>VZTB01009531.1:622377-708023 GCA_013397245.1 Thryothorus ludovicianus | reverse complement strand
GGGCTGGGCGAGGGCGGGCCGCAGAGCCCGCACCTGACTGCCCGGGCGGAGCGCCAGAACCGCAACTACCGGCTTATTCCAGTATCAATACTCTTTCTCGAGAGCTACAAAGTTTGAATACTCAGTTATCTGTTGACTAAATAAATAAATTACGGTATAACCATATACAAAGTATCAAAGTAACTTTTAATGTCACACTACAGCTATATAGGTTTCCTGGTGCACAGCACAGCCTCTATCACCACCAGGAGAGAGAAAATATCACAAAAAGGCTCATTTGTTGAGAACAAGGATAGGAGACCTCACTCACTGATTGCTGTCATGGATAAAACAGACTTGGGGAAATTAGTTTAATTAATTAACAATCGAATCAGAGTAGGGTAATGAGAACAGAATCCAAATCTTAAAACACCTTCCCCACAGCCCTTCCTTCTTCCTGGGTTTAATTTTACTCCTGATTCCCTACCTGTCTCCCTCCAACACTGTGGAACGGGAATGGGGGCTATGATCAGTTTGTTCACCATCTGTTTTCTCTGACACTGTTTCCTTCTCTCCTGCTCCCAGCAGAAACAGTCTGCCACAAAGACTGCATACTCACTGCTGCCATGTGAATCGTTTTCATGGGCTGCAGTTCCTCACAAACTGCCCAGCCATGGTTCCCTTCCATGGGGTACAGTCAATCCTTCGGGAACTGGCTGCTCCAGTGTAGGTCCCCCACAGGGTCACTAGCCCTGACGGCAATTCTGCTCCAGCATGGGCTCACCTCTTCACAAGACCATGGGTCCTGCCAGGAGCCTTTTCCAGCGTGGGCTTCCCACACATTCACAGCCTCCGGGCACCCATGTGCTCCAGCATGGGGCTCTTCCACAGGCTGCAGGTGGATCTCTGCTCCCCCATGCACCTCCACGGGCTGCAGGGGCACAGCTGCCTCACCATGGGCTGCACCAAGGGGAATCTCAGCTCTGGTGCCTGGAGCACCTCCTCCCTTTCCTTCTGCACTGACCTTGGCTCCTGCAGAGCTGTTCCTATCACATATTTTCATTCCTCTCCTTGGCTGAAATTTGCTCACACGCAATAACTTTTCTACCCTTCTTAAAAATGTCATCCCAGAGGCGCTACCAGTTCCACTGACCAGCTTGGCCATGGCCAGAGGAGGGTCCATCCTGGAGCTGGCTGGCATTTTCTTTATCAGACACAGAGAAGCTTCCAGCAGCTTCTCACAGAAGTCACCCCTGTAGCACCTCCACTACCAAAGCTGGCCACACACACACCCAGTACAAGCATCTGTTCTGTTACTGCTACACGGGATTAGCTGCAGAGGGAGGAAGAATCATGTGCAGAAAACCCTACAAGGTAACCATAGTAAGCAAAAAAGAAGTAATGTTTGAGGCAAACAATTTATCTTTTACACTAATGCCCCAGATTCACTTAAGCTGATTTAATGAGTAGTATTATTATAGAAAGTCCAGCCTACACATAAAGGGTCTTTTACAAGTAATGCCACTGATTAAAATAAACTCCAGGCATTGTAGTTAACAGCTGTATTAATCCCTTTCTGCATCACTGTTCCTAATATAAATCAAACATCATACAGAGATAGCTTAGACTAATTATTGCTAATGATCTGAGCTGTTTGCCCGACTCCACTTATAATGTATTGGTGTTACAGTGAGAGAGAACCAATAACAAATTAGTTTAATTACACCATTCCATTTTAACCTTTAGGAGACACATTTTGCTTTTAAAAGATTTCAATTATGTTGTAGGATTGGAAAAAGAATAATAGAAAAAAGAATTAAGTTTATCTCATAAGTAAAGTATTTACTTTAGGAAAAGATACTGCGTTTGAGAAAAGTTTCCTTTGCAAATAACAGCTGGATCTTATTGCTTCAAGATCAGTACTACATTCTGTGTAGGAAAACTGCCTGTTTTCTCCTAATAGGAAAACTCTATAACTTTAATTAGTTACTAAGTAGAACATGTTCAACACTTTACAGCACCTTGTAAGCAAAAATGAATCTTGCACACATGAAAGTGCAGGCTTCAAGCATAGAATGGACATATGGTAGGGTCATTTTTCTAGCACCCTTTTTACTATCAAAAAAATTTATATAATGATGCATGAAGACCCAGCCATCTCTTACTTTCTCGCAAATAAAAAATAGAATGATGAAAATCCAGAAAGGCTTCAGGGCCAAAATGTGATGAATAAAGTGAATTTGTTTAGAGAACAGCTTTCAGGTTTATAATTAGAGGTATTCTGACTTTTCAGTTCATCAAGTTACAATTTTGCATGATGCATTTTTCCACATGACTTCTTCATTGTTTCAGCACTGTGGGAAAACCCCTTTAACTGGCAGTTTCCGGGTTATCCTGCCTGTGTTTTCATCACAAACAGGTAACTCTCCACTAGGCTGAAGAGTATATACTTGCATGCCACTTTTCTGCCTGGAGGGTGCCTGATTCTGCTTCCTGTTTGGCTTGCCTCCAACTTTCTGTTTTACCTTTATTCAATACAAATCATCTCCAGATGCTGGAGAGTTCCTCCAAACTGAAAGAAGATGAATATTTGCATCAACTTCCACCTATTGGCTGATACACTCAAACTGCAATCACATATTTGGACCAAGATTTATAAAAAAAACAAAACCAAACAACACCCCTCCAAAAACCTGTCTCAGAAAGGAGGATGTCTCCTTTCTCCTGAGGAAAAAATTCATTTATCCCTGTTTCACTATGGTCAGGCCATATTCAACCCAGTGGGCAGAAACTTTCCTTTGTACCAAGGGGTGCAAGATTCAGCTCTGGGATATTATTTTTTTCCTCATATAAACTTCAAAAACAGAATAAAGAGTACAGCAAAGATGAGGTCAAGAACCATGAATGTTGTGGGTGTTGACAGGGGCTTAAAGGGGGAAGCAGAAGCTCAGTATTGAGCCCTCAAGCAATCTTATTGATGTGTCTTTATAAGAGTCCATCACATGTTCATGGCTGCCTTTGTCCCTTTTATTAGTGTTGATAGTTGGAGCAAAGCAGGTAATACAGAGGTGGTGAGATAAAATTAGGTGGGGCAATATGGAAAAAGGGTGGAAAAATACGAAGTTTGGACACAGACTGGGGTTATAAGAAGGAAAAGGCAGGAAAAAAATTACTTGTGAATACAAATGTGATGAGCTTCAAAACAAGGTGTAAGCTGCAGAGAAGCATATTGACAATGCTCTAGCTGTCTCTTTCAAGATGAGGTGTTGCCTTTAATGTAAATGAGAAGAAGGAAAATGCAGCAAGAACTACAGAAAGTGAGGAAAGTCTAACAAATGCAAGTTCTAGGCAGGGAATCAGGCAGGAAAAGGGTGTGATGAAGAATTAGGATAGGAAATGTGACAGATGAGAGAATTCAGGCTTTGTTTTCAGTATGAATTGTTTAGAAATGGGTGGGGTTGTAACCCTAAATTTTCATTGCTTGGATTTTTCTTACATTTTCTCCAACAAGTAACTGCAGTTCTGTCCTCTAGCAGACCCCTTTAGAAAATGCTATCCATTTAGGCTACTTCAAGGTTAGTTTATTTTCCTCAACATAAGATTCCCCCAAATAATGTTTTACATATTTCTAATAGATTACTCATCATAATTACGGCAGATGTATGGAGGGGGGAAAAAAAAAAGAGATACTCCTGTGATCTCAGGGAAGATGATTGTGTCTAGGAGAAATAACTCAGAAGAATTCATTATAGTACAAGATTACCTACATATTTCAGCTGAGATTAGTGTCCTCGTGAGCAACTTGCTATTTGCATAGTTGACCTGCAGGTTAGACCTGCTCAGACAGTAGCATGTTTGTGCACTTCACATTACCAAAACACTTTCTAGGTTTTACAGTTTATTAGTCAGTGTTCACACACTCACTTTACCTTTATTCCTCATCCCTGACTGGTTCCAAGTTTGTATATACTTTTGCCTGGTTCACTCAATGCAGAGAGGCAACATTCCAAATTGCACACAACAATTGTTGATTTCACATGCACACAAACACACGGAGGTCTTCATATTCTTGTGAGACTGGAGCACAGCGCCTCTTGTGGGGTTTGCATTAGTTAAAACCCTGTAAATGTTCCTGAATTTACATGCATTTAAAGCTTGCTAAGACAGTTATTATTAAGGATATAATTTCTACTGACACCTTTGGGAGTTTTTAAGTCCAGACAGGCTGAAAGATCAGCCTTTAGACTGCATTTTTTTTGCTGTGTATCTCACCAACAGCTGAAACTTTGCAAGGACATAAATGTATGTGCATAGGTCATTTGGTAAAGCACATAGAGATTAAACCTTGAAAATATTTCCAAGCTGCATGAAAACAAGATCAACAGAAATTTGGTAAGATATTTTCCTTAATTGGAAAGGCTTAAAATAAATGATCATATGATTAAAAAAAGCAAGGATTGCCTGCTATTTGTTGTAACCCCTATTTCTGTAGCGCCCCTGCAGCCAGAGAAGCAGCTGTTCATTGCTGACATTCTCCCTGCCAGGCATTCCAACTCTCTGAGGTAATGGGCTACAAGCATACGGGCCTTCGCTTTAATTCTTTCAGCGTATCCTTCCGCATGGATAGAGCGAGGGGAACGCCTCCAGGAAAAGAAATTAAATGCACACACACAGAGGCACCCAGGGACGGCCGATTTGAAAATATTCCTGAGAACGCAATTTGCGCTCATGCGGCACAGCGTCACATGAAAGAGGCCGCCTGAAGAGCTGGCTGGCACAGGTTTATTTTGTTGTAGTATTTTCTTCCACCCCCCAGCTCTTTACCCAGTGGAATGATATCCAGAGCAAGGTTTTTGAGACAGGAAGTGAGGAATGTTTTCACTATGAGTGATCCGAGAAGAAGGTGGGTTAGCCGAGATAGCAGCTGTTTCGGACCAGAGGAGCACAGTAAGTCAGTTCCCGAGGAATACAGATGAGATGGCTCCGGCAGAAGAAGGCTGGGAGCGCTGGGGATTTTTTTCGGCTACACGTATGTGAAAGGAGACCCGGTGTCTTTGGATCTCGGTGCAAGGTAAGAGGAGAACAGCGGGCTCGGTAAAAACGTAGCGGGTGATCTTCGCTGTGTACCGTAACGCCGAAGAGTTTCAATCACTTACTTTTTGAAAAGTAAATGGTTGTGGGACTGTGCTTCTGGAGGTGGGCGAAGTTTGAGATATGCACTTACTGCTATTCTCTCGGTCCAAGAGTCGTGTCAAAGATTAACTGGTAAAACAAGGAGAGGGTGGAGTATTTTGATTACTTTTTTGGCTGCCCAAATATCTCCGAAATAAAAATATATGTATTTCAAGAATGTGAAATAATAGGAACCCTTTTTCACCATGATATATTGCAGTTTTGTTTTGATTTCTGTAATTTAGGCAGGCTGTTTGAAAATATTCGTAAAGTAAAATGCTAATAATTGAGGAGGGAGTGGGAGGTGAAGGTAAAGGAGAAAGATACCACAGTGCTCAGTAATCACACATTAGTCATGACCATGTTGCTGAAATTCTAATATATCATTTTTGAAACTACAGCTCTCTGTTGAAATATAAAGGTACAAAGTTTGGCCACTAAAGACATTTTTAGCTGTTGCATGAAAATTCCAGGCTTGGTAAATAAAGTCTTGTTATTGTAAAGGTCAGTTGGATTTGTAACTCCTGGCAGTATGTAGCCATGAATTTTGGCTAAAGTAGCTTAAAACAATGCAGGTGGGTCTGAATTTGAAATAATGCAGCAGGCAAATTTGAGAGCACCTAGGACTGCAGAATGCACAACTGGTGAATAAAACCAGTACAGCTATGTTAGCAAGAACTGCACATGGCCAGCAGTAGAAGATACTGAATGATACTCATGTGTTATTCAGCAAGTTTGCCTGAATTCTACAATATTTATTGCATGTTAGGAATCTTTTTTTAGTTAGTCTTTTGTGATGTGGTCTGCAAGTTATTACTTGAGTTTTCTTGTTATAAATGGGTTTCAGAAGTCATGACGATTATGCCAGGTGTACAAAAATGAAATAATTTAGGGTAAATGCTCGGTGGAGCATTTAATGTAAACAACAGATTGTAACCTGGAGAATGTTCCTGGCTGCCACATTCTGAAAATTCTGCTCTAAACTTCCTTCCTATGTTTGCATTGCTACCTGTTTGTATAGTGAAATAATTGAAAGTCTGAGGCTACCTCATGTCAGCATTAGATGGTTTGGAAATTTCACCTGTCAGGTTAGCCTCTGGTTAGCAATTTTTGGTTTTGTTTTTGTTGGTTTTTCTTCCCCCCATACTCTTAGAATACTTTTCTATCCCTTGATGTGGGCATAAAAGACTGAAAGTCTTTCATACTCAGTGGAATTCCATAAAACCTGAGATTAAATCACTTTTGCATTTCTGACTGTAGCTTTCAAAGAGGAGTAAATTGGTTTCTCTCATTGCTGTAGAACCAAAGAAGACACCTAACTGTGCAAAGAATGTGTTGGAAAATGGGCCTCAGGGACATGAGCTAAGGTCAGCCAGCTAAAAGTTACTCTGTCAGGAATAAACCCAGTGCAAGATTCTACTGGCAGTGGACAGGGAACTAAAAGCTTCTGTCTGTAGAGCATTCCCTGCATGCTGTTCAAGCAGGGCTGGATTTGGAGGATCAAAGTGCAGAGGGAGTGATAAAGTGAGCATTCCCTCTGTATCCCTAAATTTTTCAGGGAAACCTGTTGTTATCTGTTGTTACTTATTCTATGAGTACACCCAAAAATAAATTTGTTGGTGTTTGGGTGACTCATTCAGCTAAGACTTTAGGTGATATCTATTGAGGATGGAGATTGTGCAGAATGGTAGAACTGCTTCAAGATTATCACAAACGACATAAGGATATATACTTCTGGTCATTCTTTGGAGTAGGGTTGCAAAAAAATGAGAAATGAGAAAAAAATGCCATTCTGCCTCCTCTTTCTCCCCATTACAGGCCTTTAATGTCTTTCTACTTTCCTTTCTTCTTTGAGGTGCTGCTGGCTGGGGAGTAGGGAGTCTGATATGAGATTTTTAGCCTGAAGAGTTTGTGGTTATGTTGGATAAGTTTCCACGTGGATATATCAATGTCCAAGGAGAATGCGGTATCTGTTTACCCTGTACCTTTGAATTTAAAAGCAGGTGTGCTAGGAAGGCTGCTTCTTCCGGTTCCTGCAGCCCAAAGAAATGCATATCCTCACGTTCCTCCTGTCTGGTCATCCTGAGAGTCCTCAGAAATCAAATTGTGCCTTTTAATATATGCTACTAATACGTGCCAGCCTGGGGGGGGGAAAAAAAAATTAAAAAAGAAAAGTCGGCGTTTGTTTTCTGTGCCCTTCGGTCGGGGCGGCACTGCCGCTAGAGGTGCAGGGGCAGAGCTCCCGGCCCGGCGGCGGCCGGAGGCGGCAGCGGGGACAGTGCGGGGTCACTCCCGCCGCCGCCCGCACTGCCCAGCCCAGGGCAGGGCAGCCTCGCCGAGGGAATGGCATCCCTTGCCCAGGGCAGCGGCGTGCACCGCGGGCATCTCTGAGCCGCCTTCCAGCCCAGCCCTTTCCGTGACGCTGGGGCAAATTTCACAGACGGGTGCGAGCGCTAAGAAAACCCTTGGAAAGGGAGAAAAGGAAAGCGTGGAATGGAGTTGACAGGAGAGGAGGCGTGAAGGTGTTTGCTAAAGGTGGGGAGATGGGTGGCTACCTGTAGTCTGGGTAAGAGCATGTTTTTCAAGAAAAAATTAGAAAATAAATGGTTCTTAGAATTCACCTACTCCCTTGGTGAGGCAAAGCATATCCTGAAGCATCGTACAGGAGTTTAGCATAAGGAGTAATGGTACGACTTGCTGTAAACCATAGAAGATTAGAGGAATTGCACTTTAACTGTCTTGTAGGAGATGTCTAAATTGTGAGTTTTCATGCCTCTCTTGCCTTTCTTTTCTTCCTCTTTATCATTTATGGCGCTTGGTTTTGTGTTTAATCCAGCAGCAGATAGTGGCTGAAGCTGCACAACGCTGTGAAAAATGAGCCAGGTTGTTGCATTTGCACTTACAGAAAATGTCTTTGTTCAGTATTACAAATACCTTAGGCAACTCAGATTTCATAGACATATTTCATTTACCGATTCAGTTTAAAAATACTTATTTTAGGGCATTGCAGTCACACCTGATTAAGACTCATAATTCACCTGTGAATTTTAAAAAAAGAGATCAGCTTGCCAAAACCCAGTGTCATCTGTGGAAAAACCAGAAACTCTGGTACTTATTCCATTATTTGAATACGTAATAGCCCTGCATTTTGGAAAGCTAGACTGATTATTTAGATTTAGAAAAAATATACATGTTATTTTTCCCATGTTACCATTCCCCTTTCAGTCAAAGTATTTCTGATCCTTGTATTTCTTCTCTTTCTCTTTTGTTCCTTACTAGGACTCCAGTGGATGTCTCTTCTCATCTCTTGGTGGAAAACTTGCTCGGCTTTAATGGATACTGCTGCTGCTGGTTGATCTCTGGAGACTTTACAGCTCCTTACCTTTTGAGGTGTCTCCTCGTCACCTCTCCAGGTCTCAGTGGTAGTAGCTCTTTATCACTAACCATCTCTGGGGGAAAAAGAAGATGCCTCTACCTTTTGGGTTAAAATTGAAACGAACTCGACGTTACACAGTATCCAGCAAGAGTTGCTTGGTGGCTCGTATCCAGCTGCTCAACAATGAATTCGTGGAGTTCACACTGTCAGTGGAAAGCACGGGCCAGGAAAGCCTGGAAGCAGTGGCTCAGAGGCTTGAATTGCGGGAGGTGAGTCGTCAAGTGAAGGCATAACTTTAGTTTTTTGGTGCTAGATGATCAATGTGGTAAATCCTTGCCTAGGGTAATCAGCTACTGGAGCAGCTATCCTGTGTTCCCATTGTTTCTTCACCTTCTGGTCTTTACGGGGAATTTATTGCTCCTAAACAGTTGCAAAAGTTGTTATAGAGTTTAGGGAATGTCGAAGGGGAGGAAATGTGAGAAATGTTGATGAATAAAAGCTTAGAGTCATAAAGCAAGGGTTTTTTAAATGTGACAGTGCTGAAAATTCTGCTTAAAGAAACTCACAAAGGAAGGAAATAATTTACCTAAGCAACCTAAGCAACATGGTTAAAAACTACAGCAAGACTTGAGTCATAAGACAGTGTGTTATTTGTGTACATGTATTTTTTTTCCTGATGGATTACTGCTGTTAAAAGAATCTAAATCACAAAATGTGATAACTGTACCAGTTAGAAACTTGCTTGTTTAAATACCACAAATATATTTGCAGACACTGTTTTGGAGTTCATATATAGTCATATAGATTGAGTGCTGGCCTTATGACAAGACTTGGTTTATGCAAGTTGAATATGTAAATATCTGTTCAACCTGGCTTTTTCCCCCAAAATCTCCATACTTGGTATTTTGAAGGGTTCTTTTGGAACTGAAATTTACTCTTCCACACATTTCTTGATTGTTTCTACATCTTCTGTGTCAAGTGAATTCCTTCTGAAATGCTAAGCTTTGAAATGTTAATAGAAATTTACGCAGATGACAAACGTATGAATGTCATAAAATTGTTGAGCACAGGTGGTTTGAATGCAGTATTTGAATGCTCTCAGACCTGGGTGAAATGACATTTCCCCCTGGAGTCTGAAAGCTTTAGTTTTATTGATTTTGGAGTCATTGAACTGTGACAGTATGTGCACTTATGGGGGGCTGGAATGAGAAAATTGGCGACGCAAGTTTAGTGTTGGAAACATTGTTCTGAAAAAATATGCTTTTGTTCTATTATGTGGCCTGCCATAGACTGACCTTTTGATTATGGGATTCAAATACAGGATGAAAACCCTGGACTTAAGTAACCAAAATATGAGTAATTATGAAAATAATTGATAATAAATATTTGCATTTGTATCTATGATCTTTTGAAATATTGTCTTTGTATTGTCAAGCAATGGCAACTGTTGGTACCTTTGCTCAAATATTGAGCAAATATATTTAGAACTCAAGCCTATAAACATTTATTACTTTAGAAAGCATCCATTATTGTAGGATTCCTCAGTGGGATATGTTATATACAGTAATTTGTTTCAGAAATATTTTTTTTTGTTTAAAGACTAATAAAAAAAGAAATAGATGCAAAGCCATTAATCTATAGGGGTTTGTTTATTGTGGTTGTTTTGAATTGCAATATGCATTCTTGTAGTCTCCAGGTATTTTTTCAGTGTACAGTTATTTTGGAAAATACAATTTTTTGCAAGGTTATGCCTTCTTTTTATAATCTTTCTCCTCCTAGCGAAAGGAGAATCTAGCTATGCCTGTAGCCTTAGTGTTTACTTAGAACACATCAGCTATCATATATTTAGAATTCAATTATCATTACGTGAATGGAGTTTGTCAATTTTATCTGTCCACTTTCAGATGTAACCTCTAAGTCACAGAAAGTATAGAATTTTTACTGTTTGCAAAATGCAAAGGCTTTGTTTTCCTGAATGATGGCTACTAGCTTCTATTCACTAGTCACAGAGTGCTGGAGATGCAGTTTTTTTTCAGCTATTCTTCATTATCTCTTTCTTTGGAACCACTCCTAAAAATCTTTTTAAAAACAAAACAAAAAAAAACCAGCAAGATATGCAATTCCCTCAATTAAGAGTTATATATCAGAATAAGGGAGTTGACAGTACACTATTGAACTCTGAGCAGATTCCTTCAGTCATGCATTCTTGCATGGATTATTTTGGCAGGAAAATGTGTTGCAATACAAGGGAATGGAAAATAGGGATATAAATTACTTTCCAGAGCTTGCATTCAAAAAAAGTCATTCTGCCTTTAAATAGTCAGATTTGCCAGGCAGATCCTGAATCATTCCCGATGGCTTGCTTAGTAGAAAGTTTTCAGAGAGAAAAATGTGTTCAGCACTTTCTTAAATCTGCAAAAACAACTTTAGTCCTTGTTACAGTAAAATACCAAGTACTTCTGTAAGAAGTTGCATATTTTTAGTGCACTGGGAAGCCTTATAGCATGAAGCTAAATTCCAAGTGTTAAAGATGAAAGTATGACTGTTTTTTGAATACTGAGGCTCGGGACCATTCTCAAATCCAAGGTAGCAGTTTCAGATTACTGTATATGGCCTACACAGCTAGGACAAGCAGTTCCCAAGCATCTTCAAAACAGTTTATTGCCTGAGGCATTAGGGGAATCTCTACCATTTTTTACACATTCAGTGGTAACATTTGTAAATACCTCTTTCTCTCTGGTGTAGTCTGGAATTACTGAATTTGGACAGTGAACTATTTTTAATGGTGCGCCATCTTTTAAGATATTTGTTTTAACAGATCTTTATGTAAATGAGTAATCTTCAAATTATGCATTGCATGGCTAAACACTGTTTTCCTTTTGATTTTCAAATTAGTACTTCTCAATTTCCTAGTTATATACTAGTATGGACACATGGTTAGCATTTAGGAAGATTTACATATGTTGACAATTTTATTTTTTTACTGAATGGTAAACTTTATAGAAAAGTGAAATGAATTCATTAAACTGAGTATCTTCTGGTATTCCTAGAATGTGACTCAGCAGGAATGAGTATGTAATCCAGCTCTCTTAAACCAAGGAACTGGGGAAAGAAGCCAAAGGGAACAGTGGACATAAATAAGTTACATACCCTTTGTAGCACAGTCTGTCTTTTATCCTGTGAGAGAACTATAACCAAACATGATTTATGTGAAAAGTTGTTACAGAAAACCATTCTGGAATCACAAGTTTTGAAGAACTGCTGAGAGTTCTGCTGGTTAACTACCTTATGAAGTTCATACAACAGTGCTAATCTTGCATCTAGGACATGAGTATGTAAATGAAATCCTTGAAAATGTGGAGATTTTAAAGACATTGTAATGTAGCTAGGTTTGGCAGAGAGGTTATAACTGGTGTCTTTCTCTTGTTTTCTACTAACACTTCTAAACCAGGGAGAAGGGGCAAGTTCTGCTACTGTGTACAAGCAGAGTCTGACTTAACTGCAGCTATGTGGTAAAATACAAGTATAAGAACCAATGGCAGGGAATTTCTGTGGAGTGTATGTGCTGTGCATATGGGAGTTCCTGTGTTTGTTTTGGACACGCAGAGGAAAAGGAACCAAGGTTATCCTGAATAACTTCAAAGTTCTGAGTCAGTACTTCGGAAATGCTGGAACTATGCTGTAAAACTTTGCTCTGAATTCTAAAACATCAGTTCTCTTTTGGTGAAAACAAAAAAATACCTTTAATTCATTGTGGTGGTTTCTTAAGTGTGTTTTGCATATGAAAAGAGTGTTTTTAAAATCAGACCAAGTGCAACCATAAATATTCTTATGTCTATATATATCAGTAACCATATTGAGTGACAAATAAGAGTTGGGCCCCATCATGACAGAGGGATCATTAACATATTTACATTTATATCTTGCATCAAAGTCTGACAACATTTTAGCTGGTGCTTGCAGAAATAGGAGGAGAAGCAGTGCTCATTGCTGTGGTTGCCTCACTGAACCAAATTTTCCTTTTAAGTAAATGACATGGAGGAATGTATAAAAGAATGCAGATCTTCCTTGTGTAATCTGATTAGTTTAAAAGATGCCACTTTATTGACAAGCAAGTTTGAATCCAGCTAAAACAAATATTAATTGTAAGAGTGTGATAATTGCAATTTAGGAATCAAGATAAATTAAGGGACAAAACAGTCAGGCAAAAATCAGTAAATGCCTCAGTTCAATTATTGTTGTTCTTCCTTTGTCTGAAGAAAAATGATATACATTCGGGTAAAGGGTTTGCACTCATTCTTATTATACTGAGCAGCACAAAATTAAGGTTTTACTATGAAAACAAGAGTGGCAGTTAGGAAGCCTTGCACCTGACTTCTTTATCATTTTTATAATGTTAAGTCAGAATTTGAATATACCACTTAATTGCATTTTGTTTACCCTCATGTCAGTGAATTGCTATACAGTTTTATTCCAATTCTGACAAAAGATTTTTCTTCGCTTCTGAAGCAAAGGCATTAGCTTATTGTTTAATTTATTTTTAGAATGCTTTGAAATTTGGCTTTTCCCTTCAGTAAAGCAATCAGAACTTAAGCCTCTGATGAATGGGAACATGATACTTGTTCTAATGTCGGTGATGTGTAAGGTAGAAGTCAAAAGCAGTTATGTGAGTTCATCTTCGTCAGAGTCTTGAACAGAGGTAGGAAAAAGTAACATGAATTTTTTCAAACAAGCATATTTCTACATTTCTGGGTCATGTTGATAACTGACTTATCTCTGGCAGAGGTTAAAATATATCTTGGAAATAATGTTTTCCATGCACTGTGAAGGTATAGTTTTTTAGCTTGTATATTAGGCATCTTACCTTTGTCAAATGTCTTGACAAATCTTCCTTGCCTGTTAGAAGGTTGTTTATTCAAGGTATTTGAAGGATGTGAAATGTACAGCATTTCATTTGAATAAATTAGTATACATCAGATTGCCTTGCAACATATTGATTTGCTTGTTTATTTCTTATCCTTTCTGTTTTGCTTTAAAATAGTTGGCAATTACTTTGTTTAAACAGCATTTGTGAAATCCACTTTAGAGTAGTTAGGAGAAAATAATTGTGCATGAGAGTGTCGGAAAAAATGTTTCCATTATGAAAGAACTAAGATTTAAAAAAAAATTGTCTTTGTTCATATAGTTATTCTGCTAAATATTCCCTCCTTTAGCTACAGCTGAAGAATTTGTCAGTGCTAGAACAACAAAAATTGCTAGTACAGGCAAAAGTACCCCACACTAAATTGCTTCAATATGGGGGAAAAGGGAGGGATTTTTGTCAGTGATGCTCCTGTTTCTGGAAGAAGAATTTGTCATGGTAGTGTAAAGAGAAGTGCAACTTTCTACTTGGTAGCTGGTACGTGATGAGAGTCACAGGGTTTTTTTTCTCCACTACTTCCAGGAAATCTTGGATATGGTACACTGGCCATTCCAGGCTGTTCCAAGTCTTTTCTCAGCTAGAGATTGGGAAGTTTTCTGGAGGAGGCTGGCTGCTATGATAAGAATCAAGTTTCTGGAGTGTTTTCAAGGCCTGTTGTCTCCTTCTGTAGCTCTTAACATTGGGCGTAGGGAAAAGGTTTCATTTGGTATCTGCCAGTTGTGCTTAGTACAAGATTATTGACCCAGTTCTCGTGCATATGGTTTATTTAAACTGTGCTATCCTGATAGCCGGAGCTGTTCTGTATCCAAGCATATAATGAAGCTAGACATGGTGGAGCCCTTGGGCTAGCTGGGATGTTACGAGTTTGACTGCAGTGCTTATCCTTCAATAATGAGAAAGTGTTTTCAGCATTCTGATCGGGGAAGTCTTACACTGTTTTATTTGTATGTACCAGTGTAAAAGAGGAAAAGCCTGAAAATGTATTTTGACTGCGTTCTTCCACTATTATTTTCTCATTTCTCATTTTTTGTGTCAGATCTTAGGATGGTGATTCCTCAGGTAGCCTTGAGGCAGGTAGCCAAATGCATTAATTAGAAGGCTCTGTATTAACCATTAGAAAACAATTCTTCTTTCCAGCCCACTTGTAATCTATGACATATTTTGAATGATTTATAATAGAGGATATGGAAATTAACTGGAAAATATATTGTCAAATATGTGAAGTTGAAGTAAATTTTGAACACTGCTATACCTCAGGGGGGCCTCCAAGGGTTGCATGGTCCTACCCTCTGGTCAGGAGGATCAGGTGGTTCAAGGGCTGCCTGGATGAATTTACCACCCAGGTGCCTCCCAGGGATAGAGATTTGACACTTCTTTGGGCTATCTGTTCCAGTGTTTGGCTAGTCTTGTTGTGAAATTTTTTTCCTGATCTAATTGGAATTTCCCACATTGCAGTTTGTCCCCAGTGCTTCTCATGCTTGCAGTGATTGCTTCCGAGAAGACTCTGGTCCTATCTTTTCTGTCTGTGTCCTGATCTTAGGCAATTGAAGTCCACAGTAGGATTTTACTTTGTCTCTTCTTGAGGCTGATCAGCCCCTGTTCTGTGACTGTCACTGTACCTCATGCCAAAAGATCCAATATAGTCACCTGCACTAATGTAGTTTTGTGGCACCCATACCTGGTGAAACTCCTCTGCTTAGCTTGGGAAGTCTGGGAGACTTCAATGCTGAAGTCACTCCCACCAACTTGTGAGTTGGAAATACTGTGGGGCTTTTGGTACTTTTGTGTTCTTTGATAGTTCTTGAAATTTTATGCAAAAATGTTTACTGGCTCTAGTGTCAGAAAGCAAATAGAAATTAACTGTGCAGAAATTATACGTTCTTTTTATTTCTATTTGATTTTCTTCAGAGGGAGTGGGCATGAATAAGTCACTAAAATAAACGAACCTCAAAGTAGTGTTAATCTTAACAGCTTAACATATTTTAAGAATTATGTCATGCCATTCTTTTTAGCACTGGATGTTGTCCTGAGCTGCTAATAATAAAATGTTTTAGCAGTGAATAAAAGTGGGTTCTATTTTAATCAGTGTGAATATTCCAGGGTGCATAAGCTCCTCTGAAAACTCACAGGATCAAATTCTGTCCTTGAAGTGAAGTGAAAGGTTTGCATAGAAGTTAGAAAACCAGCTTTGGTCTGTATTTTGCATGGCTTGTTTAAAGATGTTCTGGATTCCAGAGGATATTTTAAAATGTGGAAATATTTTTCTTAGTCCGTTATGCCAATAACTGCTCAGTTCTGTCTGTAGGCAAGAAAAAAGCAGTCAGTGTTTTAAAGAAATAGGTCTACTCAAGTGATTATTATGCCTTAAAAACAGTCTGTACATTCAGTTTAAATTCAGGGTGTAGAACCAGGAGTATTTTACATCAGAGAGTTTGAAACAGTGGCAATGTTTGTGGTGTGTTTCTCCTCACCTTTGTTATACATCTGTGTTTCTATGAGGTTTAAGTACACCAAGGCTGCGAGTTTATTCAAGCTTGCTCTACTTTTTTGGGGTGTATATTCAGTTGTTTTGCAAATGTGTTCGTGTGATATCATCTATAGAAGTCTTTCAGCTGTAGTGCTTTACCCTTTGCTTTCAGTCTCTGCCCTGGCCATTGCCCTTGCCCAGAATGTTGTGGTTCCACATTTTAGGCAGAGCTCAGCCCCAGGCTGATGTGGCTGTCCTGTCAGAGGAGTGGGCTGGGTCAGAGCAGAATGTCAGCATCGTAGTCTGACTTTGGCTCCAGTGACTGCATACATGGTGTTAAGAGTCTTGTGATGAAAGAGAAATACACCTTTAACATGCATTCCTGTCCTTACTCAGTCTGCAGGAAGGATTAAGGAGTAATCAGTCATTCAGTACATTTTATCCTTTCTAACATGTGATGTTGCAGTGAATGTGATATTTCTTTTGTAACTGAGTTTCTGTTACTCCTGTTAGTGTTTTTTTCCCTAACACCTTATGGAACTTAAGATACTGTGTTCACAATATCCTTGTGGGATGGTGGTTGTCACCTAATGATTGGGGGATTGAGGAATAGAAATAAAATGTCGTTTAAGGTATCAGCACACTTTGTGTGCCTGGACTGGGAAATGAGAAATATGCTGTTTATGCTATTTATATTCAGAGTCATATTTCTTTTGTCCTCTTGAAAATCAAATTATTTATGACTTCCTAAATTTGACTCCCGGTTTTCAGAATTTAGAAGTGATGAGCATACAGTGTAAACTTATATTTGGTTTATAGGATTGGCTATACAAAGAACTCTGTTTCTGATTTAGGAATAGTTTGGTTCTCTTTTGTGATTTTTAAACTTTCCCCTTCTGCACTTTCTCTAGATATCTTCCTCTATACAGGGAAAAACTGCTTTTTTCTTCTATGAACAGTTCTAGTTCAACTGATTTTCTGTGTTACAGGCTGTCTTTTTATCAGAGGACCAGAATTGTTTTAGAGTTTAGAGAAAACATCTCAAGGTTAAATAAACAGATTTGGTCTGAACATACTTTTTTTTTATCTTACGAATACTAATTTTACAATTACATGGTAACTAGCACAATTTTAACCTAAAGGATTTTTTTAAACTTTAGGGAAAAAATGCCTCCAAACACCAAAACCCACCAACAATCCCTTAGAACTGTGTTTATGCTAATTTAGAGGGGAGTAAAGTACATTTTGCCAGCATGCAATGCCAAAGGAACATTATGCCTTAGAACTGGCTCAAATTTCCTGCTTTTGCTAATATCCCAGACAAAATGGTTTTATGGAATAGATAGTTTTATTAATTTAATACTACACCTTGACTTTTGTGCTTCAAATTGCTCGATGATCTGTGCTGATATGTAGCGTGGATTCAGTTGCTGTCCATGAAATTTGGGATGGGGTAATGTCTGCTTTTTATGGTAAATGTCTCTGTAGCTCCTTGAAGTTTTCAATAACCCATAGCCTTACTCAGTGTTTTAAAACATTTATTTCTATACAGCAAGACTTTCATACAATATATTTTATCTAATATCACAATATTAACTTTTTTCATAATTGAAACGCCTCTTTTTCAGATTACGTATTTCAGTCTCTGGTATTATAATAAGCAGAATCAACGCAGATGGGTAGATTTGGACAAGCCTCTGAAAAAACAGCTGGACAAATATGCCTTAGAGCCAACTGTGTATTTTGGAGTAGTATTCTATGTGCCTACTGTTTCTCAGCTTCAGCAGGAGATTACCAGGTAAGCCTCTTAGTACTGACTTCTATGTGTGTATAAATTTGCTCTCAGCATTCTGAAATTTATAGTTTATTTAAAAGTTGTCTGCTTTCCACTCCTCTACCTTTATAGTAAGGAAAACTGTTTTAGGCAGAATTTATGTTCAAACTGTATGCTAATTTATCTTTGGAATAATTGAAATATGTGACAAACCAAGCAAGCAACTAACTTTTTTGTGATCTTAGGAATCTGCTCAAACCTGTTTTAACAGGCATACCTGCATGGTCAGACTTTTGTTTTAGTCTCTTCCTATTTGACTTTTTAATTTGTTTGTTTGTTTGTTTGATTTGTGGTTTTTTGTTAATTTGTTTGTTTGGGTTTTTTGTTGTTTTTTTGAAGATCTATATGTTGCTTTCATGAACATCTATCCTGCACAAAGCACTTGCAGATTTTATTAAGCTATGCTTTCTTTGTTTTGTTTTCAGTACTTTCTGTTCTTTTAGCACAGTACATTGGCAAGCTGCAGGCTAGACTTCAGCTTGTGGGCTTTTTTTGTATATCACTGAGCCATAAATATGGATGTTAGTTCTGGTATTACATGTATGTTTCAATTGTGAAACTGGGGAATGTCACATAATTGTTGCAGGGAGAAAAGTAAAATTGAGCATATATACTAGCCAGTTATTCCTGTGGGCCTGTACATTGGCTTCTAATGGCTTAATGTGTATTGTTCTGATTTAGGATTTAATTGGCAGTTGAGTACAAAACCCATAGCTGGATTACAAACACATGTTGTTATTTCAAAAATATGTGCCTGTATTAACTAACACATTTAAGCTTAAAACCTTAAGTTGGCCCTGCTTTGAATGGAGAGTTGGAGCAGATGACCACTCAGAGGTCCTTTTCATCTTAATTTATTTTGTGGTTACATGAAACTGTCTCTGTTCCAAAAATACCCTGGCAGACACCTTTCCTGCTGATTGTGATGTGAAAGCTTTTCAGGGTCACCAAGTGCAGACCCCTTGGTGCAGACACTGGTGCTGTTGTATACTGCTTAATGTTTGCAGCTTTATTTTTTTGTTTTTATGTGTAATTTCTGAAATTTTGTGGTTTTTTTGAAAACTCTAAAGTTTTGTCCTATTTCTTGGCAATTTTGGCTGCCTAAAAATCTCTGGTTCAAATTCTGTGTTGGTGTACTAGAAACTAGAGTAAGATGAATACCATAGTGTTGCATTGGAAAGCTAAATTGCCTGAAAAACCTTGAATAGTCTTCTCTGGCATTTATTTAAAAAATATGGTGTTTATGCTGGAGCTTTAACAAAACTTTGGCAGTGTGCTGCCTGGTAGAAAGCAGGAATTTGTGTGCTGGCCTTGTGCTTGTGTCCTAGAGGATGGTACTTACCTTAATAGTAAGAGTCTGGGTTAGTTTCAGAAATCTGTGGGTTTTTTCATGCCTGTTTGATATAAATGAGATTGAACATGTTTAAGTAAATTATATATTTAATGTAGACCAGGAAGTGGAAATGCTTCATAAAAAGAGATGTGCTCTGTCAAGGTAGTGTTAAGATTCTTTACCTGTATGTTTACTTTTAACAGCAGTTCCATGGAAAGAGCATACCTTCTGCTTCCTAACTGGGAAGACTCATTCCCCAAATGCCTTGGGCTTTTTCTTTTCCGTTTTTTTTTTAAGCCTGGGTTTAGTCCCAGCTGTTCTTGTGCGTGTTGTTTAGGGATGTTATGTACTGTCATATGATATACTGGATTTTTGTAGTAGGATCTCCAAGAGTCTAAACAATATATATATAAATTATCACTGTATTTAACAGGGCAGTAAACAGTGATGGAAGAGAGCTGCCCATTAACATGAATAAAATTTATGTGGAGTTTACCTGACCTTTCTAATCACTGAATGAATTATAGCACATACTTCCATATTCTCAGTATTAATACCTTACTTCACTAGAGTTAACATACAGTATGAGGAAGAGCTTTTTAAAACTAGACTTACGGAAGAGAAATGCCCTCCTTGGCCAAGTCTGTGTAGCTGTAATGGCGATTTGAGGTGTTTTGGGCTCCACATAGAAAGTTCCATGGGTGGCTGAAAGGGACAGAAAAATTCAGGCAAATAGTGGCTCAGACTGTGGACAAACAGTACAGCTAGTAGTGGTTGCATGTACAAGAGATGATGCAGGAAAAGCATAGATTAAAAGGAAAAAAAGGTGTCTTGAAAGTGAGAAAAAAATTTACTCAGAAGTTGTAATGCAGAAATGAAAATCACTACTGCAGTTGAGGGAATGTACATTGTTAGATCTATGGGAAGAAAATGCTGCAACCCAGCAGCAGTTTAACTGAACATTGTAAAGAGACAATAACAGCAATTTTAAGGAAGAGGGAAATAAAGAGAATTTCATAGTAGATAGAAATTGTAAAGGTTCTTTAAGATCACTCATTCTAGAATGACATGTGAAAGTTAAGGGAGGCAGGAGTTTTAAAAGGCTTTGAAGTTGTGGGTCCAAATGATAAGGAAGACTACTCTACTCAAAGTAGGGAATACACAGAGGAATAGAAAATGCAGGCATAGTCTTCTACTCTCTCTTAAAAATTAAGAAGCCCATGTTAGCTTTTTATTTTCTTTCTCCCTCTGTAGGTATCAGTATTACTTGCAATTAAAGAAAGATATCTTGGAGGGCAGCATTCCTTGCACACTGGAACAAGCAATACATTTGGCTGGTTTGGCAGTTCAGGGTAAGTAAGAAATTGTGCCAGCTAGCTAATAGATCTTGCATTAGAAACTTCGGTGATGTATTTTCTATTGCCTGTTTTCTATTTGTCACTCAAGAGACCCAAATCAGTGAGTTATGAAAGATTACTTTGTCAGATAGGCTGAGGAGAGGACCTGTTGGATCAGTGGCCCAGAACTTGCTTCTGTGCAGTCCTCAGAGATGTACTTGGGCATCTAATATGAAGTTTCAGGAGCTGAATTTGAATTAGACATTGCAGTTCCTTTGGGGGCAAAGGCTTCAGTTGTCTGCCTTTATCAACAGACCTTTCCTCTGTTTCTGTTAATGAAGACTCTTTATTCTGACATATCTTCATAAATAAGCCACTTTGAATATACTTGTATTTCCACTTTTTATCCAAAATTTCCTATCACATAAGATTATTCCAAGTTATTGTGCAAGACTGTTAACAGTTCTTGTGTTTAAATCACCCCTGAAAACACATTTCTGTGATGCCTATACGAAAAAGGCAGCTTTGTTTTTCTTAGCTAGGGTCAGATGGGATAGAGTGTATCCCACTGTCTGCACTGATCATGTTCAGTGTTCCTTGCAACGTGCTTGTCTGATACTAAATCTCTCAGAAGTTTGTAAATGGCAACAGCTGTGTTTAGTGTGTTTGTATAGAGCTTTAACAATATCATTCACTGTGAATGCCACTTCAATACATCTAACAGCAATTGTAAAACTGCCAAAATTGAACAGGACTTAAAATCACTGGCAGTATTTTTTTGTGTTTTGTTAGTATCTACATTGGTTGTATCACAATAAAGATGATGATTATGTTTTTTTTGAAAATGTGGTTACCAGTGGAGTAGGATAAATTGTATTAATGCCTTGTTTATATAACAGTGAATCTGTTTAATCCAAGCCAGGTTTTAATGGTCTTCAACTGAAAAAAATCTTGCTGAGTTATTTCCATGTATTTGGACAGTGCAAATATCTCTCTGCTCAGTGAGTTGTTTATACAAATCTTTCAATATAACCCTCTTTCCAGATGGAAAATATTCATCCTTTTAGCTTTCATGTTTCTTTTTTATTCCTGTATAAAAGATGAACTGTGTGTGTTGATAACACAGTGAAAAAGCAACTAAAAAAAGCACAGGTTCTAAACTAATGTGCTCCAATGACTGAAATAGCTTATACCAGGTAGGTTAGTAACTTTAGCTGGTGAATGAACAGAAACAGTGTTTGTTGTTTCAAGTCAACTGATTTCAAGAATGATCTGTATTTAAAATTAGTAGAATAGGTTAATTCTAAACACTGCTTTATCTCAAGAGCTGTATTGGTGTACTGTGTCAGAGGTACTCCCCTTTCATATAAATAACTTCCATATTAAGTGTTTTATCATTTCTTCTTCTCAACCCACAAGGAATATTACCAATTTTTCTGGACAAGGTAAAAAGATGGGATGTTTCTTACCTTTTCTCTTTATAAACATTTTCTATTAGTTTGTTCTGTTGTTTTGCTTTCAGATTATAGTTCAATAGGATGGAGGTTTGATGCTTGGAGATCCTGCTGCAATTAATTGGGTTTTGAATAATTTTGTAAAAAGTGTTTGAATCCAAGATTTTTTTTTATTTTATAGCGGATTTTGGAGACTATGATCAGTATGACTCTCAGGAGTTTCTACAAAGATTTGCTCTGTTTCCAGTGGTAAGTACTTTCTTTAAATTGGTCCATTTTAATTAATAAATTGACGAATTTAAATCCTTAAATTTGGTAAATGAAAATAATTTTTAGGAAGCCTCCATGATCCATCTATCTTACTGCTCCCTAGGCTGTCAAATTTAGTACAGGCTTTCTTTGAGATTGAATTGAGATATGACACGTTATATTACACAGAAACAAAGATGTATAAAAATTCTTTGAAATTTTATTGTATATTACACTGAAAAGAAAGTTGAGGTACAGATGGGAAAGTGAGTAAAACCACTTCAAAACAAAGTTTATGCTTTTGGGGTTTGTTTGTGCATGTTACAATATCTAAGCTCCAAGACTAGAGTCAAGGGTTGACTCACTTGTGTAAAGAAACTATTTGATTTTGTAGATTTTTTTTTAGTATTTCATTCCACAAATGCTATTTTACCTTAAGGGCTGGCTACAAGAAGAAAAAATATTGGAAGAAGCAACCCAGAAAGTTGCCTTGTTACATCAGAAGTACAGGTAACATATCTAAAGCTCTTCAATGCTTAATTTCAGTCTTCAGTGGCTTCTGTAGCTCAGAAAGTTTTGAATCTTGAAATACAGTTGGACTAATTTCACTTCCCATTTAAATGGGTTTTTTCTCTAATACATCTGTATTAAAGTTACAAGAGTTTTTGCTGAATGAAAACGAAGAAGAGAACAGACTGTTTAGCAAAATAAATTACAGGATTCAGCTTGAAAAGAATAAGACACAATTAAATAGTGTGACTTCACCTGTATGATGTTTCTGACTCCTGTTCATGTGAAGTTCTGACCCCAGTAGGGATATTTCTTGATAAACAACATTGGGAGGTATTAAGGGCAGGAGAAATGTAGTGACAGTAACTGCCAGAATGCTTCTGATCTTAGGCAGAAGGGAGCTAAGGTGTAGTAGTCAAGGACAAAGGAAAGTTAAGTTCTCTTTATCAGTTCATTAGTGAAAAAACGTTTGTGACTATGTGAGTAATACTGAATATTTTCCCCTGTATTGTTTTAGAACAGTTTGAAAATTGCAGTTTCACTTATCTTTGAAATTCACTTATAACAAGATTGCATGGTTCAGGTTCAACAAAGGAAACTTAATCTTTATGACATTAGGAAAAAGTGAAGAAATTGAGAGATTTATGATTGAAAAAGTGTTGAGAGACATAACAATGAGCATGACAGGATTTTTCAGGTAGAAATAATGTCTTTTATGAGGTAACTGAGTTATGTTGGTGGGTAGATAAATAGAAGCTTTTAAGCCCCATGATACTACTGCAAGCCTGTGAGAAAACTGTCAGTTGGTCTAATTATAAAGAATTCTACCTTTACCTACAGATCTTGTCCTCGTGTTTTCAAAGTATTACAGTAAAATAGTCAACATTTAGAAGCTGAAAGTGTTTTCTGAAATGTAAAATACCAGACTTCATATTTCCCCTATAGCAGTATAAAGGACATTCACGTCTTGAACGTGTGCCTGTAATAAAGTAATGACAGTTCTGGATTTGATCAAGAATGTGATTAATTGTCTGCCATTTTTAGAGATGGTAATTTTAATCTGTCTTTGTTGCCCTTTACCCCTAAAGATGCCAGAGAGAAAGAAGTTATCAGAATCAAAGTACAAAGGCTGAGCCAAATATATCAGCCACTGGTACAGATAGAAACAGCATGATTTGATGGCTGCCTGGGTGTCCTGGGGATGCTTTTCAGGCTTTGACATTGTGTTTCAGAGTAAAACAAAGATGATTTTTTTCTGACTGGCAGTATTAGCTGATCATTGTTTTATTTGTAGAGGCCTTACTCCTCCTGATGCAGAAATGTTATATATGCAAGAAGTAGAAAGAATGGAGGGCTATGGTGAAGAGACCTATCCTGCAAAGGTAAATGAGGTTTTGACCTTTGTCTAATTGCCCTTTTCTCCCTGTTTAGAGTGGTTAATTCCTGCCAAAATAAATAAAAGCAAACCCCAAACCACCTAGAATTTTCTCCTCCAGAATTATAAAAGCAGTTATTTCTTGAGTAAGTTTGCTTTCAAAGGCTTTTTTCTGTACTTACATAATTTTTGCAACTTCTTACAGGACAGCCAAGGAAGTGACATATTCATTGGAGCATGTCTTGATGGTATCTTTGTGAAACACAAAAATGGTCGTCCTCCTGTTGTATTTAGGTTAGTATTGTTCTTTCATAAAATATCTTAATGAACTTTCCATATTTATGTGCTCCTCATGAGCATCAATGACTCTTAGATATGTGTATTTATGCATTTGGTAAAACTGAAAATAGTCTTGTAGTCATCATGCTACAGTGAATACTGAAGCCAGTGGGAATTTCTCAATGTATTAACTGCAAAATGAATGTATTTAGGACAGATTAATTCTAAGACATGAATATTGAAAGTACAGTTACATTGCAAAACATTTATTGAATCAAAAAGGAGCAACTCTATGTCCATAGGGTGTCTTAAATCCTGAGATTGCCACATCAATTCATATAGAAATATTCACTTCTGAAATTGTCCAGGAGTTCATTTAATATATTATAAATATATGTGGAGAGTTACATGATGACATTTATTCTATTATTTTTGATTAATACATTGTTTTAGTTTATTATTGAATATTCTTATAAGTTGTAGATAGAGCTCTGGCTTACCTAAACACTTAAAATTCAGTCTTCACACGAAATGGCTTCCCACTGACTTTAAGAGGAGTTACTTGGGCATCTTCGGGCAGAATTCAGAATAAACTTTAAAAAGAACTTGATTTTTTTTATAAAATGAATCTCAGCAATTTAGTTTTTACTAAAGCAAAGAAGGGTTTATTCTTAGTGAACTTTATTCTTCTAGAATTGAAATTTTGACTGAATATGAACAGAATTCTTGAAATCGTATGGTCCAACAGTTACTGGAATTTTTCTGGTGAATTTCTCGGATTAGAGAAAGTAGCAACTATGCTTCTTTCTGTTCTTAAACAGTTAAACAGTTTAGTTTACCAGAATTTAGAAATTCACTACTGTTAAATGTCCTTCAGAAAAATTTGTTTCTGCTGTGATAGGAGAGCTGATGCTGAGCTCTTTTTAATTGTCTGGAGTCGTCCAAGTGCCCTGCTGTGCTTTCCTACAGCTTTAAACAGCAGCTGTACTTAGCAAACACATAGGGAGAGGAATGAAGTTTTGTCCATGCATTTCACATTAATTCTCAAGAATTGTGGGTGCAGTGTCTGTAAACATAGGAAAAAAGTTGCACATTGGGAAGCATCAGGAAGTATTTATATTCCAATTTCAGGATCCAGTTTACTGTTTTGCTTTTTTGTTGTATGGCTGAGGGCAATTCCATCATGGATAGCAATATCTTGCTATTTGGGTGGCAAAAAAGCAAAGACAAATGACCCATTAGTATAATTTACAAAGACTGGGTTGTGCTTGAGATTGGTCAGGTAATTTCACAGCTGTGCCCACAAAGGCTTATGAACCAAAGCATTAAATTGGAGGGATTTTTGTTCTACATCAGAATGGAGACATTAATGTTTCTCTACAATATATACATGAGGAAATAACTGGGGAACGCTAAGAAACACCTCTATGTAATGAAAATGGGAGTCATATAAACACCTTTAGAGAGAGCCCTATATGCAGATCATGCTTTTCCCATATGTTTGTGTACTGCAGAATATTCTTTCAAGAAATCTATCATACAGGCTTCATTTAGACTAACATAATACTAACAGTTCAAGCTAAATTTGCATTTAAAAAGAAGATGTATAAATGTATTTTATGCAATCTAAATTCTTTTTCATCTGTCAATGTGCAAGAGTTTCAGAAAATAAACATAATAATGCCTTAAAGGCTTTGTTTAGTGTAGGCTTAATTTTTTCCCCCTGGAATGTATTGTTTGCTTTCAAGCAGTTGGAACATTATAATTTACTGATGACTAAATTTGTCTAAACTAGGTTGTTTTTTTTTTAACAACAATTGAAAGAGTTTCAAATAGAAGACAAGTAATAATCTGACTGTACATGTTGTACATCTTCCCAAGAGTTAGTCACATACATGTTTTCCTTTCAGCAGCCATTAATGGTATGGAAGTGGTGGTCTACAACTTGTTCAGATAGATTAATTAACTTTTTCACACAATCATAGATAGACTTATAGCATATACTGTGTTGACAGGGACCCATCAGGACCATCGAGTCCAACTCCTGGCCCTGCACAGAACACTCCAAGAGTCACACCATGTGCCCTAGAGCATTGTCCAAATGCTTCTTGAACTCTGTCAGACTTGGTGCTGTGACCACTTCCCTGGAAAAGCTGTTCCTGTTTCACCCTCTGGGCAAAACACCTTTTCATGATATCCAACTAAAACTCCCCTGACTCAGCTTCAGGCCTTTTCCTTGAGTCCTGTCGCTGGTCACGCGATGGAAGAGATCAGTGTCTGCCCCTCCTCTTCCCCTCATGAGGATGTGCTTTATCCACATTCTTGATGGTGGTTCTGGTTTGCAGTGGCATTTTTTGTGGTTTGAAAATCAGAGCTTGTCCAGTCATATCCTGTCCCTTTTGTCTGCAGGTGGCATGATATTGCCAACATGTCCCACAATAAATCCTTTTTCGCATTAGAATTGGCAAACAAAGAAGAGACAATTCAGTTCCAAACTGTGAGTACCTTTTTATTTTTTTCACTAAGCCATCACTAAATAAAAACAAATTAAAACTGATAATTTGACTCAAAGGTTAAAACCTACTATCTATATATTTAGCAGCTTGGAACTGTACAAGTTCATCACTGTTTTGGCCAGCTTTCCATGGGAAGGCATTAAGAATGGGACATTTTATGGTAGAGTACATTGAAGTACTTGGTTATGTGGTCATAAAAATTTTCATCCATTCCAATAAAATTTCTAGCATGTTTTTTTGCCTTAAATCAGTGGCAATTAAAAATTAATATAGCCTTAGAGCTTTGCTGGAATGGGCCATGGCATTCCTTGAAGAATTAATTTTATTCAGCATCTCCCAGTTGCTTTTGTCAAAAGGCAGCTCTTGACAGTCTTTTGGCAATCAACTATAAATTGTGTTAGTATTACAGATGGTGTCTTGAGCAAAAGACTTTCAAATTTCATAAGTCTAAGAAAATTCTTAGGCTACCTGGTGAAATTAATGAAGTTACATTAAAATTAAATTGGTCAATGGTAATTTAAAACTTTCAGTGGCTTGTCTGAAAGCAAGTGAAAGGTATGAATATTTGACTTAATGCAAATGTTGGGTTTTGTTTTTTTTGGCAGGAAGATATGGAAACAGCAAAATATGTGTGGAGGATGTGTGTGGCTAGACATAAATTTTACAGACTAAATAAATGCAGCCTGTAAGTACATTAGCAAAACTCTTGGTGCCCTTGCAGCTTCCACTGGGAAGTGAAATCTCCCACTTTCTCTGTAAAGTCTTTATTGTCCTTTTTAAATGGTTGTAATTAATGACTTTCATTTGGTCCAATGGGTTCATTTTCTTAATATTTTTTGAGGAAATACTTACCACCAGTTTTTGAAACACATCCTGCTTTATAACAGAGGACAATATTAAGTGCTGAAATCTTACCATAAGTAATAATGTTTGGTCTTCACTTCTGGATCACAGTGCTGTGAGAGACTTCAGTTGCTTTGGGGTCTAATATTGCTGGTGCTTGTGAGCTACTGGAACCCCCAGGGTTTTGGCCTGTGTTTGGGTGAACTGCTCTGAAAGGACACTAGAGGCTTTAAAAGGGCGGGCAGGGCATGTGAAGCACTCCAGAAATGTGCTGGATTGACAGCTAAGAGGTATGTGGTTCTGTAGACATCCATGGAATCTGTATAGCTCAAGTAGCAGCAGTGCAAAGTAAATATAATACAATTCATCAAATTAAATTTAAATGGGCTGGTCTCCAACTTGTAAATCAATTGCTGGAGTTTGAGATACTTTGCTGGAACAGCTTTCCTTCAGTTAAGTTTCTTCAGTCGAAGAACAGGGAATTAGATACAGTGAATAGCATGATTCCCATGTGTTTCACTCTTCATACATAGGAAGAAAAATCTTTATATCTGCTGAGGCCAGTGGAAAGATAATCAAGTATTTTGTACCACAGGTGACTCGCTAGTGCATTTAGTGCTAATTTATTTGAGAAGTAAGATAAATTTGAAATAGAGTAAACCTCATACCTCAAAGCTTGTGAACTTGTGTGTCTTTTGAGAGTGATAATAAGCATTGGTAGGAGTAGTGCATTTGTGGGACTTGTGCATTTCTGTCTAAATAATGTCAGATCTGTAGTTCTATATTAAATGTAAGTCTCTAGGATACTTATTTTAATTGTTTCACCACAACATGGTTTTACATGCGGTTAAGTCCTCAAAAAAACTTTTCTGATTATCTCTACTCTTAAGATTTCTTGTCATCTGGTCCTGCAGCTGAATACCATCTTATGCATGCCTGTATCAACTTCAGGGATTTTTTTTCTAAATCTTTACATACATTGTCTTTAGAGACTCCTTGGACTCTCCACCTGAGGAGGGCTCTCAGAAATCTTCCCTCATTCTTTCCCTTCCACGCTTTCCAATCCTTTCTCGTCCTTCACTTCCCAAAGGGTGAGCTTAAAAACATCTTTCTCACTAAAAAATAGCAGTTCCTGCATTTGTATCCTACTGTCTTTTGACTTGTTGTGCTATGAGGAGCAGAGCACAGGTGTAGGGTAGGGTGGTGGGGGGAAAAACGAGCTTAAGACTTCTGAACTTTATACCCTGGAGGCAATCCAACAAATTATGAAAATTCATTACCATTAGCATCAATGTTAGAACATATAAATGCTAATGCAGTATAATAGTGCTTTCCAGTTCCTGTAATGTCTGTAATGTTACACTCCCCATACAGTTTTATGCCTGACTTGTAGAAAAGGAGATTAACTGAGGTATTTTGTTCTTGGGTTTTTGATTTTTGCTTTGTCATGGTGGCTAATGCACAGGGCTCTTTGTTTTTGAGAGTCTTGTGGAAGACTACAGGCCTGGCTCCTGGAAATGTAGAGGGATTTTTAATTGAACATGGGACTGCTTTCTAATGTTTGGAATAGGTCTTGCTATTGTTAGGAATAATTCTTTACCATTAAATTTCTTCTGTAGACAAACTCAGCCTGTTACAGTGAATCCTGTCAGAAGACGATCTTCATCCAGGATGTCCATGGTAAGGAAAGCAAAAAGCTTTATATTCACATTTTTATGGATTTCAGTTGACTTTGAATCAAATATTAGTATATAATGGTATAAATTATGTATTAAAATTTTTCTATAATTATTTTTAAAATGAATTATCAGTTTTTAAGTAACAGTAAAATGTTTGCTTTCCTAGCCCAAGCCTCAGCCTTATATGATGCCTCCACCACCTCAGCTGCATTACAATGGCCATTATAGTGAGCCCTACGCATCTTCCCAAGGTAAGTTCGTTAAATTCATGACCACACTACACAATTTTAGGAGGTAAAAACTATAATTTATATTTGTAGCTGCTTTAGTTATAGCTGAATAAATTAATAGGTGAACATGGGGTAGGTTTGTACTAGAATAGTCATTGAAGTGTGCTTGCTGCTACTCTAGACACATAGGCTAATGTGAAATACAGTCATGGCATCACAGAATTGTTTGGGTTGGAAAGGATCTTTAGAATCATCAACGCAGCACTGTCAAATCCATCACTGAACCATGTCCCCAGGTGCCACATCTGCATGTCTGTTAAATACCTCCAGGGATGGTGACTCCACCATTTCCCCGGACAAGCCTGTTCCAATGCCTCACCTCTCTTTCCAAGAAATTTCCTAATACCCAATCTAAACCTCCCCTGGTGCAATGTGAGGCCTCTTTTCCTGCCCCTTGTTACCTGAGAGGACACAAACACACCTCACTGCAATCTTCTTTCAGATATTTGTAGAGGGCAGAAAAGTTCTCCCTGAACCTCATTTTCTCCAGGCTAAACAATCCCAGTTGTTTCTCCAACCTTCACTTTTCCTCCTCCATATCCTCTCCTCTGGGAGATGAGCCATTCTAGTTAGGATAGCATGTACAGCAATTGTAGACTGAGGTGTCTCATGTGAGTTTAAGCTATTGCTCTTTTTGGTTCATGTATCAAACTGGTATATGTTATGGCACTGTGAGATCCTTGTAAATATTGCAGTTTAATAGCTGCAAAGAGATTGCCCCAAGACAATTCACACAACTAAAAAATTTAAAAAAAATTTAAACCCAGAATGCAGGAAAAGAGATATTTGTGTGTCTAAATTTGCTAGACTACAAGGTTGAGGAATTCAAAGGCAAAAAAGTTTGCAGGTTATGAACTTGGTATATATTTGACTGAAACAAAGGAAGAAAAAACCCAAGCAAACCCAATCTAATATTCTCAAGCAATGCAGACTTCTTATCTCAGCAGTTATGGCCATTTACTCTCATTATTTTGATTGTTACACATTGTGTTTTCAATTAACAAAGTTGCTGCCCTGAAGGGCTGAATAGAATCTTTTGCAAAGTCTCCTCAGGTTTAATAGGAACTTTCCAGACCTACAAGTCTTCTGGTTAAATAGTACTCTTAAGAGCCATCTCACTGGGAAGGGAATGAGCACATTTTCTATCAAAACAGAGTTACACAGGTCTGAATGAAATATGGGTGTACAGCTACATTCAGAATGTAACTGAATTCTTTGCAGTTTAGTGTTGTAAGTATTGCTGGGTGCTTGCTATGACAAGTGTACTATTTTTGAACATTTTTTTCATAAAACAATTTTTGATTGTCAGCAAATTAATGAACATAAATGTGGCAATTATTTTGGCAAACCCAAACATTTAAATCATGACAGGATCTACAGCAATGACTGAATTGTTCTCCTCTAGAGACTGGCAAACTGTGCATCCAATGAAGTAGTGATTAGAATGATTAAATATGTCTTGGATGTATAAACTGTTAGGCCTTTTACTTTATAGTGTTGGTATATATATGTGTGTGTGTGAAGAAGATGTGGTGGTAGTTTAGACTGCCTCCAAAATTTATGGAGAAAAGTTAATTTGGGTTTTTTTTGAGATCTTGTGGTGCTATATCTACATACATCCTGAAGGAGTAGAAGAGAGGAGAGCAAGGGTTTTTGCTTGTTATGGGGCTGTTTTTAGTTTTTTTGTGGTATTTTTGTTTTGAGGTATTTATTTTGTTTTTTTTTTCGTTGCTGTTCAAACTGATTACATAAGTGCAAATCCTAATGTTGACATTTATTTTTTTAGTGATATGGTTTAAGATTGTTATAGAATTTGTTTATCTTGGACTGAAACTTAGGAAACCTATCCCAAACAGAAGAAAGTAATTCATGAACAGTGTTGTCCCATAGGGATTTGCATGATTGAAATAAATATAATATCTTATTCTGGTGTATCAACATCAACAGAAAAGCTGGTATTTTGGTTTGGGTTTTTTTCCTTCCCATTTCAATACATAGCTAAGAATAACTCGAATTTTGAAAATTTCAAACATTGCCTTAGCTGAATCTTAATAGAGGATAACTTTGTTTGATGTCCTGGGCATAAAGATTGTTGTTAAACTTTACTTTCAGATAACCTCTTTGTGAGCAATCAGAATGGATACTACTGTCACTCTCAGACTAGCTTGGATAGAACCCCCCACGACTACAGCGGTCGGATCCGCAACGGGAGTGTCTATAGTGCACACAGCACAAACTCCCTGAACAATCCACAGCATTACTTGCAGCCATCCCCCATGTCCTCTAACCCAAGCATTACTGGAAGTGATGTCCTCAGAACTGACTACGTCCCATCACACAGACATAGTGCACTAATACCACCTTCTTACCGTCCCACGCCGGACTATGAGACTGTGATGAGGCAGCTCAACAGGGGGATGGTGCACACAGAGAGGCAGAGTCATTCAATGAGAAATCTCAACATCAGCAACTCATATGCTTACAGCAGGCCTGATGCCTTAGTTTACAGTCAGCCTGAAATTCGAGAGCATGCCCACTTTGCTGCCCCACAATCTAACCATTATCCATTTAACCTGAACTACAGCTTCCACAGCCAATCCCCCTATCCCTATCCTGCTGAAAAGCGCCCAGTTGTGGGGGCAGTCAGCGTGCCTGAGTTGACAAATGTGCAGCTCCAGTCTCAGGATTACCCAGCACCAAATATAATGAAGACTCAGGTCTATCGACCACCTCCCCCATACCCGTACCCAAGGCCTGCAAACAGCACCCCAGACCTTTCCCGACACATCTACATCAGCAGCAGCAACCCAGATCTGATCACAAGGCGAGTGCACCATTCTGTCCAGACATTTCAGGAAGACAGCCTGCCTGTGGCACATTCTCTTCAGGAGGTCAGTGAACCTCTAACATCGGCACGCCATGCCCAGCTGCAGAAAAGGAACAGTATTGAAATAGCAGGCTTGACTCCCAGCTTTGAAGGAATGAGAATTAAAGAGAGGACCATGTCAGCTTCTGCAGCAGACGTGGCTCTTCCAAGAGTTATCTCAGAAGGGTCACAGCCCAACATTCTGATGGAGAGAACAAAACAAAAAGAAGGTGAGCAAGAAGAATGCATGAACTGTGATCACAAGAAAACCCTTTCAGATGCCACTATGCTGATTCACAGCAGTGAGGAAGAAGAAGAATTTGAAGAAGAGAACAAGGCCAGTACAAGTCTTTCTCCTCTCCCTGAAGATCAAACACAACTTTCATCTGTTATGGGAGGTTATTCTCATGATTCAGTACTAAACTACCCTTATAGCTCTGTTGCTTCATCTGCTGGCCCTTTACATATTCTTGAGCCTAAATTACATATCACAGAGGCAGAAAAAAGAATGAAAGATATGAGTCCTGTTCATTTACTAGTAGAAAGCCAGGTACAGAGAAGAGGGGAAGGACTCCTTACTCCATCCATGTCAGAATCTGATCTTACAACATCAGGGAGATACAGAGTAAGGAAAGATTCAGTAAAGAAGAGACCCGTGTCTGATCTTTTGTCTGGGAAGAAGAATATTGTGGAAGGCCTTCCCCCTCTAGGTGTAAGTGGATACTATTTGTCTTGTTTTGGGTTGTCTGTAGAAGTTGATTGTTGTTTTTGTTTGAGGTTTGGGGTTCTTTTAAGCAGCCTGAGATGCTTTTAAAACATATTAATTAAAAGCTACCTTAAGCTTGACCTTTATATTTCTGTGTTTCCCTGGTTAACTTTGCTTAGCTGTCTTTTATCCCCTTCTCTGCCATGTCTGAGTTCTGTTTGTGTAGTCCACCCACACAAATCCAGCTGTGCAGTCTCCATCCATCTGAAAACCAAACCTGGCTAGGAACTTTAGAAGGAGCTAATTTAAAATCAGTTCTAGATCCCTATTCTGCCCTACTTCTTATCTGAAGCAGAAGCAACTCTTTTCATTCAACTTTCTCATCTTCCTCTCACTGAAAACTGATATGTAGCCAAAATGTTTACTTTTAAAAAAATTTGTTTGCCTGCTTCTTCTGACCTAAGAGGGAATCTGATACCTTAAGGAATAAATTCTTTCCTTGCATTCTCTTCTTTACTTCATGCCTTCCTTTTTTCATATCCTTTCCTTTTTGCCTTCTCTTCAAGCTGTTTTTATCCCACTGAAGGCATTTCTTTCTTGCCGTATCTCTTTCTCCTACTCCAATCTTAGGACACTGTAAATTGTGAAAAACTGCAAGTTTCACCTTTCCTATAATTCCCACCTCACAGAAACATCAAGGTCTATGTGGACTGAACAATTTCACTGGCACTCCTTAGCACCCACTTTGCTTTAAACTTTTCTTCAGTTTTATGTAATTTGTGGCAGATTTCAGGTGCTAATAGAGAAAGACCATTTTTTATTATTATTTTGCCTTTTAAAATAGATTGATAACTGAGTTAGTGTCAAATAATTTTCTGCACAGTAATTTTCTGCACAAATAATTTTCTGCACAAATTGGACTGCAGGGGAACTGCTATATAACTTGTACTGCAAAAACTGACCTATGCAAAAGCTATGTATTGAAATAGTTACTGCTGTCACAAGTTTTTGTCTGTCAGATGTGCTATACATGCAAGTGAACACAATGAAATGAACCTCCATCAGCTTAAATTCATTTTATAATTGTGTATGTTTTTCACCATCTTCTTTCTCCTGCTTTTTTAATGTGGATATAGGGGGAAAAAAGTGATACCTTCTTCCTTGTGTTCACATTTAGATAGTTACTTAGTGTTTACTCTCCATAAGATACATTTTCAGACAGTAGTGTGTCTACCAGAATTGTACTCTGCTTTTCCTTTTGATAGTTACGTAGTTATGACATATTCCTGTCAACCTTTAAATTAAATTAATATTAGAAATTTTTTGTTGAAAGTGTTTGTAACATGGTTTCTAGTTCAGAAACGCTTAGGAGTGTTGTTGTATGATACAGAAAATTACCTTTCTGTATTCATAATTGAGATGAATACCCTATTTACAAAGCTGGCCCCTACCAATTCTTTCACATTTGCTTTTCAATGAACTTTTATTGTTGTATTTGTGTTCACTTCACTTTTCAAAGCAGTCTCATCCTCTTAGCTTTGTCTTCCTATTTCTTACCACCACTTAACTTTTGAAAGCATTGATTGTCATTCAAGCAGCAAATGTGCTCATATTTTCAGTGTATTTTAGTTAACAATTAAACTCAGCAATGACAGGAATGATGAATTTTCCTCCTACTCCTTTTAAAAGAATAATTTGAATTGATTCTTTCACAGAAATCCCCCTTTCATATTTTTCATCAAATAATGGATGGTAATTCCATAATTTAATTAATTTCCTGGTCCAGGACTCAAATCTGTCTGCAGTTCTATGTTCATGTTTTGTATGTCAAGTTTGTTGCAAACTTAGTAAAACACTTAACTATATACAAATATTTTAAAGGTATATGGTCATTGCCTGACTGTAGGGAAGAAAAGTGCCTGCAAACTGAATAGTCTAGTGTGGAATAATTTTTATGTATTTTTGGGTTTGAGAAGTGATCCCAGATCTGTTTAAGAATGTTAATTATCCAAAGTTGCCATCTCACACCCTCAGTCATGAGCTTTGTAGAGAACAATATTTGTCATTCTCGTGCAGTTTCATTAACCTGTCTGGAATGAAGACAGACTTGTGTTGTGTCCTGGGAGGAATGTAGTCCCACCACCCTAATCTCTCACTGCAGTGCTTATCAGAGAAAAAGGTCAGAGCTGTTCACAGAAGGGGCCAGAGAAATACCTTTTGCTTAGTTGAACTCATCTGGTTTCTGCTTTATAACTTCATCAGATATTTAAGAACATTTACCAGTTTTAGCTTTTCTTTTGCAGGGTATGAAAAAAACCAAAAATGATGCAAAAAAAATGGGGCCTCTGAAGCTAGCTGCCCTAAATGGACTGGCATTGACTAGAATGCCTCTGCCAGATGAGGGGAAGGAAGAATCAACACGAGCAACAAATGATGAACGAGTATGTTGAAGGTTTTTAATGCTTAATCTATACTAGCAATTTTTTAAAATTACATGGCTATAAATGGTACATTTTATTGACTGTAAAATGCTTCATATTAATGCAACTCAAATGCTGACAATAGAAACAAAATAAGATTCCTAATTGAGAAGTCATTGCTAGAAATATTGGGTGTAACTCAGATCTTTCTTTAAGATGACAGTGATTTAACTGTAGTTTACTCTTTGAACATACAGGAACCAAATTAACTAGTACCTACTGATATATTTTTGTGCAAGTCATCCTGTTTTCTTTCTTAATTTGGAGTTTTCCAGAGTGAAAAGTTGTTTAAGTTAAAATTCTGACTGTGGGATTGATTTTGTTTGCAATTATTAGTAATTCATATGGTGTTTAGAGTAAGTTTTGCAGTTAAATTTCATCCCCGGAATACAATTTGTGCAGATTGTATTTATCTGTTTTCTTCAGGTAGGGCCCATAAAATATAGATGGAACTTGTTTGATCTGCTGAAATTTTAAACTGAGCAAAAGATGTCAGCTCAATGAGAGGACATCAGGTTTTAGAATTTGAGGGTCATTCTTTGAGAAACAGAAGACTCCACCAGCTTGTGTCAGGATCAAAAACATCAGTAAATCTGCTTCAGCCTGTCTCATAGATCATTAAAGAAGTGCAGGAAAGTGAAATACAGTGAATATTCAGGCTGTGATGGGCTATGAAGAACAATGCTGCCATCACACATCTGACCAGGGAGCAAGTAGGTACAACAAATTCCACAGTGATTATTGCCCACTCTGCAACCAGTGGTCTCTATAAAATCTGATTCTGAGCATGGTTGGGCACCCTCAGCTGCAGGTCCCCTCTAGCTCAATTTTGTTTGTAACCAGTAAATCTAGGGATTAGAACCTGAGGGAATAGTCCTGCTCTCACCATCTGCAGTTTAAATGAACAGACGAAGAAAATTGCAAATCACTCAGTAAAAATTGTGTTGAATTACATATACATTGCTTAAGATGCTAAGGGACAAAAATTAACATTGTGTTACTGAGATACAGGTTTAGTACCTGTGCTGGTTATTTCCTCTTACCTAGAGCCATCATCTCCTTCTGGGTTGGTCTTTACTGGGTTCAGCTGTGTTTGTATTCAACTGGCTCTGCCCAAAGAGTCGTGGCAAAGAAGAAACCATAAAGTCAAGTTATGACAAAGTCATGTCACTACACTTTCTCTTGAGGCAGTCACATAGAGTTAGAATAAATATTGTGAAATGGGAGTAGTTCCTAAAACAGTTGAGAAGAGGCAATGCAAAGTAGACATATGAGATAAAAGAAAATCCAAAGTGCAGTATTTTAGAAGATAAGTTTAGTGTTGAATCAGTGCCTGTTTTATTGCTCAGCTTCACGTTATTACCAGCTTAAATATGTGAATTTAGCCTAAAGGTAATAAAGGAGTTTGCACAGTTGATGTATTGGTGTGCAAATTGCATATGATGGAAGTTTACACCTTCCTCTGCAACATTTGGCATACTTGCTTGATATAAGATACTTCTATGACCTGATACTACAGAGCAGTTGCTCTAAGAATCTGGGGACATGTGACATAGATGAAATTTTCTGGCTGAAATCTTACATATTATTCCTCCTCATTGTTGGCAAAGAGATGCAGAAATTCCAGAAGTGTCTTATGATTTAGAAACAACTTGGTTTCAAAAGAATAGAGGGGAGGAGGGAGCAGTTTATTAAATAAAAAAGATTGAGTTATACTATTAGAAAAAAATCTGGATTTATAGTTTAACTGCAGCAAATTTCTGAGGCATCTTTCCTGCTTTAAGCAAAATTAAGTTTTTCTCCATCCAAACAACTCAGTTTGTGGGGGTTTTATATTATTACTTTTGAGTTTGTTTTTTTAAAAATTATTATAAGGTTAAAGGAGACCTTTTAAATGATGTCATCTAGCTGCTGTATGGAACAGGTGAATTAAAGGTAATTGAAGCAATATGCAGCATGGCATAGCTGTCTATTGGTTGGACAACTTTTTTCTCCTCAGCTGGAGAGAAAATTTCAGAAACTATGAAGTAATTTTTTCTTTACCAGCAGTATTCACATAAATCTTTGTGAAGTATAACAGGCTTAGTTTCCACTTGAACAAAATTCCTGCTGGTTAGGGTTGCCTTTAATTTATTCTGGTATGTTTCTAGAAACATTAATAGCTGGAAAAGCATTGAAGAAATACGTAGGAGAAGAATTTTCATACATTTTATCCACCACGAGTTCTCTGTTAGAATAGAGCCCCACCTGTTAGAATGTGCCTTATAGGGTTAGGTGTGCTCTGTGCTGCAGTGCAGGATCCTGGAGCAGCGGCTGGAGCAGGGGATGGTGTTCACGGAGTACGAGCGCGTCCAGAAGAAAAGGCTGATGGACGGCGAGTGCTCCATAGCTCGGCTGCCCGAGAACGCGGAGAGAAACCGCTTCCAGGACGTCCTTCCGTATGATGACACCAGAGTGGAGCTGGTCCCAACCAAAGAAAATAACACGGGCTACATCAATGCATCTCATATCAAGGTGAGGCAAACACTCTCAGAGAAAATGTTACCAGTTCGTGTGGTAACTAGAAATCTGTTTGGCTATCAATTTTGGTTTGGTAAGATGAGTGACAATCCCTCCATCTCTCTCTCTCTGTATTTTTTCTTCTTCAGAGGTTTCTTGGGGGAAAGCAGGAACCTGTTTTCCTAATCACCTAGAATGATGGAGGGTTAATTATTGGAAGGATCTTCTGCATTTTGCTTCTGTATTGATTTGCTGTCTCCTTTCTGTGTTCCCTCTCTGGGGATTGCTGCTAACAAAAGGCATGTCCATTCTTCCCAGAGCTCAGGGGGCAAATAGGTTTAAATACAAACCAAGATCCTCTGCAATGACTTGGATATTTTTGAGCTACAGTGACAATCATTCTTTATTCTTTTTCTTTACTCTCAGACTGTATCCACAATGAGCAATAATCTAGCTCCTAGCTTAAGCTTTTTTGGATGGTTAGAGGAACTGCCAGAGCCAGGAGGAAATTGGCTTTTTCAAAGCCTTCAGCTGCCCTCTTTCCCCATCCTTAACTTTTTAAGCTCTGTTTAAAAGAATATGAAGGGTGACTTCAAGAACCTGGAAGGCAGGTCATTAATTTTTCAATACATTTACCTGCTCTAAGTGCAAATGCAGTTGACTTCATGCTTTTTCTGAGAAGAGTTGAGCTTGTCAAAGCAGCACTTGTAACTGTGTTGCTCTCTTTTTTTAATAAATCTGTTTGTATACTGACATGGTATCATAGTTTCTCTGCTTCATTCACAAATGTTGATCTTTCTCAAGCAAGATAATATTTTTTCAGGAAATAGCAACTAGTACTGTAATATTCACACCACCAGACTATGAAAGCATCTCTAAACCTGAATTTGCAAAAATACCTTAAATTCACAAAAGAGAAATACAATTTTGTTTTCTCAGTTTTACATGATGCTTATGATATAAAATACATTTATTTAGCTATGGACATATACAATTGTGTCTCTTGTGCATCTAATGTGACAAGATGCAGCTAAAAAATGGGGAAGATATAACTCACAATGGGCTCCTACTTCTGTGGTGTTGCAGTCTTTTTTCATTTTGTGCATCTTCAAATGGCTGACGTTAGAACTGAGGAGAGGATTTTCAATAATTACCAATCTAATGTCTTTCCTTTTACAGATCTCTGTTGGTGGTATAGAGTGGGATTACATTGCCACGCAGGGCCCTTTGCAAAATACATGTCAGGATTTCTGGCAGATGATCTGGGAACAAGGGATTGCAATCATAGCTATGGTGACTGCAGAGGAAGTGAGTATAAATTGAGTCAGGTTTCTCCCAGAAATTCCACAATGATTTTTTTAAAATAATCTGTTAGAAGAAGGGGATCTTTGATCCAATAAATAGACCGATCAAAGATAAGTTTCTAGTGACCCTTTCTATCTTGATTTCTTTGGCAGAAAAATGAATTTTCCAGCTCTTTCTGCTGGAAAGTTGCCTTTCTCAGTAAGAGGCTGTAACACGCTCGTACTGCTTAGTGGAGGAGAGATACAGATGTTCCTACAGGAACATCACTTGTATGAATGTTGTTGAGTTTCTTGTTAAGCAAGTGTTCTACTTTTAAGGAAAGTGGGAGAGAAAAAAGCTTCAGATACTGGCCACGTCTGGGTTCAAGACACAACACTGTGACGTATGGAAGATTTAAGATCACCACGCGATTCCGTACCGACTCAGGCTGCTATGCAACGACGGGTTTGAAGATCAAACATCTTCTCACAGGACAGGAGAGAACTGTTTGGCATCTGCAGTATACTGACTGGCCAGAGCATGGCTGTCCAGAAGATTTAAAGGGATTTTTATGTAAGTTGTATTTAATAGCTTTGTTTTGGGGTGTGGTTTGTGGTGTTTTTTTAATATCTTCTAAAATGGCTGCTATGTATGAAGTAACTTTTGACAAGTATGCCAAGCACTTCATTGTAAAAGGTTTCTTCACTCCAGCAAGGGATACTGAATTATATTTTTTGCAGGAATGTACTTGACCGTTTATTAAAGTGACTCCTTCTGTCTAAAGCAAATAATTTACCAGAAATCCATATGGAATAAAACATAATTGCACCCCATACTACACATTTGAGTGTGTTGCAGCAGTATCAAGATGGCCACAAGCTGTCTTTAGTAGGAGCAGGGGAACAAGGCAATCCTTTCAAAAGTCAGATGATCCTTACAGATCTGTATTGCTATGGCTGGGGTATGACCTGTGATTTATACAATGCATCATTTTTCTGTGGCATGTCGGTTGTTAAGTTATTACATTCTGGTGGTCATACAGCATGGCTTATGAGGCTTCTCCTCCTAAGTGATTCTTACCTTGTTGTGCTGGCTAGCGTACCTGGAGGAGATTCAGTCGGTGCGGCGCCACACGAACAGCACAGCTGACCCCAAGAGCTCCAATCCTCCCCTCCTGGTGCACTGCAGTGCTGGGGTGGGACGCACAGGAGTGGTCATTCTGGCAGAGATCATGATCGCGTGCTTGGAGCACAATGAGGTGAGCTCTTGTTCTTTCTTGTGCTTTAAACAGTGTGGGGTGATAGAAGAGTAAATAACCTGCCTAAAATTGTTACTGCTGTTCATCTGAGCAGCCCTTGGGAGAGGCCTTACAACTGGGCTTGAAATGGCTCTTGGGAATTCTACAGAAGTTAATAATCTTCTAGAGCTGCCCACATGCACACCAGGCACTGGAATGCTCATTTGGATTCCTGACTCCTTAAAATGTTGAGTCATTGAGTGGAGCAAGGTATGCCCTAGGCCACTGAGCACGTTTCAGGATTTCATCCTGACTTTACCACTCCTTGCCTTAATTAGAATGGAAAATATGCAAGAACATGCTTTGTAGCCAGTCCCTGTACTTGTTATTTTATTCCTAAGTGCGGTGTATTTGCAGTATCAGACTCAGTAGAGGACAAAGTGGTAATTTAATAGAATTAAATCAGTCCTATCAACTTCTAGCCAGAAATAGACAGCTGTAAAATGCTTATTAATAATATAATATATCAACTCAACAAAACTCAACAAGCTTTTTGTTTCATTATGCATCCCTCTCTTAACACTGTGACAGACTTTTTCAGCCATTAGATTTGTGAAGACCAATACCCCTTGACTTTATCATTATGCATATTTCCCAGATGATCAGTGGTGTAATGCAGTCCATACTGCAGGTATGGGCAATGAATTGTCAGAGCTGAAATCAGAACAGCTGATTCTGTCCTTAGATCACTAAAGAACGGCTCTGAACCTCCTCCTGGGAAAGTGCAAGCCAGTTTCCTTGCTCACCAGTCACTTGTAATGTTTTGTTCTCTTCTTCCAGATGCTGGACATCCCACGAGTGCTGGATATGTTGAGGCAGCAGAGAATGATGATGGTGCAGACGCTTTCGCAGTACACTTTTGTCTATGGAGTTCTCATTCAGTTTCTCAAAAGTTCTAGACTTATCTAACGCCTGCCACTTCCTAAGAGACTCTGCAAGAGTTTACAGAAAGAAAATCAGATTTAGACCTGCTCTCACTGGTGTTTTCTTCATATGATGAATGACAGAGTTACCATTGAGGGCTGCCATGCGAGTCAGTGTGACAGTCCCTGCACAGCAGGATCTTCACTGGACTGAATTCTTCCCATGTTTAGCCACGGGCACATTAAGGAATGATTTTACTTGTGCTGGTAGTACTTGCACACATTCTTGAGTGGTGTTACTCTGAGCAAAATAAGTATCTTATGGAATGGAGGTACATAGTACAATTTTACCAACATTATGTTTTGAAACATAATTGTTGACTGCGCAAGAGCTAAAATCTGTAGGTGCACACAGGGTCAGAAACCTGCCCCTTGGGAATGTCCAGGTCTTATGCAGTTTTATTCTGCTTTAAATTTTATATTTAGAACAATACAACTATATTTTTTAAAATGAACATTTGGTTTCCTCTGGTTTACTTAGCAAAATTAGCAGCTCTTAGATATTTCAAGCTGTTGCTTTTAAGGACATTTATTTTTATATTCAAGATTTTTTAAATAAAAAGAATATGAACCATCACAACATAAAACTTTCTAAACATAACAATAATTTCAGAGGAGAAGACTGACAATGTTTGAACCAACTTTTCAAAAATCATGCAGAAAATTCTAGGGAAGCTGTTGGTTGTTACTTGTAGTGCCATATAATAGACAAGTGAAAGATAATGGTAACTGTTGATAACTTTCATTTGAGAGGAGGCATGTTTACCTGCAATGGGCAGGGGAAATACTTTAAGTATCTACAAGGTTATTGGAAACAAATGGATGAGGGAAATTACATATTCAGTATTATTCATATATTTAGAGGACAGTTTGATTTTACTGGCTGAAATCAAAGTGAATGCAATTGTTTTAAGCACTTTTTTTTTGCTCTGTTATTTATGTAGCTAAATATAGAGACTATAATCATGCATTGTTTCATTTGGTAATATACCATTACTAACCTGTTATTTTAAGAGGAGCTTTTTAAGTTGATGAAGTGAGAGAACCAAAAATGGGAGTAGGAAGGTGCAGAGTGGTGAAGTGGAAATGATTGTATGAAGTGTAATGGAGGAGGTGTGGCAGCTATGATTGCTGGTTTACACAGTGCAAAGATGACCTTAAAAAAATGTTAATGTCCCCAGCCAAGAAAGTCAGTAAAGCACTGGAAGTTCCTGTAGAATCCTCCAGATTATTTTGTTAGTGCTAGGCAGATTTTTGCTAATGCTGTGCAGCGTTGCAATGAAGAACGTTTGAGAACTTGCAGAAGATGAGCTCTTAGAGGAAACACTGGAGATGTGGGTAATTTAGCAGCTCTGGGAGATGTGGGTAATTTAGCAGCTGTGTAGGTGGCTGAGTCAGTGGCTGTGGCATGGACTGAGGTAGGCAGGTACAGCCTACTGTAGTTTCTATTTTGTCTCATGGGGCTGGTCAAATGACAATATCTAAATAATCCTCTGTGGTTTTCAGTAGGGACAGCATGGTTTTAGCTGCCTTTCCAAGTGTTCTGATATGCTGAGTTGAAAACCCTATTCCAAATTGAGCTATAGGTTTTAGATACCTGGTTTAATTAAAAAAAAAAACCCTATAGTAGACCAGTCTTCAGGCATGTACATTTGCCTTGACACTTGATTAGTGAAATGAAATGAAACTAAAAATCATGTTAATTAGTGCTGAAATTGTTATTTTTCTGAGCTCTAACAAGGGTTTGGAAAATATTAAGTCCCCTTCAAAACAACAGTTGTGTCCCAAAATGCAAATAAATAATAGTAAATAGATTGCCTCAATTTCCTCTGTAATAAGCTACTTCCATGAAGTTAAACACATCATCCAAATGACATTGTGCTAATATGTCATTTTATACAAAATATACTACTTTTAGATACACAATATTGATCTGGTGCTTTCAGGTCTGTTTGGAAGCAGTCTGATTTGTTGTACTCTCAGTATAAGTTAGATTGAATATTTCAGACTGTGGAAAAGAAATGTTGTTCTTATATAAAATGCCTAGGAATTATAAATTGCCAAATGTAAAACTGGAAGTCCAGAGGAAACCAGTTACTGAAGGCTGATTCTTTATATATAAACCTTGCAAACAAACCAATCTGACATATCTATGTTGACAGAAATATTGAAAGAAGCAAACATGCTTAGCTATTTGTATCACGCTTTGTTTTAAAAAGGTTGTTAACTTTTTCCACAGTTCACTTCTATCTGCAGAAATCTTTTTGGATGGCAGGGCAGGCTCTAAAATGTAGCTTTGTACCTTTTCCATTTCTAAACTTTGCACTGTGATCTTCATAACCTGATAGATGCAGTTTTAATGACATGATGGACAACCAGAGCAGCCGTTTCAAGCAGCTGTTTCTGAGACAGAACATCAGCTGCAGGGCACTAAAAGGAGCAGATGTAACAAGCAATTTAATCCAGTATTTTTGGGATTATCTGAGGTGGGTGAGGAAATGTGTCTTTTAGCCTAATGTTCTGCTAAAAGAAGTTGTATTCACTTTTAGAAGTGGTTGTGCTCAAATCTGGTAGTCACAGTCTTGGTTTTTTAGCATAACACTGCTACCTCCTCCCCTTCAGCTTCCAGTTCTGTCCATCACCAGTCTGTTTTTGCAGTAATAGACTTGACCTTAGTGGACTTGACTCTATGTGAGTTTTTCTACTGAACTCTGTAAGATCGCTTTTGTTTGTAAACTTATGGCTCTGAGTGAGCTTGGAAAATGAGCAGTTTCTCTTCTAGATACCAAATTAAATTGAACTTCACAACCTCCTTTAAAAAAATATTTTTTAAACCATTGTTTAGATTTTCAGTTAACTTATAAAAGACAATTCAGTTTTTAGCACTTTTGTTCTGAGCCTTGAAAAGGGATGCATTTTTACCTGTAGATGTGCTGGGTGCTTCATGAAGTTTTGGATGTTATAAGAATATCCACTGTCCAAATCCAGCCACAGTGTGAGTCGGAGGATTTGTCAAAGAGCTTAAAATTTCTCTAAAAGCCTGTCCAATTTTGCCAAATGTGTATCTGTTTTTTGGGGACGAAATCAGGTAATTATGCAAGATTTGAATGGAGTTTGTTTGGTAAGAAAAGTTGTATGAAGAATTCCTGCAGCAAATGGCAAAGATGATGCTGATCTCTAGGGATGTCAGAGCTCTCAGGGACAAATAAAGGTGCTATATACTGTCAAGAGACAGATTTGGTGGTCTTTTGCTGACTAGGTAGAAGATGCTTTCTAGGATCAAATTATATGAAGAGACAGGAGAAGAAGGTGCAAACTGTAGTAAGGACTTCTGCATATTTGATTTCTGTCTTGGTTGCTCTGATGAGAGATATTTTTGGCCAGTGAATCTTTGTAGTCTTAGGCTAAAACCCCTTCTCTAAGGAGCTAGCTCAGAGCCTGTCCATCACAAAGATGTCACTGACTTAGCTGGGTCAGCTTTTGGCTGCAGGTCCCTCCTGGTCCTGCTCTGTGAGGGAGCAGCTCTGAGATGCACAGGGGAGTTCTGCACAGCCTCTGCAGCCTGCACAGCAGGGCTCTCCTTTTCTGCTGTCCCCTAGGAAGAGCAGGAAAAGTTTTATGCCTTAGTGTTTCTCTCATTGGGATATCTTTCACACAAGTGAACAATGAAAGTGCAGGGTGCTATGGTTTATATGTAGAAATACATTTAATTCAAAGCAGGTGACCAAGGCAGTGGATGAAAAGCTGCTCTAAGTTATCACCAACATTTAGGAAAAAAAGCAAAATACAGTAATAACAAATAAAAATAAAATAAATTTTTACTAAAGTGGAAAATAGTCTTGACATTTTACATTTGGCTCCTCTTGTAATCCCGTGTATCTGTTTTTGAAGTAGGAAACATTTTGAGCAATTTTCTCTAAAATGGCTCCTTTAAATTTAATGAGTAAGACTGGGGCTGCTGCTCCTGCTGCTGCTGCATATTTTGTGTTGGGACAGCTGTTAAAGTTGAGTGGCTCTTAGATTTCGATGGCTTCTGGACCAAACGTGGAAACTGCAGGGTTGTTTTTCCTAGCTGTGTAATGAGACCTCAGTTTTAATATCAATAGCATTACTAAATCCCTGGACTTAAGAACAGTGAACCCATTACTCTGTTTCCATAGTTCAAATTATCAATTTCAAAGAATCAGTGCTTCAGTTGCTAAAACTCAGTGCTTTAGTATTTAAGGTTGGGGTTTTTTCTGATAGTGCAATGTTGTAGAAAGCCAGAGTCCAGCCCTGCAAGATGCAAAATTCCTGCAGTTCTTCATGATAGCATAGGAATTAAAACAGGCTTACTGCCAGTGAAAGCTTGAGCCCTTGAAGCACGAATACGCACGTCCGCTTTAAATTTAAATACAGATTACAAGAATTAACCAAAAAAATGCTGCAGGAATGTGCATACAGGAAACTAGAGCATTCAAAGGAAAAGTAGATGAGAGTTCAAAAGAAATTCTCTTGTGCGAGTACAAAATATTTGACATAGGGAGTGAGGATTCGAGGAGCGGCAGAAGGCATTTGGAGGAGGATTTGGAATGTTTTGTATCCAAAGTAGAGCTGCTAGTAGGGTTTGAGTCATATGGTATGTTTTTCATGGCATGGTAGGGTAAGTGAATATGTAGTCATAGGTGTTATTTTTACTGGCTTTTTAAAATGTGATTTTTTAAACTCCAAATATTTTTTCAGAGGCTCTGTTATTTTTACATATCTTCCTTTCCAAATGTATTGAATGCAATCTGTCAGCTCAATTTCTGTTTACTAATTAAAGGTCAGATTTTTCAAACCACAGTCTGGTTTTACAGATACAAAATGCAGGGGGAATAGGCATACTTGCAATTTTGCAGTGATCATTTCTAATGGATGCAGATGAGATGATTCAAAAGTCTAACTATGTTTTGAATGAAGCCAGGTGTTTAGAGTTGGTGTGAATTGCACCAAGTTAAGGCTGGGCTAACAAGGAGACTCTTACAATGTGGAATTTACCACGTTCTCAGTTGCAGTGCAGCATTTGCAACACAGTGACATTGAAACAGTGTAATAGTGTGCTAAGGTAAGGGGAAAAAAAATCTTGAACTTTAAACTGCTGTTGCAAACGTGTCTGTAAAAAGAGAAGTTAAAGAAAAAAATTCTTAGTATGATCTTGCTCGGGACCAGCTAACTTGTTGCACTCTGTTGGCATCACATGTTACTTTAAGGTCTAACTGGGCTGAGAAAAAGGATTAACTTCAATGAGCATTAAAAAAAACCTGTTGCTATATAACCTTTGGTTCTATTCTTTGCTATTTTCTGCATCATGCTGTATTCGGTGGTGAAGAATAACCTCCAGTATGTTTGTTTTGTTGAAATCTATTCTTCAGCTCTATTAGGGAATGAAGATAGAAATCAAATGTAAAGAATTTAATGAACAGCGTTTACAACAGATCCAGCCTGTGGCAAGTCAAAGAGCAAGTCTGTAGATATTGTAATGTTCTTTTGGCTCAGATATGCAGCAATCAAAACCACCAAATTATTAATTTTATAAGCACAGTTTCACAAGGTGCCTAACTTTTATAAAGGGAATTAAATGCTATTTTTCCATTTGGAAATATTCAGATAAAATCAGGAGAGTTTCTTTTAACATGCTTTAAAGACATTGCAAATGCCAGTAGTTTTTAAAATGGTAGGAAATTTGGTGGAGAAAAACTCCTGTGAAATCCACCTTGCTAATCCTGGCTAATTCTGATAGACAAGGTGTGTATGCTCTTTACAAAGATACTTGCTTAAATTGATTTGAAATACCCAACTTATCTGCCCTCTCTGTGGCTTTTCTGGGAGCACCTGGATGGAAATTTAAGAGGCTTTACCTGGCAAATCAGCAAGTATGTACACTCCTGAACACTGCTGGAACATCTTCACTCATTAAAAGCAAACGGGCGTTTGAAATCCTGTCAGCAGCTTTGTAGGATTGAGTCCTCAGTGTCAGAGGAACACAGGATCTGGCTCCATTTTCTTCAGTTTTCACTTGAGCCAGTATGCAAGGATTTAAATGGGACTTTGTTTAAAAGTAGCAAACATGAAGTATTATTTTCTAGTACTAAGCTAGTGTTTAACGTGTCTATTTTTTGCTGTCTTGCCACCAATACTGTAAAAATGTATAATCAAACCAGCTTTAATTCTTGTAAAACTGAAATTGGTTTGTAAAACAATGTATAAATTGTGTTTCATAGACAGAAAAGCTTGTATTACTGAATGTAATATATGTGAAATGAATATATTATAGTCTATTTTTGCCATGGAAATAAATATTTGAAGCAATGATGAGTTTTTATTGTTCCATTATTAAAGGAAAAATCCAAGAACTTACTCTTCATGTGCAGTCCTAGACTGGGACTTTGCCATCAGTTCACAAAGGTGTGATCCCTCTTCTACTTTGCTGCAAGTACTGGGTATAAAACTTGTGCTGTTAAGTACCAATAGGTGTCATCTTTGTGGCAGGAAAATCTTGTGCCTGCTGCCCTGTCATAATTTTTCACAATGTTTTGCATTTTCTAAAGCTGTTTTTGGTACTGAACTTCCAGTTTCCCTCTAACATTTAAGCGTAGGAGGGGTTAAAAAACTTCTGAAATTTGGAGAAGCCTTTCCAAAAACATGTGAGAGAAGAAACAGTTGATTGTATGCTTACTCTCATTGGAGCTGCTGCACTGAAGTGATTTTCATTCTAGAATTGGCATTGAGTTAAAAGGGAGGTGGTGCAACACCTTGCTCTGCACACCTGGTACAGCGTGAGGCTTCGTGAGGTGAATGCAAGAATTGCACACTGCACGTTACAGTCTCACCCTGGACAATTCCATTTCCTTTGTCTTTGCTAAATGTCTAGAGCACTGCCCACCTAGCTACACCTGAAACAATCAGGCTTTTAACTAAAATTTTCTCCTCTAGGTGCAGTGTTTGAAGGCATGGACCAGCTGAAGGTAAGACAGTCACACACCAGGGACACATCTGTGCTTGTCAGTTCCAAATGCTGGGGAATGTCCTGTGCAATGTTCAGTGTAAGCAAAGCTCTTTTATCAGGTGTGGATTCAAAATCAGAAGAGGAAAATGGGACTTCCTGGGACCCAAGGCTCATGGTAAAGCATTCAACATTGCTGTTTATATGGGTTTTAGACCTCTGGCAAAGGTATCTTCAGAAGTCTAAATTTCCTCTAAATCCAAATGGTTTATGTAAAATCCCCATTAGAGACTTCTGGTAGCCAGAGCTGGCTGACAGGAATGTGACTTGATGCTTGGATTTGGAACCTCTGGCCAGAAGCTTTATTGGACAAGAGCTCCAGGACTTGGCACACGAGAAATTTACAGGAGCTGATGAGAGAAGTTTCTAGTTCAACCAGAACAGCAATAGGAATCCAAACTACAGGTATCAGATGCAGTAGATTTGATGCACTGCAAAAAAACCCTCAATCGACCCAAAATAAGGAGCATTGCTGAGTGTAGGCACTCCCTGCAGTCAGAGCAAATTTGTCCTTAGTGCCATGGTCTTAGGAGGGCTGCCATGGTGAGTTTAGCATTTTCAGTGCATATGCCATCAAGCTGGAAGTAAAATGCTCTATTTGAGCTGTTTTCAGGAAAAAAGGTCAGCCTTATCTCTCTGCACAGTTCTGGTATTTAAATAATGAGAAATAAGCAGAATTGAGGATAATGGACATTCTGGAAATGCTGCACAAATATTACAGGTTGAATTTCCTGATATTTGCGAAGGTAACTTTGGCCATGGGCTGGCCCATCCTACCACCCACCTGCCCCTCAGCTTTGTCACTGGAGCGTGCCTGACACTGCCCCACAGGTATTTTATGGCAGGGCTGTGCTCTCGCCTGCCAGCTGCTTCCTCAGGTAAGGGGAGGAACAAGGAGCTGGCTGGGGACATGTGCCCAGGAATCCTTTGGGGAGATCTGACAGCACCATAAAGTGAATTGATTAGAGACTCATGCTCAAATAGCGAGGAGGAGCCATGGAAAGCCATTGCAAGGGCCTTTAAGAACTGATGTTTAGGGTGAAATTCCCTGCATAAGGCTAAAAACACTTGGGGTGGGATGGGGGTAGCCATTATGGAAGCTTGCGTCTGGTGGAGGAGGAAACCAAGATGAAAGCTTCAGGAGCTCTTCTGTCTTTCTCTTACAAGCCACTGTTATCTTAGATGGTTGTGCCCAGCTTTTGGGAAGCCTCACAGCCAGCTTTTAAACCTGTGCTGTCTGTGCCGTCTCTGGTTTCACTTGTGTCAAACAGTGGGAAAAAGCAGGGTGCCAAATGCCTCTGAGCTGAATTTCTGACTGGAGAGGCCACACCTCTGAGGTCCTGCAAGGAATTCTCAGGCTGACAGGAGAGCTGATGGCCTTTAACACGCTGCTTCACTTCTTTGGCATGTGAGCATGCTTATGAGTGAGAGAAATGGATACTGGGAAGAGCTGGGGTCACCTCATAGTTGTTACTCATCTGGAACCAGTCTCTGGCTGCTGTGCGATGTAAGGTATGCTGCAGCCCTCACACAGATACTGTAAGGGGAGTCCTACAGGCTTGCTGAATTCCTGGGATAACTGCAGAGATCTCTGCACCTCGTGCTCCAGATCACGCTGCCTGTCCTCTACGAGAATGGGCAGCACAGCTCAGTGCCTGCCAGCCTGAGCCTCTGTTCGAGTTTCTCTCTCAGATTTCAGAGGCCTCCCTGCTCCATTTATGCAGCCGTTCCTTGCCCTTCTCAAGGTCTGATTTCATTGCCTCAGTGAGGCAGGGCTGGAAGGATTGCAAGGAGCCTGTGTGTGCTGAAGCCTATGAGCTACCAGAGCAGCAAAGGCACAGCAGCAGCCTGTGCTGGTCCCTGTGGGGGTGTCTGGCCTTCCTCAGCCCAACACGTGTTGGGTCGAGAGCTGATGCTTTTGCAGGCCAGTGTCATGGTTTCAAAGATGGTTGCAAGTGAAGTTTTGTGTGTTGTCACCTGGCTGTCAGGCACACCTCCTCCCCTTTGCTGTCAGCTAGAATTAGCTTAGTGGATGAGCTAAAAGGTACCATTAGGAACCCAGCTACTCTGGAGACTTTCTACAGAGAACAGACAGTCCCATGCCCAGTAGACACTTCATCCTTAATTTTGGTACCCTTCTCTTGAATTAACAATTCTTGTTGGTACTGCCTGACACCCTGGAGTCCTCCTGGGCTTTCTTTAAGGTGGCTGAAATGGAGATGAGCTATGGGTGCTACAGTTCAGGTGATTTGTCATGCCAGTGGTAAACTGCTGATTCTTCTTCTCCCTTCCCAGTGATGCTTTATCCCTGTGACAGGCTCAACTTCCGCTGGCCCATGACCTGCTGCAGGTTTTGAAACTGGATCCCTTGACTGGCTGTGACCCGTGCTGGGGCAATGGCTGGGGCAGATTAATTTACTGCTCACCTGTTGGCAGATCACTTGCTTTACTAGAATACAAACTGAAGGTGGTTGTTTCTGAATGAAGCTGGTTTCACTAAAGGGAACAGGAAGATTGGACTGCTTGTATCTGGTTTGGTTGTTTTGGAGAGTGAGAAATGATTTTTGTTAAAACCACTGGTTGCTGTTGTGTTCCTTGTGATCTATACACATCCCAGGTGAGAGCTCTAGAGAACAGCAGGTAAAGTGCCTGGGAAGGGTCAGAGGAAAAAAGGCTGATGGCTCTGGAGACATCACACAGCTGCAGTGCCCTACGCTTGCTTATCAATGTATGCTCCTGTCTTGGGTGGTTGAAAATTAAAGTGGGATACTGAGCTTTCCCATAGCTTTCTGAAGTAGACCTTGAGTTCCAATTTTGTGGGTTTTCCCCCTTTGCATAAATTTTTAGATCTCAAATACAAAGGTGGAAAAATTGCAGGAGCTCTAAAATACATTTGAAGGTCAATGTTAACAAGTGGCACCAAAATCTCTACTCTGCACCTGTGCTCTACCCAATAATAGCTCTCACCATTTTTTAAAAGACAGAATCAGTAACAATTTCCCTTTTGCCAGTCCTTTCTTCCTGTGTTCTCTTTAACATGCATTTTTCATTGCTATTTCTACCTATCCCAGGCTGTGGCCTGGTGCTGCTGCCTCTCCCAGGTACTCACAGGCACAGTAGTTGTGCACTAAAGGGCATTATTAGAATGTCTTGTTGGTTAGAAACTCTGCTGTCACCACAATGGAACAGCCTGCCTTAGGGGCTAAGGATTAAACTCCTGGGCTTAATTTTTATTTATGCTGATGTTCTAGTTCTCTTACTTATAAATGTTGCACAAAACATTGCTGAGGAAAAAAAGTAGCCCATGGAGCCATTTGTAATTGAATCATGAAATGCTGTCAGTTGAGCTTCATCATTCTTACAACTACTCTTGCACAGCTATAAATGATAAAGTGTACAGAATGCAGAGAAACAAGATCATGAAGTCATTCTGCAGCTAGGCTAAAATGAAAATTCTGTAGGAGTGTTGGACACTGGGTGGGTCAAGGACATAAAAGACAGCTTGAAGGTTGTTTTCTGGTCAGCCCTGAGACATGTAAGCACCTTTTTCTTTGATCCCATTGATCTTGACTATAAATGACCAAAAGCCTCACTTTGCTTTGTAAATAAGCAGAATCCTAGCTTTGAAAAAAACAATGATGGAAAATTGTAGCTTTAAAGATAAGAGGCCATTTTGTTAGAGCAAAGTAACACTAGCAGACTTTAGTCTATTTGAAAAAAAACACTGATGTTATGATGTATGTATTCATGGCCCACATGAATCTGGGCAGAAAAGTATGTTAACTTACTGCAGATCACTGCTGCTGACTGCTCCTAAGTCAGTTACATCTAAAGGACTCACATATTTAATGGTGTGTGACTGCCTTGTTCTGCTACTGCTTGTGCCAAGAATCGAGTACAGCACAAAGCAAAATGTGATGAGAGAATAAAATTCAAACCCAGCCAACTAAAACCCTCCGAAAAAATTTCCAAACCTTGCAGTGTTGATTTATCTTATCAGTGATGTGGGTCAGAATTGCATATCAAGGTCTTTAAACAACTTGCATTTTAAGCACCACCTTAAGGTAAATGTGAATAGAAGAGAGAAAGTCTTAAGTCCAAGGCAGCCTGAATTTGGTCTTGGATCTGCAGATAAACTGATTTTATATAGGTAACATTTATCTATGTTTTTTCCCCACTATCTAATAGGAGTGCCTGTACAGTGGGAGAAACCAGTTCTATAGAATGAACTGACTGGGCCAGTTGCTGGATACTGGAAGATGTGATTCTTTGGTTCTTTACCAGATATTTCACTGTGGATCAAATAAATGTTCACATTAATGGATTAGGCAGACAAGTGCTTTCTTTGCGAAAAGTCTGTTTTAATCCATTTATTTCTTCTTCTGAGCTGCATCTTCCCAGAAAAAAAAGTCATTGATATTGAGACAGTTCATCAACAGGAAATATGGTCAAGGAACTGTTTTTATTTCTTTCTGCATTACTTGTATTACAGGAAATGAGCATGTCATTACTTGTGCTTTTCTGTGAGGTTCACGGCTGTGGTGTTTTCCTACAGTACTTTTTCATTTACAGAATTTGAAGGTGAAGTTCTTATTAATCTATAATCAGACTCATGTTGACAAGAATCCAAAGTTTGCTGAGCGACATTTTTTATGATGTACAAGTCACGAGTGTAGAGATGGTAGGGAAAAAACCCCAAAACTCCCATTATTGACCAAGAATGGAGAACTTGGAATGGAGGGCCCCAGAGTGGGTGAAGTCCTGTCTGAGTAGCAAAGAGGCTTTATACTTGGATACATCTAACCACGCTCTTTGGCTTTTGCACCAGTCCCTCTGTCAGAATTCCTCATAAAGCAGAAACAAGTTTCCTAGGGCATCCCTTCTGTTCAGTTCTCTGGAGTAAGGAGGGAGTTTCCCTGAGGATGGGAGGTGTGTGATCACCTGTGATTGAGGACAAACCTCCCTGCCCTGTACTGACTCTGCCCTGTGGCCACATCTTTTCAACAAGACAGGCTCAGATGGGGGGATGCAGAAGTCCTCACATTATTTCACCTGCTTTTCAGTGAGCCAGAGCACTCGTGCTGCAGGCCACATTTACAAGGCAGCCAACTGAGCATGGCAGATGAAAGGCTGCTGTCCATCTGCCCAGCCACAAGCACATGGCTAAAATAAACTGTGATCTCCTGTCATTATCAATAAGTGCAATTTACTATTGTGGACAAGGCACTCAGGAAAGTGCCTTTTGCTTTCTTTGGGAATTGTGTTCTGCACAGCAGTGCTGTGATTGTGCCAGACGTTTTTCACTGACAGGCCTCCTCTAGCTCTTTTTTGGTTTCTTTTTTGTCTAAAGGTTTATGCTTCACAAGTGAAGCAGTGGTCTGTGTCTACAGGAGCTGTTTGAAGCAGCAATGGGCTGTCTGCTGATGGAGTCACAGACTTTGGTCAATGCTCCTGAGGCACAGGGGAGGCAGGGGCTGGCAGCTGTTTTGTAAGAACTGGTACAACTTGGGCTTGTCCTGGGAGGGAGAAGGTTAAAAACCTAGGAGATATTAGGGGACAGGCTTTATGCAGGTTCCTAAGACTTATCCTAGTTCCTCACCTACAGCAAGAAAACGTAACTTTTCCTCAGAACGTGTTGAGCTCATTCTGCAGCAACAGGAATGTCAGGCAATAGCTGTACTCTGATTATACAATCACATTTGGGTTGATTTTGTGCAATGCATGTGCTAACTTCAATTTAAACTTTAACCAGAAAATACACCACCTCTTTTCTGTTTGCTGTACAAGGTGCCTTACGTGTCTTCTAGATAGTCCTAGTCTTCAAACAATAAGCAACTCCATCACTTTCCAGAACCAAAGCTTGATGCAGAATGCTGTGCCTTGGCTGTCATCAGTGCAAGAAATTGAACTTAGCAGTCTCATTCAGTTAAGAACTGAAAATAAAAAACTACAGTCATTAATCTACTAGATTAATCTATTAACAAATCTAGATTGGTTAGAAGTTGGATTTTCTTCTCGTGAAATAGTTTGACTTTTCATTTGTGAGGCTCTGCAAGTGGTAACATGGTACACTACATGGTGGAACTGTTTGTTCTGGAAGAGGACATTGTTTGATGTTAAATTTATGTTAAGCTGTTGAATTCTTGCTGACTACAAAATCTCAGATCTTTATAGCAGGACCACAACTGCACTATCAATTAATTTATCTAATAAATATTTCATAACTTATTATTACAGCTCTAAAAAATATAAATCTAGTTTTAATATTCTCAAGTTTGTTTTGAGTTAAGCAATTATAGGCAAAATATACAAAATTATTCTGAAAGCTGAACATTTATCTTTTAAGGTCTAATTTACACAGCGACTAATGCCCAATTAATGGTATCCTGCTAGAGAGATCTTAGCAGTATTTTAACAGAAATAACTGAAAATAAACTGAACAATTTACTATTGGTTGACAAATGGCACTTCACCACAGAAGGAGCTCTATTCTTGCTTAACAGGTAAGTTTTGGTTACAGTTATGAATAGTTATGAGAAAGGTGCAGGGCCCCTGCAAAGTCTTCCTCAAGTTCATCAAGGTCCTTATTGACTCCCAAATCACTGTGACAAGCAATCAAGTTTAAATCTTCCTCACAGGAGGGTGAAGGGTCTGGGTGTTCTTCAAATTCCACATCACAGAAATCGTACTCTGTCCCAGCACCCATAATTTCTGAGAAGTCCTCCCTGCTCTGTGTCTCCCTTGACCTTGTGCTCCACGACTGGGATTCACATTTGTTTGGTTCCTTAAATGACGAGTCCGTGGTATCAAGGAATTCTTCATTTTTTGTAGCTTTCCTCGGCCTGTGACCTTTACTGGGACACTCAAACTCTTCTATCTTATCCAACTCCTGCAGATCCAGCGGGTCCAAGGCTTCCTGGCCTGCATGGGTCAGCTCTGTCTCGCTGTCCTGGCAGCAGCCAAGGTCTGATTTCAGCACCTTCAACATCTGGCGCATTTTGCCCTACGGGATGAAGGAAGAAAAGGGTGACACTTCCCCAGCCCCATGGCACCTGAGCACTGCTCAGACTCAGGGTTTAACTCTGACAGAGGGAAAGGGAGGCTGGTTGCTATCAAGTGACTGAATTAAACACTGAGTGTCACCAAACTGAATTGACTGCTGTCCGTTCTTTGTCACTGTACCTGTGATTCCTGATCTGCCATAATCTGTGAGTCAGCAAAGCTCAATTATGGAGAGAGAGTGAGGCTCCCCACTGAGTATTCTGGTTACCTTTACCCCCAAATATACCAGTGCATTTGCCCTGCTCTTTGGAGAAGTCACCTGAAATCACATGCAGAGACTGTTATAAGGGCAGCACATACCTCATCAAGGCGGTCCTTATTTTCTTCTATATGGCACTCAAACAGTTCATCCAGAACTCTGCAAATAAAAAATTAAATGATTTCACAGGAGGAAAAACAACTTCTACCAGATGTACACAACCTAATGACTAGAGGTTTTTGTTTTCCTTTCTTGCTGAATGGCCCCTCAAAGGCTGTTTCAATTCCACTGTCACAAGAGGGGAAGCTGTGGTTAGCAGCCCACGGGACACGTGCTCAGCAGGCAGACCTGGCTTTGGGCAGCACATGGCAGTCCTGGGTCACTTGTAGCACAACTACACATGTGTTGGGAGAAATCAACAATCCAGTGGGGATTCCTACTGGCTTGCTGAATTATCCAAAATCTCTTGGATGCACCATAGTGACTGCTATACACAAGAATAAATAGAAGTAATAAAATCCAGCTTCAGTAAAAAAATGCAGAGAAAAGTCCTCAGTCCTGAGAGCTCTCTTCCATTTCTTAGGCTGAGTGAGAAAATAAATTCTCTAAAGAAAGTGTTCTGTGACAACTGAAGTACACAGTCACTGGAACAGAATTTCAGAAAGGCAAGTGAATTTAACCAAGCCTACATGAGAAATTATTAAAAAAAAAAGAAAAGTGCAAGAAGGGTTCTAATGGAAGAAAACAATACTGTAGAAGAGCCAGAAGGGAGATTGCTCTCAAAATTTCTTGAAGATTAATTTTTTTTACTTGATGTATTTTCATTGACACCCTTGATGTTAGAAGAAAAAAATAAGGGCATAGAACAGGAAAATCAGCTGTGAACATTATCAATCCAGAGCAAGATCTGAATATTATGAATTTAGACTGTCTTGAATAGATAATTTCAAAAATGGGTTAAGATTCTGTATATATATTCTGCATATGTACAGAAATACTGAAATTTTTTTTCCATAAATTGAGAGATCTTTATTAGAAAGAACTAGTATTGAAAAAAAAATCTGATTTAGCAGCTGGTGAACTTTTATCTGAAAGAGAATAACCCTTACAACCCATGTTGAAGCCTGAATTCATGCTGGAACAGAAAGGACAGGAGGACAAAGGAAAAGATAAGTAACTCCGTTTATTTAGCAAAACAGATGTTGCAGACTAAAATGAGTTCTTATTAATATTTCACCTAGGGTTCCAGGTTAGTTTTTAACAGAAGCTTTTATCTCATGGTACACAGCAGCAGATCAAAGTCAATGACCCACAGGTATTTTCTACTTCCCCTTTCTTACATAAAGCAAAAAAGAAGAGGAAACAAAACAAAAGCAAGGGCCATGTGTGTATTAAAGAAATTATTACTAATCACTACTTCCCTTACTTATGGAGTCCATGGGTTTCTGACATACAATTACAAAATTAAAAACAACTGTAACCTACCTGTTAGAAAATAACCCAAGTCTGAGAATTTCATTTGTTACATCTTCAATGAAAGTTAAATATAGAAGCTCCTCTTCTCTGCAGGGAGAATAGAAACCCCAATGTTAAATGCTTTGCCATAGAAACACATATGACATACCTTAGTAGGTTTAATCACCTTCATGGGAAAGGCCATTAAGAAGATTTTATAGTTCTTGTATCAGCAGTTATTTTTCATAAAAGGTTAGGCTATCACGACAAACTAAGCCTTTTGTTCAATCTGTACAATAATAAAAAACTGCAAAGTATGCAACTGTTAGAAAGGTGGTCATGGTGCTTTGTCTTTATGCTAACTTTCTGTTGTGGTATAAATCAGCACAGAGATCCCAAGAGAGAGAATCAGTGAATCTTGGCAAGAGTTCAGAATCAGAACCTGCACTGCCCTCAAAGGGGAGCCAGTTGGGAAGAAAGTGCACAATTGCAGTTTGATGCTCTGGGTAAAGGCTTCCAAAGGAGCTTCTAGAGAATCTGACTGCAGCTGAAAATTGGTGGTCCTAAATGAAAGCTGAGGAGGATTTAAGTGCTTATTTGGCAGCATCAAATCATTTCAACATATCTCCTCAATGTACAAAATCTTGTTAGTGTGAGATGTGACTTTCACCTCTTCTCTCTGTTTTAATATCTATCAAAGAGTTGTTGATGCCAATTAAGTCAGACACTCTCCAAAAGTCTGGAGTTCTGCTTGAAAGACAACAGGAAAGAAAACTCCCCAAAAAAATATTTCAGTGCTGTTTCTCTTTCATAGCATTTCTCTGCCCCCCAAAGCATCCAACCAAACTCTATTGAGTTATGCTCCAGTCTTAATAGAAAATAAAAAATAGAATACATCTTGCATAATTTTCATTCCATAAAATTTGCTATCATGCCCAAAGATTATAATTTTGGTTCCCTCTATAGACAAAAAAGTTACCTACAGCTGGTATTTGAGACTCCTATTATAAACCTTAAGTTAGGCAAACACTAGCCTGTCCTAAAGCACAAAGAATTAAATGACTTTTTTGAGGCCACTTGATGAAGCAGTAGTAGTGTTTCTGAATATATAACTCAAAACTTTTAACTTTCATCAAATTTCAGTGCAGAAATGTGGTAAGAATGTCTTTCAATTTTTTGTTTCATTTGCCAATATTTGCTTCAGAGGTTACAGACCTAAAAAGAAATGGAAACTAACTATAGGCACTGAACAAGCTTCTGAAGTTAAAATGATTTTTCTTTGTTTTTAGAGTCACATAACATTTTTTAAGTATTGTATGTTTCAAGTTCATCAGTTTTGAGGAAAGCTTTCTAGTTTGATGTTGTAAATGAACAGAAAAATGGTTTCAGCATACTTACTCAGAATCAACATTCTTCCTGGCTGAAGACTTCCGAGGACACTCTGATGTCTCTCTAATCAGAAAATCAGAGGGCAAGAAAAAGAACAGCATTCTAAACACCTTTTATACTACCTTGTATGTAATTTTCTTCTGGACTCATGGAGTGCCATTACATGATTTTCTTTTGCAAAAAACCCCACCATAATAACCCTAAACCCTGCTCCAGCAGCAATATGCCCTGAAGGATGATGGTTCAAGACTATTGCACCACCTCACCTGATGCAGTGCTCAGAAGACCTTGGTGCTACTTCAGATGCTATTCAACCTCTGTTATCCACAAAAATGCTTTTTTAACTCAGAGTACTTTTCTTCCCTCAGACAGAAATGCCTTTTCATACAAAGGCCAGGGAGCAAATCAGCGAGTCATGCATGACACTTAGGTCAGCAATGAGGAGAATCAGCCTGGAGCCCTTGGCTTCTGGCCTGATTTCCAACACTGCTCTTGTATTGCAGCAATCCCAGTATTAAGTTTTCAGAAAAAGATGTGGGAAGTGCTCCTGCAATGCAGTGTTTAGTTATAAGTACTATTTAGTCTGTGAGCTCAGATGTACAGAACTAACAACTGTACTAATATGTCATCACTGAATTCTGACAAAAATACTCATATATTTCAAAAATACTTATATATTTCTGACAAAAATACTCATATAAAGAGCTCTCTTAATTGGCTTCTCAGTGGAACTTATCACAAGAAAATAATGAATTTTGAAGTTGGGAAAGGCATTGATATAAAAAATCCCAACAAAATCCTGTGAGAAGAAGACTTATAAATAGAGATGCTAGTGAAGACTTATGGCCTAAGGACTAACTGTACAGAAGGAACATTTCAAATATTCCCTGCTGCTGTAAATCAGGCACCTTAGGATGGAGCATTGACAATCATCTACTTCTCTCTCAGGCTCATCTGAAGAACATATTTTATCTTCAGCCTACAACACAGAAATAAAAATCTTTATTATCATGCAAATACACAGCAAAATTTACCATTAAAATAATTAATGTGTGATTAAGCAGTCCTAGAAATTCCATGTCTTTTCTGAGAAACTCTGGGTAAACAGACAAAAGAGACACCTTCCTCTGCTGAAAGTCATGTACCAATCATCTATGATCTCAGTAGATATTAGATAGTGCACTTATAGAAACAATAAATAAAATTAGAGATCTCTTCATGTGCCCCAGTGTTTTCTGTTATAGCTTCTACTCAACGTTCTGAAATTCTCTCCCCTCTATGAACTAATTCATGTCATGGCAGTGGAGAGAACACCTAAATCAGGTGTTCACTGCTGTGGCAGGGATGAAATGTACTGCCCCACAGTGATGGTGGTGGCTGTGGGAAGAGTACCCAAAGGACTGATAGATGCATTATTACCTTTTCTATGATCTTCTCCTCCTCACACATAACCTCTCCCTCACATGCATTGTCTGCACACGGAAAGCTACAAAATTTAGAGAGATATTAGATTCCCAAGTAGATTACTTTCAAAATATGCAGGGTGAGAATACCAGTGCCACTGTGGAAATACCTCATCAGCCTGAACAGAATGTAGTACTCAACAGTTCAGAACATTTCTGCCAGATACACAGGTGATCCAAATTAATTATTTAGCTGCATAATACCAGGGGATAACTAAATTATTCAAAATAATTGTTCAGCACTAAGAATGGAGCTGATCCTAAAATTAAAAGTGCACCAGGAAAATAGATGACCCACAGTCACAAAATCAACAGTTGCAATAGAGAACCAAAGCTATCATAATTCCAGACTGGAGTTGGACGTACAGGCATGGAGGATACAAAAGAGAAAAGATTTCTCTTTACAAAGTAGTATCAGTAGAAACAAAATTAATTCAGAACTGTTCAATTTGCTAAGAAGTTCAGTGCAAGAGAAGTACACTAATTTTGTTTAAAATATTTTATATGGGGTATATCTGAACATATTAAATTCAAGTGATAAAGAAACTAATGAAGATCTGCATTCGAGAGTTAAAAAAGGATATTTGCACAATGTATTAGTTAACAGACTGGAAAGTATGAGACTACAGGGGCAATAGTGGGGAATTAGATTGGTTAATTCTTTACAAGACAGCATGATATATCCAAAAGCATAGGGAAGAGAGAGGGAATGATTATCACCACCAGAGGTGAGATTCCAGTTTGAATTTAGTGGCACTTCATATCCAATCTATATAAATTAAACCAGTTGTTCCAGAAAGAAGGCAGCAAAATATGCCAGTGAAAAAAAGGATAATCACATTCTGTTCTAGCTTTTGCTAAGGCATATCCAAAATAATGTCAGAATCATTATTCTGGTTTTATACAAATGTAATGAGAGCAAAATATCTTACTTTAATGAAGATACTGTTATGATAACATCTAAGTCCCAGAGTTTCAAAATAAAGTTTCAATCTCTGTACCTGATCATATCAGTCTGTGTTTGAGCTTCCACATGGTGCCTGTGGTGATTTTTCTTCTTCCTTCGAGGAGGGGTGTAATATCTGTAGTCTGACAGGAAAGATTTAGCATCTGACACTAGGGTGCGTGGGGTGAAAGGTTTCCTGCTCCTAGTAAAGCACGCCGAGTGCTTCTCTAGAAGGTCCCCACTGCTCGAATTGGGGTTGCTCCCTTGGCACCTTGGGGAACAAGCACTGCTCAGAAAACTCTCGGTGGAGTGACTGCGTGACAGTGCAGCGTGTCTGCACGGTGGCCTGGACACACAGACGTTCGAGTTGGAGTAGGATGTCCTGTGTCTGTTCCGAGAACATTTCTTGAGGTGTTTTGCAGGACTGCAGTGAACCAAGCAATGGTCGCCATGAGCACATGATGCCCTTGGCCTGTGCTGTGCCAGCCCAGCACAGCAGAAGAGGCCGTCTTCTTCTTCCAAGAGACTCTAAAAAAAATAAAACAACACCTGATTGCTTTGCAAGTTACCTCCTTTGCTTATGATGGTAATCCCAGATATTACTGTTACCACCTGGGAGGGATTTGCTATGTAAAAAAATATCAATTTTTTTGTAAAATCAAACTGGTTTCACAGCAGCCTCAGTGGTAACAGATTTTAAGACCTAGTCACTGGAAATAAGTAATAAGCAAATGGTTTGCTTCAGTAGCAAAACATTGGTGCTCTGTTACAGAATATTGATGGCTACATCAAACCAAGAGTTTTATTAGTCAAGAAATCATTGCACTGAGGCAAATCATCTTATCTGGATATTCTCTGTTCATACCACCTGGGCAAGCTAAGGTGGACATTATCCATAATTATTTCATGCTTAAAAATTCAAGCCTATTCCTGAATTGTATTATGACACTATGGCAAAGATGAATAAGACAGAAACATAATGAAATTCAAGTTGACATTTTAAGGCGGAGTTTTCGGTTGGTTTGGTTGTTTGTTTGTTTTTTTAAATTAGAAAGAACAATGAAATAGAAATTTTATTTCAGTCATAGAGAGAGTAATGAAAAATTTGCAATATCAAAACATAAATACCTGGACAGGTATTTATTTATACTTGCAAATTTACTTTACAATGTGTCTGAAACACCTTATGAAAACAGCTGCTGTATGATCTTCTCCTGCCTAGGACATGGCCATCCACTGAATATTCTGTCAATCAGTGAAAATTATGTATGACACTTTACAATCTCCATGGGCAGGCATACTGCAGAACTGGAAGATTAAACCAGAAGCCTATCAGCAAACAAAATTTTATATAAACCAATTTATTGCATCCACACATATAATTATTTATTTACTTATACAGTTACACACAATTGTGTGATGCAGAAGAGGTGACTCCTACTTGTGTACTCAAATTATCTAGCACCACAACTCCCAGAGACAGTGCTTACAGTGCAACAGTGAGGGAGATAAGCTGAGGATAATGTTATTCTGGAAAATCTCACTGCTGTACCATGCAATCAGCAAGGCAAAATAACAGCTGAATTATAACAACTGAGAAAACCCAATTCAAAACCAACAGCTAACTTTCTAAAATTACTATCATACTTTCCTAACACTAAGGCAGTTCATATAGGTCCACATCATCAGCAACAAAGTGCTGTAAGATTTTGAGAGAATGTATACAACTACAAGTGTCTCCTAAGAAGAAAATAAAATTTCTAAAGCCATTTGAGGTTTTTAACAAACTTGAAGTTTAGTTCAGATAGGCTGACACATAGATTAACTCGTCCATGTACCTCCACCACCTGAACAAAGAACAGGAAGACAAGGAGACACCAGTACAGACCATAAGCTCTGCAGTGACAAAAGGAAGAAAAGGAAGACGATTTCTGTATGTGTTTCATTCATCTCTATTATATTTCTGTCAAATAAGTAAAAGCTATTAAGCAGAAGCATTCCATTACTGAAGTTACTGAAGGAACATGTGCCCTATGGGAAGCCTGAGAAAGAGTGGATGCAGTATGGTATGACACACATATGCTGTGACATGCATGGATTTATGACACAAAACCATACAACCAATGCCAGCTGAGAATATTCACAGATTCACCATGCAGTCTATCCTGATCTCCCAGCTAAGCTATTTGGAAGCTACTTTGAGAGAGTAACACTGAAACAGATCCAGTGCATTTCCAGAGGGGTTTCATTGCCTGAGCACAATGTAAACCTTGAGAAAATCCTCAAGAATGCTTCACTTTTTGAAAATAATCAGCTGACTAAGATGTGGATTGAAGGCTGGACTTGTGATTTTCCCCACAGGAAGTGACAATGGACTGAATGCCAACAAGAGTCACAAAAACAACTGTAAAAGAAAGTTCCTGTGGGGATTCTGCAAGATAATCAATACTTGTCCTGAGACTTTTGAAGTCGCCTACTGAGGTGGGTATGGCCAATGACCAAAACTAGAAATCTTTATACATTTATTGAAAATTCATGACATTCTAACCTACAAATAGATTGTATAAGATAGTAATATATTACTAGTAAACCCATAAGATACAGTGTAGTATATTAACCTATATAATTGGTAGAATAGTTTGTAAATATACAGATTTTCTATTCTACCATTCAACCCTAAAAAAGCTGTTTTTAAAAATTCTAAGCAACAGAGTCTTACTGTATAAATGCTCCATTTTCTCATAATACTGCTACTGTTTTGCTTAGAATCTACACTATTTCATTCTTTTTCCTTTCAAATACAACATTTTAAATTAAAGCTCAATTATGATCTATATACATTTGTAGCATGCAGTAAATACTATTTAGAGGAATATTAAAAATTCAGGTATTTTATCATGAAAATTAAAGTCACAGATCACACTGCTGTTATACCATATTTTCCTTCACCACATTTTTCTCTCACCTCAGTAAGACCTATCGAAACTATTCCAGTACCCCAAAATATTCAGAGTTCTGATACCTAGTGCAAAGAGTTTTTTTTTAGTTAGCTGACACTAAATAAACTCTTCTTGATGGTGTCTCATGTGAGTCAACTGTATTTTACAACTACAGCATAATTAAATGCTGAACTGATAACATGCAGTTACAATGCCAAACAAATGCCTGTGTTAGCAAGCAGAATAATGAGGCTTACCAGTGTGATTGTTTGCATATAAAGTAGTTGCAGTGGTAGCTCAGCACTACAGAAAAGAGATAAGACTGGAAAGTTTCAGCATCCACCTATATAGATAAAAGCTAACTCCATACCCTTCAGAGTTCACTTTACTCTCAGTGACTAAATCAGTTCATTGAGCTGCAATACAAATTGGATTGTAGAAGCATTTGTGAGCACTTGAGGACTGGTTCCCTCCATTATGCAAAATAATTATTAAAAAAAGATGCAAAGTTATATTAGCCAATTATTTATCTACACCTCATGAACATGACATCTTCTGTTCCTCAGAAGCAGTTGAGTTGATCCAAAACAAGACAAAGGGACAAGGCTGACATGGCAATATCCTAAATTTAAGCACTCCTTATACATGAGGAAGGTTAGGGCAGTTATGTTCTCCTCCTTCTCAAATATTTCATAAGTAGAACAGACCAAGCAGCTTGCCAGTGACTAGAGAACTGCAACCCAAAGATGCATCTGTGTTACCTGTGAGACATACTCATTCAAATACTGAGAAAACAATGTCTTTCAAAGCTCTTATCCTGAGGCAAAACTTTACTATGCAAACTGGGAGAAGAACACTTCAAGTAGACAAAGAAACAAAATCAAGAACAAGGAACGGTGTGACTTCAAAAGATTTTAAGGAGTGTCAGAGAATGCTGTTTGTCTGCAATTTGTCTCTTTTGAACTTTCAGAAAATTATTCTGTGCTGCAAGTAAACTGTAAGCAAGTAGGCTCACTTTCTACTCTAGTCTGTTTTCTATAAAAACATCAGATGTTTAAGTAGGAAACAAAAAGAAAAAAATATGCCTACAAATAGCACACTTATCAAAATATATTTAGTTCTATTCTTTAAATAAAATCTTAAAAAAATCCATTATAGTATCTGAACTCTAGCTATTAGAATTATCAAGGACTATAACTAAGGTAATTTGAAGTAGAAAGTCTTGACTTATATCTTGCTTATCAATGTTTCTATTCTGTTGATTCAACCAATTATAATCTGCTTTGAAAGATACAAATCTACTCAATGATACATTTCAGCAACTTCTTAAAAAAGTTTCATAAAGTATGTATTTATGCTTCAATTTTATTAGTCACAAAACTAGGTAAACTGAACAGTACTTTGCAGCAAGCATGTAGAGAGAGGACCTCTGAATTTTGATGGACTCTGTAGAAGAGAAAATTCAGTAAAATGAGATCAAAGCATACTGCTGTCATCTGATGGGCAAAAGCAGTAACACAGAGGAAAAAAAAAACAGATTTCTCTAAGTTACTTTTATTTTCTACAAGAAGTTCAGTTTCCCAGCTCAAAAGCCACTAAAGTATCAGCTGCCTTATAAAAACCAAACTTTGAAAAGAAAGGTTGCTAAATATTTTTCACATAAAAGGTCCAAGGCACCTTTTACTAGGGTCACTGAAATTACAGTAAGATTAATTCAATCTTGAAATTAACTTGTTCTTGTATGAAAAGGTCTAGACAGAGCAAAGGTCTCCTATAAAATTCATACAAATCTGTGAACAAATTGGACCTTCTATGAATATATTCAGTTTGTATCCTGGTCTCACTATTTTTCGAAACTATGTTCCTGGCACACTTTCAGTTTGTGCATGTGTGTGTGTGGGTATCAATTCTATAAAGTGGTAGGTTCCTACTTTTATCAAATACTGTGATGTTATTAATAAGGGGTATTACTGAGTGTGCACTACTTCAAATAACCAGCACAAGAGGTGATTGTCACTATGAAGCCTGAAAGGAAATCTGAACATTCCTAATGAAAACAACTTACTTTGATGCTCAAAAGGTTCTTCTGCTTTGTTTAGTCACTGACATCTCTGATTATGACAGAGCTAATTCAAGCACAAGACATGTTCAGACTGCTGGTACCATAAGAGTATAATAAATCTTTAAATATAAAGCATTTGAGTAGGCATTTCACACAGTCACACGTGTGTTGCATACAAAATTAACAAGAGACTAGAACCAGTTAATGGTGTTTCCCCATCTTTCCTGTGCAAAAGCAGATGGCCACAACTTTTATTCTACAGAAAAAAATCTCAAAAAAACAGGCTGAAAGGGATCTTGAAATGTCAAAGCAATGGCATACTTCAAACAGTTAAAAGAGAAAATTTAACCTCCTATGAAGCAGCCTCCCTTCAACTGACTTTTGGCATAGATTCATTTATTAAAAAAAAATCATTAGCAGCTAGGAATGCCTATTAATAGGATTACTTGAACACGAGATATGAAATATCAAGTGTTGTTCAAATCAGATATCTTACTCATGGCCAGCTCAATTCAGGTACAATTTTAGAAAATCTTATTTTGAGAAACAAAGGAAAAAAGCTGCACTTTATTATAGTGCATCCTTTTATTTTAAAACTGGGAGTTCATGTAGTAATTAGAGACACGTTATTTGGTTTTGCAATGAAACGATTTAAGGAACTTTACCTGCCCCAAGTTTGTAAAAAATAACATGGAAGGACAAAAATGGTATTAATAAAAATAAAATTTAGATTTTAAATATCACATTTCCTCCCTTTCCTTATTTATGCCTGTGCTTTCATCCATAACTAAGAGTCATGTATTGAATTTCAAAGCATTATTTCTCTGCACTGCAATAAGGTCACACTCAGGCTGCCTGCTACAAAAATCAGTCACACAGAAAAACTGACAGTGTTTGCTGTACTACTTGGAAATGTCTTTTAGCTTTACAGATATTTAAGCAATGTATGAAGCTTATACTGTTAGAATGACAGAGTAAAATCATTATTCTGTTTTAAGCTGCAATTTCTCATTTACAGCGATGAACAAGAATGTAATTTATTGGGCTATTTACGTATTTATTTATTAGTTAGAAATACACATCACCTATCTTGATGAAATGCCAGCCAAACTAAGCGAGCCTATGCATATAAGCAGAATATATACACAGAGAGTAGTATATTTTGGTCTAAGCACTAGTGCTTTCAAGAAATGCAACTGAATGATTTAGTATACTGCTAGATACAAAATGTATCAACTACAACTTTTCATTAAGAAAAATATGGAAGATTCGTGATTCTTCTGCTTGGAAGGGTAGAGGCAACAGAACTCTGCCTTAGGAAATGATACAAAGCTCTGGAGTGACAGAGGAGAGGAATTTCAGCTGAGGTGAAAGCAGGAAAATTCAAGGGTAATTAGAGCTTGTATTTACTGCAAGCACTCCTCATCCAGACACCTGACATCTTTGTCAGAAGATCAAGACATGCATTCAGTGTTGGGCACATGCCAGGAAGACCCTTGTCTACTTTCTGCAGCTTGAAATGATGCACAGCAATGATCAGCTGTTACTATGGGAGGCAAGCAAATGATAGTATCTACTGAACAGAATTCAAATACATACATTCTTTAAAGAGCATGGCACCAGCCTTCCACATTCTCTTGAACAGCAGCCAGGGACGGCTTCACATGGTCTTACTTTCTCTTCACACCTGGGTACCTTCTTCCTTAGTTTCTCTCTTCTTTGCTGGTCAGCAACTAAGGGAAGAGACAAAGTTGGTCAGATCCAAACTGAAATACTCTTTGTTCCCCTAAGTGATTTGAAAACATTGAAGCAATTTCCAATTGCTCAGTAAAGTCAGACTACTGGGATACATTCCACTTCCAACACACAGTAGGAAAAAAAATTTAAAAATTTATGTCTGCTGTTAGAAGAAAAGTTATTAATAGAGTATTCTGGTAGCCGAATCTGTGCTTAAACTTTCCTGAAATTTTCTTACCTTACAACAAACACCAGCATACAGGACTTCCAAGATCAGTATTGGTAATAGAGCATTTTGCTTAAGGAGTTACAAGCTATCAGTTTTTTACAGCTAGAATTCCTTTGATTGTACTCTCATCCAGTTTTTCAGAAAAGAAACTTTGTATTTATTATTAGCAAATCTGATATGTAAAAAAATGCATGCTTACAATATGGAGTCTCCTAAATACAGAAATCCAGGGCAGAACAAGAAAGTTTTTGTCAAGAACACAGAAGAATGAAGGCCAGCTCTGACCAGGAGTGGGGGATTCTTATCAGTCCACACTGGTCTGCATCCACGACCTCATCAGCGGTGCAAAAAGTTGAGTCAGATATTTATGTCATCAGATAAAGAAGCCCAAAAGACAGGTAAATTTTCTGTGTACGAATTTGTTATCAGGTACCTAAATCTTACATAATACAGTACAAAGTTTTTGCATATTGTGAGCAGCCAGGTTTTGCAGATGAAACATAAAATCATTTAGATTGGAAAAAACCTCCAAGAGCGAAGTCCAGCCTTTGATCAATCACCACCTCACCAACTAAATCAAAGCACCAAGTGCCACATCATGCTGTTCCTTAAACACTTCCAGAGGTAGTGACTCCTTCCTGGGCAGGTCATTCCTATGCTTGACAACCCCTTCCATGAAGAAATAATTCCTGATGTCCAACCTAAATTTCCCCTGGCATAGCTTAAAACTGTGTCCTCTTGTCCTCCTGCTGGCTGCCTGGCTGAAGAGGCTGACCATCACCTGGCTCTTTTCAGGCAGTTGTAGAAAGTGATAAGGTCTTCCCTGAGCCTCCTTTTCTCCAGGCTAAACAACCTCAGCTCCCTCAGACACTCCTCACGGGAGCTGTGTTCCAGACTCCTCACCAGCCTTGTTGCCCTTGTCTGGATACACTCCAACACCTCAATGTCTTCCTTAAAGTGAGGGGCCCAGAACTCGACACAATACTTGAAGTTCACAAAGTTGAAAAATCAAAATAAAGGCTGATTAAAAAGTTAATAATTTCATTTCGAAATAGGGAAAAAATAAGAAAACATACTTTTCAAGTCTTTATACCAAATGAAAATTTTCTCATTCACTTAACACATATCCAAATGTATGAATCATTTGTTTGACAGAGACACACAAAGGCCTTTGAGGATTTCTTCTCTGGTTTCATAATATATTTATATCATACTCTAGGAGACCCCAATCTCCACATGCACTGCTATATTTAATGCATGGAAATGTAAAAAACTTCAGAGATTGGTGTGGTACATTCTTCTACACAGCTGAGACCTATAGCAATCTGAGGACATTTAATCAACCTTCAAATGCATTAATCTGTGTACATGTACCTTAAAAACATGTTAATCTCCAAGAAATACTTAAGTAAGTACATTAACTGTGTTAAACATTTTATTATTCTTTTAAGATAGAATTTAATATTTCAGATGTGAAATCTTTGCTCTCATTGCTCAGGAAAATCCCTATTTCTTTCAATTCTTACAATTGATATGTAAAATACAGAGTAATTTTTTTATGGCTGCTGATTTATCCATCATATGCTATTAGGAGTACCTCCAACATGAGACTGCTTAAATTACTGGGAAAATTAGCTGAAGTTAACAAATGCTACATTATACAACTCTGAATTAAAAATATACACTGTAACAGAACAATAAAATATACTGTACCATTAAATAATAAAAAATGAGTGTTTTTCTTTCTATAGTGAGTTATTGTGTCTGTTCTAAATTACTATTATTTCTAATTGTGTTTGTCTTTTAATTTTTAAGTTACCAAGAAGCACTCAAAATTTAGCTACATCTTAGACATTTTATGTTTGAGATAAATAATTAGTTATTCTGGGCCAATACAGTTGTCTGGGTGTGTACATGCATGGAGGCTACAAAAACTCACATCTTCCCTACTGCTAATATAAAATGGTGATGGCTAATTGAACAAATATTGAGAGAAACAATGGGCGAAGGAGAGCCCTACAAAGCAAAAATGCAAATCATACAGAGTATGGGTAAGATGAGAAGGTGTCTGCTTACACTCAGGTGCTTAGGTGAAAAGTGGGTTTGCCTAAGACAAGACAAGCATTACCATTTTACTGCATGTTCCACCTGCACACCATGGCTTAATAGGAGTGCCTGGGAAAAGTGCAAAATGCAAAGCAGTGAATATTATTGCAAAACAGAATTCCCATGTTGTCCTTATTCTGCTCTTTACAGGAGAAACTCTGAAACTTGACAGAGATGAATGTCTTTACTACTGGCATTAAAAGCCATGTCAAAAAAACCTTCTCCAGGACTGTGTGCTGTGACTTTTCATCCAAAGTATGGCTTATGCCCAAGAATAAAGAATGAAAGAACAGTAAGTATTCCAGCTAAGGCTATCTTGGGATATCAGAACGACCCACTGGGACTACCATCACCTGCATGGGAAATGTGGAGTCTTTGCCTCACATCTGTCATGCAGCCATCTTAGCTCAGCTAATCCATTAAGTGCTCCAAAAGCCAGCAAGTCACTCGTGTACTGAAAGGCAGCACAGACATGCAAAACAGAATGCCAGAAAACTCCAGTAATATGCACATCTTAATGCCAAATTTTCGGGCTAGATCTGTGGTAAAATCTAGGAATTTTGAAACCAGCAGAGATACTGAAATCCTTCTTAAAAAGAGTTCCTTTAAGTGTAAACAGACAGCTGGAGGTAAGTTAGGATAGCTCTGTGAATAATAAGTAACACAGAAAAATGCAGAAACAGGCACTACCTCTCCTTAGTTCTCATGTCCTTTACCCATGCAAGGACTGGAGAATCCAGTTTTATGTTTTGACTTCAGCCAGATAGAAAACTTGCCTGGAACTCTGAAGCATTAAGTACAATATTACAATTGAGAGGAGCTGAAGATGCTTAAGGTTGCCATAAACAATCAGTTGTGTTGCAGTGTGAATACATTAAATGCAGAAAAAAAGAGACCAGCATTCAAGAGACATCCAATTTCAGAGGGAGATTTAGCTTTTAACTGAAAACATTGCTCACAGTTAAAGGTATCTTCTGCATCAAATCCATTACAGATATAAAGTTTCTTTACCTTTCAGTGAGGTTCATAATTTAAATTTGAAAGATGTGCCCTTGGCATACTGTCATAAACTAGTGGGAAGTAAACCTAAACTGCATTTGTTAACAGAGTTAAAGCAGTTTCACTGCAAGTAGCTTTTATTTGAACATTGGCTCTAGGAACATGTCACACATGTAGAGTTAAATATGGGAAAAGTACATAATAGTAAATATCTTGTGACAAATACACAACAAAAAGAAAACCACTGGGTTACTTTTCATCTTTTTAAAAAGGGAAAATAAAATGTTCAGGAATAAAATAATACAGTCTCTAGATCCAAATAATGAGTCCCTTTAAAAGTCTTATTAGCACTTTAGAGATTAATTATATCTCGTTAACTACTGTGCTCAAACCCCCACAGATTCATAGTATAGTAAAAGAAAATGTACTAGAATATAAGCAATTTAGTGATTCTGTAGATCAAATAAATTCAGTCTGTGAACCTAGATTCCATAACTTATTGCATCCACTCCACGAATCCATTCTCTTAATTTTGTTGTCAGTGAAAGGAAGCACAAGAAAGACTATGAATTTCAGATGTTAAACTGTAGCACTCCTCATAAAGAGATACCTATAAGACACTGATCAATCTGTCACTTTCACAAAGAGAAATACTCTTTGCAGAGTACACCAAACTTCAAAGCAGTGATCACATCACTTTATTTCCCTTTTACAATACTCCCTCTATAGGCTTAATTATTTCTTCTGTTAGTCTGGACTGCAATAGTATTTTGGGACATGCTTAGAGTTATAAAACAAATGTCATAAATCTGGAAGAAACAAGTCATATATATCACAGTCTTAGCTTGAAAGCTCTGCACTTAGAAGGACAGTATGATTTGGAAGGCCAGTGGGTGTCCTTTGCTCTGAATTTCCAGTTGCTAAATTTATCACATGTCACATCACAAAACAGTTGGCAGTTAAACTACAAGTTATTTCAATTTTGATGTAAACAATTGATGGCAGATTTAAACTGAGTTCAGCTTGCAGAACAATGCATCTTAAAGGAATTAATCCTGCGTGTTAATCCAACACACAGAATTTCTCCACTGTGTTTTTATATTTGCTATTTTTTGCAATAACACACTTGGAGTTATTATTTCACTTTTGCATTTCTTTTAGATAAATCATACAAACATCATCTTGGCTGAGCTTGAAGTGCCTAGTGACCATAACTAAACTGTCCAGTGATATTACTTCTGCAAGCTCTTCCTTCTCTAAGAATTTTTACTATCAGTTTCCTAGCTCTATACAAATTTCCAGTACACCATGATTTAAGCACCTGGAGTGAGATCTCATCAAATGCAAACTGAATTTTGCCATCAGCTATGACGATCAGGTTTCTTATAAGTCTAAATCTAAATTCCTTAACAGAGAAATTTTAATTTTCATAACTCTAAGAGATGATTTTGCAGTCCTTCTTCACATATGGTATCAGCAGCGCTGTTTCATCAAATAAGGAAGGAATCACCATAAAGAAGGGTGACAAAGTATTTATTAAGGGCTTGATAGTAAAGCTTTGCTTGTATCAAACACAAAGTAATAGCTATATGAAGGTATGTACTTCAGAAATCTGACTACTTGGCAAAGCTACTAATAGCAAAATTTGGTCATTGCTAAGACTTGGAAATAAAGCCTAACAGTGAGATATAAATCCTTCAAAGGCATTTCAGAAGAGGCCAGAAGCACTTTGGATTATCCCAAATCCATCCACCTCTGATGCTTGAGACTTGATAAATATATCAGAACACCTTTCCAAAGACATAACACAGGCATTAGAATTACCTGAGTGTTTGAATTTAAACATCTTATAATAGTTGCTTATAAGTTTTATTTTCATAAACACATAGTTAAGGACAAGATTTAACAGAAAAAAAGGATAGGGTGATTTTGTGAAAGCTTCCTACAAAATGGCAGCAACAACAAAACATATAAAACAGCTCTTCATAGATCTCTGCTTTTTCATAATGTAAAGTGTAGACAGATACATGTGTTCAAGGGAAAAATTAAGATTAAAATAAAGAATTACATAACAATACATATTTCTTGATATTTTTGCTTGAACTTAACCCCTTTAAAGGGTAAAAAACCAACATTACTATCAGTCTGAATTGTTGCCTCTCCCTATCTCTCACTGCCCTCCCTCCAAGAATTCAAGTTCCACCAGGCTAAAATAGATCTACAGTGGGTAATTTCTCAGAATATTCGTTTTCCTTCTTCTTCTCCCCCTGCTCCAGTATCAGAAATCTGCATTCCTAAGCACACTAATCACTGGGTTCAAGCTGTACTATCAATATGCCTTGTGGAAAAACCTCTCAACATATGGGTTGAAAAGTCAGTACTGTTAGAAACTAGGCATGTGTAGCAGCAGCTGTCTTACTTGGCATAGCCTTTGTCAAGGCTTCTGGCACAAGTTTCACAACCACACATTTCTAATGGCCACTGGTATCAATCAACATACTTGGACTAATTCTGAACATAGAAGTTTCACATTTCAAGAAGTTTCACATTTTAACAACTATTTTAAGTCAGTAAGCCTGATCTAATACACAGGAACATGCTCACTGCTAGCCCAGCCAGTTGCCTGCTTTGCTGCCAGCTAAGATACCAGGAAAAGAACAGTGGAAACTAAATCCACTTTAAGGACAGAACACATTCAGCTGGCCAGGGAGAATGCCAACTACAGTATCATGTTTAATTCTTAAACGCTAATGACTGATTCATGGCAACAACCCCAAAGGGAAATACTCACCTGCTATTCTAGCAGTACATGAAGCACATTTTCAGGAGATGTTTTTTAACACTATTTGCAGGAATTCTGTTTTGTAACTCTATGCTATTAATAAATCTTATAATTTTAAACTAAATTTGCCCCCCTGCCCAAATCTCGAAATAGAGGAGAAATAGAAAGTTTATTTGGAATGCAATAACTAGGAAGACAAAGAACACAAAAAGTAATAATATGCTTCAGTTGAAGTAATGACAGGCAGAGAACCACTGCGAGAATAAAGGTGCAAACTCCTCATCCTCGGTGACACTACAGAGATATTGCTGATATTCAACTATATTGAAGTTAAAATTGTGCCTGGAAAAATCATGTGTCTCATCTTGAGCAAGAAAGAAGAAATGGTTTTGAAATTACAGTATTCTAAAACCCCTTTTCCATTACTTTTCTTTCTCAGCACATTTTCAGCATTCTTACTGTCTGAGATATTGGCTATCATCACCACATAATCTGACAAAATGACAGAGGAAGAAAAATTATTCTCCAGTGGTTTACCAAAGACTCTACAAATGGTGCCTTGCACTGAGCCTAACACCTGAACACGTCACACTTGGTTGCATGGTTATTACAGCACAGAAATGTGTATTTCTTGATGGACAATGCATAGAACTGCATGAAAAAAAACCACTCTAATTTTAGGTAGGAAATAAAATTGAAGTAATTTTTAATTTAATTCTAAAAATCTAGAATTTATTAAGATAGTGCAGAAACTGAACAAGATATGCCTGGGTAGTCTTAACTTTAAATACCTTGAAGTCAGTGGGACCAATAATAATGAATTTGAAAGTAGATGCTTCCCATAGAGATTACCTCTTTGATAACTGCAAAACTTTTAGCCTAAATGGCAGTTTCTCATCTGCTTCTAAAAGAATCTCAGTCAGATGGAACAGCATATAAAGGAAAGAAGATGAGAATAAAAAATCCGTTACATGCACTCATTAAGCAGAGAGAGTAATCCTCAAAGGCTTTTATTAATAAAGGTCCAGTATTTTTGTGTATGTTTGTACCAGATACCTGCGATTATCCTACCTCTCACAGTTAGGACACTTTTGCCATTGACAAATGAACTGTCATGCTAAGCACAACTAATCAGTGACAGCCCAGATCCACCTCTCCAGCACTCCATTTGATGCAGATCAAATGCATCTACAAGTAGCTGAAGAAGGATGTAAAAGCTGAATAAACAAGCAGACACATGAATGCTCATTTAAGGGTTATATGCTATTGTTACTCTTCACCAGCTCTTTTGCTAAGTTAGTTTTACAGAAGCATTTGCAGAATCAACATTTAACAAATACTTACGTTTGATGCTGGATGACCTACTTTTGGGCTCTGAAGAGTCTACAGCTGCTGAAAATAAGAAAAACACCAAATGTGAGTGATTCAGTATTTACTCAGTATATGTGATAGCTAGGAAAATGCAGTAATAAACCAACATGTAACAAAGACTAATTTAATTATTCTCTATTTTAAAATATACTAGTTACTGTATATTTCAAGTATTAGGTTGATATATACAGGATTTGAGAGATAAAGCTCTCTGGGTAAAACACATATTTAAAGGAAGAATCATCACTTAAATGAAGACTCCTTTCGAAAGGTTCCTGCACATTTTGTTTTGATGGCACTTACCTGCATACCTGAGGATACCGAGTGTGTTACATGAGAGATAACATTGTGAGTATTGAATTTATGAGATGGACTCTGTCAGTAACATGATTTTCTCATTTGCAAACACACAGGGCGATTTTCACAGTCCTTAGAACTTGCTATTACTATTCATTGCAAGATGAACAAAAGATTATGAAGCTTTTGAAATAAAAATAAAAAACAAAAGACATTCTGATCTGAGTTTAACTAGAAATGTTCTGCCTTCATTCCTAAAATAATTTCTGTATGTTTGCTGTTACGACTATCACTATGACTTTCAGTTCAGCCTATTATTTCAGAATTCATTAATTCATCAAAAGCAGAATGAAGCCAATACAGCACAAAGTGCTCTAAAATTAAGGGAGTATCTTTGGCAACACTTAAGGAAAATGTGTTCATACAAAACTTCCCATCTCAATAATACAAAAGTATCATTAAGGTAGCAGCCACATCTTCTTGCTGACATGTTTGGGTAAGAAACAGAGAGAATTGTAAACTTCCTACAATCCAGTTCATTCCTTCTTGGTATGACCCTATTCTGAGAGATAGCACTAAATTTAGGGGGACACAGTTTATTCATACATGCATATTTTTACCTTTGGATGAAAGAATTTTGTTATAATGAAACACCATGTGATTTTTGATCGTGTATTGGTTACTTCGATGTCGAGCAGAGTCAACGCAGAAAGCTGTAAGATAAAAATACATTTGAACATTAAAAAGGTAAGCAAAAATTACTAAAATTGTAAACAGTTATTAACTGGAATTCAAAGTCACAAACTTTATAACACTGTTTAACTTTGCTCAAAGGCAGTATTTTTTTTTTACCAGTTACTATCACATGAAATCATCCTGTCTCCATTAAACTTCTCCAAATAAGCTAGATGCAAAAGTTTTAATAAAAACATTTTAAACATAAAATCAATGAATTCCCATAAAAGGAACCAGGTTGACCTTTTAATGAAAGTACACATTACTTACAATTTCTCTTAGCACATAAGTGTCCTTTACATGGACTTGCTGGACAACATCTGGGAACGACAACGGCTGAGCATTCACTCGCTAGCAAAACATAAAACAAAAACCAAAAGTTAGAGAAAAATCACACAGAAGATAAAATCTTTCTCCAAAGAATGCATGAAATGGTTCTAATGGATCTTTTCCAAAATCATATTTAATCATTTTATAATCACTGAACAACTAGTGTATTAAAATAACCTAAACACCAAGACACAATGATAGTGCTTTCAATGGTTCAGGGAGCTGAGCAGCATGCACGCACAGCACCCGGCTGTCCAGGGCCTCTTTTGCATTTCCCACTGTTATATAAGGACTGCTAAAGTACTACTGCAATTACATATAGAATTACTATAGTATATAGCTCTGTTTCTAAGTTCAACGGCATGTTGCACAACATAGTTAACACGGTGTCTTAAATACTAATTTAAGTACGTAATACTTAAATACTAATCTAATGTAGAGATTTCAGAGAAACAAATCATTAATTTAACAATGTTTTAACATTATTTCTCCAAAGGCCTTATAAAAAAGCCATTCTGTACTAAATTTTGAATGACAAAGACTAGTATAGAAAGCCATAGAAAGCATCTTAAGAAAAAAAAAAGAAAATAAAAATAATTTTACCCTGTTGTGAAATGACACTAAACTTGGATCAATAGATTCAACCTCTTTTCTTACAAAGCACAAAAATACTGGGATAATCTTAAATTACTTCATACTTTGAAAAGCCAGACTTTATACATTACAGGCTTCTGTGGATTTACAGTATTAGCTGTGGTGTTTGCAATAACAGTGCTCCCACTCCTTTTGCTGAGAAATTGCCATATCAGTAGTTGAAAAGAAACAAAGAAATAAGAGGAAGAAAATGCTATTGGAGATTTTTTCAACACTATCCTGCAATTGTTTTAACCTTATACTGTTAGCTTTAAAGGACAACATACTGTATTTCTCTACCATACATTATTACATACATTATTACAATACAAGTGTTAGTCTAGCTGGACCCACTCTGAAACCCATGACTTCTGGAATTTACAATATGCAGGTGTTGGGAGAATGGAAGTCTTTGGGAGAAACTGAATGTTAAATTATAATTTTAAGTTGATAGAATTTTCTCCAATGATAAAAACCTGCATGAATATATACCTGCAATCCAGATTACAGCAGACAACTGAGAATCAGAAGTGTTTCATTCACAATTGCTCAAATAACCTAAATATTCCACTGTTTTCTGTGCTTCAGAGCTAGGCTGTAATTCCAGAGGGAAGCACCTGTGGTATTTTTAGGTAAATGCTTACAGTACCACCTCTAACACGCTTGCCCTGTCTAGGATGTGGCAGAATCCCAGAAGGGCGAGCATGATCACTCTAAAAACTCAGACATTGTTCTCTCTACAGCTGATTCTCTCCAAGTAAGGGAAGGGGCTTCGTGCCGTGTTAAACCCATCAGGGATGCTCAGAAACCCCCTGCCTGCCCTGTCCCAGCTGCAGGCACCGCACGGAGCCCGGACTGCACAACGCTCCCGGGCTCGGCAGCACCGGCAGGTGGCACAGTGCAAACTCTGTGCAAAAAAAAAACTCCTGTCTCTGGGTTTTGTCCTTTACAACTGATTCCTATCCTGCTTGCTGGAAGGAGAAGGGAGGAAAAAAGAAGTCGGCATCAGTATTTCATAGGCAATAAAAGCTGTCAAAGCGTGTCAGTCAGAAGAAATAAAACATATTTCTGTGCTCTCTATTTTGACTATGGAAATACAGACGGCACAGAAATCAGTCTCATCATGAAGAAGCATGTTGCTAATGTCAGAGAAGAAACTGGAGAATTTGATATGTGCAGGCTCTTTCTACCTTACTGACAATAGAAAATGCTAATGGTCAAAAGTTTCACAACTATAATTTCAGGTTGTCCTTTGACTTGAACAATATTTATTTGGATTCAGGCTGTGCTTTCACAGTTATTTTCACAACAGCAGAAATAAACTGAAGGCTTAGATACGTGAAGAGAATTTCAAAGGAGAGGGTGGGATTTTCAGTAATTGACAGTTAATCAAATATAAACCAGACAATGGGAGGACATCAAAGATCATAACTATCTACCTGATCTAAACGTAAATTTCCTTACAGATGCAAGAGAACTGTCCACACTGAATATAAAATCAGGATTTTCACACTGAGCATTCTCCTGCAGTACAGAGAGCAAACAAATTAAATACTTCTAAAAATTTATTTGATCTTTTAGTTCCTTCTATGACACTAAGCAACAATGAAGACAAAAGCAAAAAAGCTTTCTCTAAAATTGTTTCCAGCTGGTATCTAACATAAGTAATAACTACATTATTCCAAAGAGAATTGACAGATATTTTGTTTAAATTATATTTTTATTTTGATTTAAAATGCATCCTATCTTCTGATTTTACAGTACTAAAAATTATAAAAATTGGTGGTTTACTTTGTTTCCTGGTTGTTAGTGGATACGCAGAATTTATGGAAATGATTTTTCTACAGAGCCATTTCAGATTTCGAATGCGAATATGTACTGGAAAGAAGCCCAGTCTTCCATGTTCTCCCAGAAAAGATTTTAAACACAAGTATTAGACTTACTATTTTTATAATAAGCATGTACTTCAGTCATAGCAAATAAAAAAAAAAAAAAAATCACACTGCCTTTACCCATCAAGACTTTCTATTTAAAAGATAATCCATAAAAATACAGAGACCTTAGGTGGGATATTGGATATTGGCATTTAAATCCACATGAAACCTTAACTCTGTAGCGACCTGTGAACACTGTAATTTCCAAACGGGAGCTTCCAGACCCTCAGGTCTCCACAGCTGTTCCAGAGGAATACGCTATTCACTTTCTTTTTGTTTTTGTGCAGTGGTTCAGTTTTCTGATGGCTCCAGGACTCCCACTCCTAGCTCCATAGTGGCCTCCTCTCAGCTGGCAATGCTGAAAGCTCCTCTGTCTCTAACAGACCTGAACTGCATAACTTGCGTGAGATTCGGGCATTTGATCCCTCTGAGCCTGACAAGGACCCAAGCTGACAAATGCTTTGCAAACACTCTAGTCACTACAGTGATTTATAAAGGTTTGGTGTTCTTCTTTCACTGACAACTCTTTTTCTTCCCTAATATCTCAATGCTCAAAACCAGAAACAGTTAAAGAGACACCTTTGTACAAGTGGATATTTCTGGCAATGACATGCAGAAGGTTTGTACTGTGAATTTCATACAAGTCAAGGATGTCTATCACTACCACCCTTATTCTACCAACCAGTTTTATGATCTTTTCAGTGGGTTCCCTGCTATGAATTAACTCTTCTAGATCTATACAACCAGCACTAATGTACACTTGATGAGGAAAGAATAAAACTGGTTTAAATAACCTCTGTGAAATCCTAAATGACTTCGAGCAGTGATGGAAACTCCTTTAAGCATCTTATCTAACATGTCTGACCAAGTCATCCTTAAAGGAATTAAATTATGACCTGAAATACATGCTTCTCTCTTTTTGGTACGAGGAGAATTTTCAAACCAGAGTACCATTAATTTTTTATACTACAGAAATTGTTGTATATATGATTACAACACAGAAATACACAGAGTGAAGACTGATAGCTCAGAGTATATTAAAAGATTAACCTAGTTACGAAAATCCACACTGGATTTAAACTTTATTTAAATAAGAAACTAATTTTTTCTATTTTTAACTATTTCCCCTTCATATTAGCATGATACACTTAACCCTCCCCCCATATTCTATTAGTAGTACTACTATTGAGGCCAGCTCTCCTATTCACATAGCTTATGTCATTGTACCATCCCCCCAAACTCCTTTCAATGTCTCCAGTTTCTGCCTCTTCCTTACCTGAGGTCATTCCTCCCCTCAAACACCCTCTACTTGCCCAGCTGTGGCTGACCATGTGCTACAGCAATTACAATTGGTCATCCAGCTTAAGCTTCTCTGGTAGCTTGTCCTTGGCTGCCTAGTTTTCACCCTCTACTTACATATCTGGGAATCAACACAGAATAGAATGAGTTTCTCTAAAAAATGTGTAGTAGTTTGTTGGGTTTTCTCATACCCAGCTCCTGGGTAATACTAATGCTCCTAGCTCTTACTCACAGATGGGTAAAGTTGGCAAATAGATGCAGAAATGGATAGATGGAAAGGCCAGCAGAGAGCAGTGACCCACCCACAGACTCCTTCCTTAGGAGAAGGACACAAGTGAAAATCTGGCAAGTCTCAGCAAGTTTCTGCAGCACCTATGCAATCATGAGAGACCTTCAAACATGGCTTTAGATTTTGCCACTTCCTGAATGCAGACAGTACTCCATTTTACTTGAAAGTTCCAGCGAGGCAAAACAAGCACATCACAATCACACCCGTAGTTTCTTGCCTGTTCTTGGAAGTGAAACAGAAGTCTCTTGGACCCCTTTCTGGCTTCACCGGTAACAAAACTCTGATCAAACCTGGCAGTATAAAGTCCCACATGTGAAGCCATCTTTAAAAGAATCACATTTAAGATTTGTTAATAAATAGTAAAATTCACCAGAAGAATAGTCATTATTATCTAAGTTTCCTGAAGCAAAATTCAATAAATAGAGATCCAGAAAATCAGACTACTCCAATTTTGAGATAAAGTCCCAAATATTCCAGCTGAATTTTGCATGTGATCATTTGTGTCAGAAGCAAAACACCATGAAAACAATATATCCCCTCACATGTACTGCACCTAACCTCCTAAGCCATTAATTAGATGAGTGCTATTAATACACTTACTATGCTGGATTACAAAAAGCTCTTCTTTACACATACTCTCAATGCCTAAGAGTTAGGTCTCTCAGACCTTTAGATGTAATAACCTTACAGTATTCTGTATAAATTAAAACCACGCAAAATTGTATTTCAGTTTCAAGAGTCAAACCCTCCTCTGAAAAATTTAAGGAATCTAATGAAATAGTACTGTAGCCTTGAGTCATATCTGAATAAATAATTCTTGAAAAATATTTGTTAAAATATTTCTAGCTACAGGCTTGAATAAGCAAAGTTTGGGATGCAAGCTATTGCTCTATTCATACTCCAAAAGCAGAAACAATCAGCTGTGTGTGTCAGTAGCACATTTTGTGATATGAACTGCAGGCAAAAACAAATGATTTTATGTCAGTTTGCTACAACTACCTGAAAGGAGGCTGTTATGAGGTGGGTATCAGACTCTTCTCCCAGCTAAAAAGCAAGAGATGAGAGGAAACAGCCTCAAGTTTTGCCAAGGAGGTTTAGATCACATATTTGGAATATTTTTTTCATGGAAAGAGTTGCAAAGCACTGGAACTGACTGCCTGAGGAAGCTGTGGAGTTACCATCCCTGGAAGTGTTCAAACAAAGTGTGGGCATGGAACCAGAGGACATGTGAACATGGTGGTGCTGCTAGGTTGGTGACTGGACTTGATGAACCTATCGGTGTTTTCCAACCCCAACAATTCTGTGATCACTGAAGGCAGCACCTCTAGAATCAGCAGTGGCACCAACAGTTTCTGATTTTCTAGGGGGGGTCTGAGGGGTGGTATTCCAGAAGAGACTCTATGCTGCTACTCAGTGGATATGCGAACAACAGTCAATATTCATATCACAGTTTAGAAACTTCTGTCCTAAGAGGTAACTAACCTGAGTTCCCTGGACAGCTGTGCCTGCACAAGGCACTCCTGGTAATCCAGGAGCAGCTGCCAGGTGCTGGAACAGCTCCCCTTTGGGAATGGGGCTATAAATGCAGGGTGGTAGAACAGGCCCATGAGCACACCCTACACAACAAATGTGTGCTGGCTTCCACTGCTACATGAAACTCTACATTACATCATCCTATGGAGTTTAAAGTTGTTTCAATATCTACTGTCAAACTGGCCAATAGAGAAAACATATTTAATACCTAAATGTATAGACAAACTATATATAGATTCTTCTACATATATGGAAAAAAAATCTATTTTGCTAGTATAATCTGCACCTACAACGATGCCCCCTCCCTCATCCACAAGCACCTATTTCTACCTGGAAATACATTACCAAAACTCTAATGCACAGCCAGCTTCACCCAGAATGGAGAGCAGAGAAACCCTGACCACTGTGCTTCAGAGAAAGCTGCAGGATATAATCTGGAGCAAAGAAGCTACTAGGGATAATGGTTTGGATACTGTTCACTTTAACAGGTTATTTCACTTGAAGCATGCAGGAAATCCTTGATAAAATGGGACCAATTAGGCATTTAAGTAATTGCAAAAAATTAAGTTATTTGCTGAATGGAGTCAGGATTTTAAGCACATTAAGGGACTAAAACTCACTTAATAGACTACTTGAATAATAGTAAAATTAAGGATACGCTTTACGAGATTTACTGAGTGAAGCTTTTAATTTGGTAAAAAGTTAAGAATAGTGATTAACATTTCCCAATTTCAGATAAAATTATTATGATTCAAACAAAACTTTTAAATGTCCCTCCTTCTTTGAAGATATAACTACATTTTTTTTCACCTTTCTTGTTGGTCAAAGAAAACTTCAGCTTCTAAAAACATGTGCTACCAAACTAATAAATCAGTGAATTTAATAAGCTGTTTGTTCAAGTGGCAAATTAAGAATAATAATAATTAAAAAAAAATTAGTTCACAAGTCTCTGCATTAACACCTTTTCAGCTCTAGTCAGATTAATGCAAGGACTTCCTACAATGCAGGAAAAATCTAAATAAGATGATGTTGCCTATAAACATGTGAAGCATTTAAACTTTATTTTAAAATCCTGGACACCTGTGCAAATTGCCTAAACTGAACAGAGGCCTCCATGCAGCAGTAATGATGAGTTCCCCACTGCTCTAAGATAGAAATGGCACAAATGTGTGTCACCCATTTACAGTAAGTGCATGATGCTGTCAGGTACTGCTGTTCAGGTATGTGCCCCCACTGGCTGTGGGAATCAAACAGGCCAATGCAGAAGACTGGATTTTAAAAATGAAACTGGTTTAAAATTATAGCATTCAGATTATTTGAGGTCATACTATAAATATGTGAGTATATTAAATGACTTCTGAAAATTACTACAGCAAATAACTTCAAGGTTTATACCTGGAATTAGGGAAAAACATAGCAGATTAATCTTTGATATTTCTAGGAAGGTAAAAAAATCTCAGCCTTATTTGAACTTGACAAGACCTACATGCAAATCCTATATACTCCAATATATTAAAAAAAATTATATTTTCTCAGCATTCTCACTAGACAAAACAGGGCCTGATACAAACGAGTAAAATTTTGGTTCTTCCTTTAAAGTGATGAGACTAAGTCTGAACAAGAAACTTTGCACAGCATATAACCAAGACATGGAATAGGGTATCCCATCTTGTCTGTATTAACGCTTTAGATATAAATCTTTTGAGAAACCATAAACAGGATGTGTTCTCCCCCTTTCATGAACTGCGAGCCACCCAGTGGCTGTTCTGCCAAGTTTGCTCAGGCACACACATTTCCAGCCCAGCTCAGCGTATTAATCTCTGCCTGTGCTAATCCTTGCTTTCTGTACAGATCCTTCCTGCGTGCCTGAGAACCCCCACACTGCTCTGTACAGTCACACACTTCTGCCTCCACTGTAACCTCCCATGCACACAAGCAATGGCTTCCCAATTTAACAGACACACAGTAATTCTTCCCTACTTTTGAGCTTTTCTGTTAAACAAAAAAGTCGTTCAAGCAGTTTGCTGCAACCTGAATGAAATTTAGATCCTGTATCCTATTTGTTCCCTTTTTATGGTTAACAGCCAATCGACATGCTTTCTGATTGTCTTATAAAAGTATTTTGACAAACCAAAGAACAGTCAGAAAAAGGATTTATTTGTCATAGAATTGCCTTCACACTACATAAGACAGCATAAAAATGGAGTGCATAAGATACTAGTTTTCACTCTGAATTTCATATTCCCATATAGTATTAGAATTTAAACAGCGAAGTGTACTTTGATATCAGACATCTTCTGAAGTGGCATCTGTCACTGTCTCCAAAGATTGGAACTGACACCGAGATGCAACACAACAGCCTAATGTTATCTCAAATGGCTCTGATTTTATGCAGCGATGTGTGATCTTGACATTACAGTCCAGCACTGCATAATTCCTATCACTATCTTACATTATGCATGTAATCCAGTTCATATCTAGAACTATTTTAGGTATTTTTCAAGAGCCACAGTTAGCTCATGCAAGCATTTTTCCATGTTTGCGCCTTTTTTTATCATGAATGACAAGTGCCCCTAGGACTATTCATAGGAACAGGGCATCAGAGCAGCCCACGGATGGTTAAATGTGGCTAAGGAATCGCTTTGTAAGACCTTTAAAACTTTTGAGTCTTTTACTTTTCAACTACATTTGCACTAAAACCTCATCAAACCTACAGCCGAATGGGATGTTGTACCCACAGAGTATACGATCCACTCTAATAATTCACGAATAACAGTTTTGTTGGAGACGACAGCCGAGTACGAAAAGCAGCGGGCACAGAAAGCGGCCAGGCAGAGGCGGCCAGGCAGAGGCGGCCGGTCCCGCCGGTTGAACGCCGCCCAGGCTCGATGCGGTTCGGTCAGGAGCACCGTGCGGAGACGGCTGAGGCCGCACGATCCCAGGCGCCGGCTCTCGGCGGGTCACAGCCCGTCACGGGCTGTGCGTGTCCCCTTTCAGAGTCGCGGCACTCGGCCCTTGCCACCGCCGCGCCCGCTCCCCACGCGGGCCGGACGGGCCGGCACGGCCGCGGGGGCAGGAGCGAGCCGCAACCCCCGAGCGCCGCTGCCGGAGCCACGGCACTGGCTCCGTGCCCGCCCACACACGCCAGCGGGGAAGGCGGAGGC
>VZTB01009531.1:556006-622242 GCA_013397245.1 Thryothorus ludovicianus | reverse complement strand
GAGGGGCCGCGGGCCCGAAACGCCCTGCAGCGTACCTGAGCCTGCTAACTGCAGCGTGGCGGAAACATGAGGAATCGTGAATGTCTGGGGGAAATTCACAGCAAATTGCTGATATTTCAGGGAACGAGTGACGAAGCGAGAGCCTAGAGCGTTCTCGGTGCGTTTCACTGAAGAAATTCATCTTAATGTCTTTGAAAACGAACAGCGCCTTAAAAACGAACCACAAAATAACCTCTTGAAAAGCAGCCTTTGATGCCATCACTGATTAATGTGTGCCTGCCGATGTGCTGAATTTGAATTTTCTGAAGAACCAATAGGGTGGTATTTACAGTTTGTCTGACGAGTTGCTATTTTCCCTAATATGAAATCTGTGAGGACTTTTGTGCTTTTTGTGTGAAGATTTTTCTCACAGATCGGCCAGGGGTACTGCAGTGCCCTCCATAGCCTGACGTGTCACAAAAGGGTGCATGTTCCAGATGGAGGGACATTCCCCTTCACTATCTAGAAATGGATATTAATTGCAAGCTAAAAAATAGTGCTTTACCTGATTTGCTACTCTTCTTTACATGCTAGAAAATTTAATTTGAATACAGTTCAAAATCAAGATGTTACTTGAAAACAACTTTTCTTCCTTATTTCTGCATCAATCAATGCTTCCACTTGATCACACAAACATACATGCTGAATTAAACCAGTAGTTTGTCTGCCTCAGTACTTTGTGTAGACTCTACCAGATACTGCAAAAAGCTTTTCAGTAGTATTCTGACTATCAAATGTGGTGATGTCCCTTTTAATTTAGATCTACCAATTAGCTACATGAAGTAGTACTCCTTGGATGTGGCCTCAGTTTCTGTGCTTCATGTTGTAGTGATCATTTTGGCAGTCTGTTTTTTGTAAAATCATCCTTAAGTGTAGTTGGTGTCAAATTTGTCTGGAGGAGGTCAGGGGAGGGAATATATGCCTTGGAAACTCATCGGTCCTCCATCTTCTTGTGGTCCTCTGTCTTTCTGACAGCTTTTTATATAAAAGCATCAGTTGCTGTGGCATTTCAACTACTGTCAACCATAAGGTCAAAAACACCTTCTCGTCAAATTAAATAATGTTATAGCATTTTGTCATTTTCCTTTGTGTTTCTTGGATTTGAGGTCAATGTCTTGAAAAATATCTGCCAGAAAAAATCTACAAAAGCAAAAAATCACAATCCAAGAGTTTGGGTGTGGGTTTTGTTTATTTGTTTGATTTTGTTCATTTGTTTGATTTTTATTTTTTATTTTAATTTTTTTGTTTTGTTTATTTGTTTTTTTCTCTGAAGCAGATTGGGTGTGTGAAATTAGAAATTTGGGGAATGAGCTTCAGGAAATCAGTTACCATTATTCTTGTGTTTCAGGGTCTCTGGTTTATACTTTGATAGAATTCAGATTGTTAAATCTGTAAATTTTAAAAGTAGAGATAGTCTTTAAACGGTTTCCATTTCAGATACCTGAAGATACTGGAGGGAATGAAAATAAGTGTAAGATTCTCACCTCTATGTGGCTGCCCGTAATAACCTCTACTACAGAGATCATATTACAGAAAACACTTCTCTGCTTTTCCAAAACAAAATAAAATAAAATAAAAATAAAATGCTGCTCAGAGTAACCTTTCTATACTTTTCAAAGACTGGTTTTTTTTTGTTTCTTTTTCTGAATTCTGAATATCAGGTTCCCGAATACTTGGTTTGTAGTACTCAACAAAGAGTGTTAATCTGTTCTGTACAAACCCATATGGCAGATTTCTCATAGTGTCTTCCTTATTTTTTCCCCCATGTAGATAATTAAAACATATAAATGTAAGTAAGCATTTTTAGAAATATTCCCCTGGTTTCTAGGCAACGCTGGGGGAATGTAGAGATTTCCATTTGTTCCCTCTCAGTCAGCAGTCACAGCATCATAGAAATGTCCTGTCTCTGGAATTTTTGACCACCAGTAGCAACACACACCACAGCTTTATGTTTTTCTAACTGGTCTCACTTATGGGCCTTTGGTGGCTTTTGGCCCCCTTTGGTCTGTGAGAGTATATATATTTTGAGTGTAATTAAAAAGTAGCACAATTTAATAATGGTGCACATATTAAGTGCCATAACATGCATTAAAAAAAAAAAAAAAAGCGTTAACAAAAATTGAATCAGTTCTGGATTTTAATCCACTCAAAATAAGTCCAGAAATACAGACCACTTTGTTGAAGAAGCAATAACATATCAAAACCTGTGAGATTTGTCCTTTCCCAATCTCAAAAGAGGAAACACGGCAATCACTGTTGCTGTCTGTCCTTTTCAGCAGGCATTTTCCCCTTTTCCTTAGAATGCATTACAACAGAACATGGTTTTAAAATGTGCCTTCACTGGGAGGGAAGGAAAGCAGCAGGAATATGAGAGTCACATTTGTAAGTGTAGGTGGGCATCTGTCCCCACCCTGGCATGGTCTTTGGGAACAATTGCCTTCTTGACTACTGCCTCTGCCCTCTGTGTCATCCAATGTAGACACCTAACTGCTGTGAAAATGCACAGTTCACAGTATTCAGCAAGAAACCAACACAGAGAGAAATATGTCCAAAAAAAAGGAAATACTCCATAACATGTCCACCTTCCATTGCATGCTTGGCCCAGACGAGTTTCCATTCCTCTGAAAAAGATGGTGTGTCTGGCAGGAGCTCAAGTGGTTACCTGCTCACTTGGGACAGAGATCTGTTCATAACATCAGAACATTGCTTTTGTAGGATTTGACTTTCTTGAAAAAGTAGTTTGTACTCTGGAAAATTAAAATTGGCAGTTCTTTGGAGTGTCTTCTCTTTCAAGCCATTCATTTTCTTTCATGCTTGCATTTCCTTACAGCAGTTAAGTGAGCATACAGATGCAGGCAGGAAACAACCCAACAACCTGATCTGCACACTATTCACAGAGTATTCTAGAAAAGTCCTAAATTAGTCGCAATATGCACTTGATCATGGAAATAAATCTATTGGGTTTACTTGAGTATTTATTTGGTATAAGTGCCCTATCTCAGTGCAGACTGTCACCTGCCTGTGCCTCTGTGTGTCAGTGTTCCAAATCCCTCGTTGCAGCTCTCAGAGAGCTGTCACTGAGTTGCAGCAATTCCCACCTGGCGTGTTCAGACCATCAACCTTGCAGTCTGTTCCCCTACAATATGTGGAAATAAAAACATTTACCTGTAGAGGACATGGTACCTTCTAAAAGCATTTAAACTGACTGGCTGAGCACTTTTTTTTTGCTACCTACTTAGGAAATTCTTGTGTTGAAACAACTGAAGTAGCTTTCAGACAACTGGTGTGAGTGGAAAAAAAAGGATTTCATAGCTACTGAAATATGTTGTTTACTTGTTTTGGCTTGTTTTGGATTTTTTTAAAGGATTACTTTTCCAGGAGTGATGGTAAGTTCTTTTCTGCCTTGTGTTTGCTGCATATTCTTTGGTCATATGCTTCTTCAAGTTATTTAAAATCATGTGCAGTCTTGAAATATCATTGCAGCTTTCTAAATGATGGAGGATTATGTGTTTTGGCAGGGCTGCAGACTCCTTTGCTTTCTTCATAGCCATGCATTTTGTTGTTCTCTTATTGTCTGTATGGCAGCAATAGTCATGGATTGTTGTAAAGCTAGGGCTCCAGTGGGAAAGATGATTCAAAAAGAACTTCAGAGGAGATGATTTGTATCTTAAAAACTGTCATTTTTAATACCTTGTAATTTAGAATGCAATAAGGGAGCTAACCAAAAGTAAGAGGAAATATGATAAGGAAGATAAGGGCAACTATCGGAATATATAATGATATAAACTTTCTATGAACACAGTATTAAACTTCCATAAAATTTATCAGCTTATAATAAAAAGTCTCCCCTGCAGCATATATAGAATAACTACTACAAAAGCTCCTTCAGGAAGCTGCTGTGCAGATGTGCACTATAAAACTATTCCTTCTTTTCAGATCTATAGAGAGTTTTATAATGCATCTATGCTGTGATACAAGACTATTTTTAGGTGTGTCAAGGAAGAAACCTGTTAAATTGCATATGTTATTCTCAGCTGTAATGTAGTATCTAGTAGCTGAGGTGACTGAAGATGTGCTTATATTTCTCCTTATATCGTGTCATTTTCTGTTTATCTACTGTTCCCATACAAGTTTGCAGACAGAAGGCTTGTCAGTGAAAAACTGTCCTTTAGTAGGGCTGATTGCTGAGGGCTGTTCTTTTCTCATTACTTTAATTGAACTATTAGGAGTTAGAGAATGAAGAATGGATTAACTAATGAAATATATTGGAATTTTAAAGGGAAAAAAGCCCATTTAAATGTCATAACTCTGTTTTCTAGACCATAAGACATTCTTTATTTTCTATCTGATTTACTGACTGTGATACATAGAAATGCTTACTCATAATAATTAATGAGAAACAGAATGATTTTTAAAAAATATTTCAGTGAAGATCAGAAACTTATGACTCAGATTAGACATATATAAATGATACAACTCCAGTAAATTCAGTGAAGCTATTCCTGCTTAGGCTGGATTGGTCATCTTTGTCTGCCTAGCCCATGTCAGGCAGATGGAAGAATGTCATTGTGGCATTTTGTGTGGCCCATCCACTTTCTACACAGTCACTATAGCATGCTCAGGCTTACCTAGCAACATATTAATCCATGCACATGCTTGAATAAATGGGATTCTCTGTGCTAAAAGAGTTCTTCCAGCTTTTTCAAGGTCAAGAAAAATTCTCAAGGGTATCCTTAGAATGGCCTGCAAAAGAAGATACAAATATTCTATGATTTTCTAAAGCACTTTGATACATTTTCAATATCTGCATGAATGCGAAAAACAGTTTTACTAGAAATGGGCTTAAATTCCTGCTCAGAAGAGTGTGAGGGTACTATTTATCCTTAAAATGGTACTGTATTGTTTATACATTAACTTCATAAAAGTCTGTGTTTTTATACAAACTGGAAGATGAAGGAAACAGACTGAGAAAATAGCTGGCATGCAAAGTCTCTAAGTAATAGCAATTTTGGTCACATTAACCACTTCTAAGTATGTGTGAAAGAAAGCAATAGCCAAGAAAATAGCCAGAATCAAAATGGAGTGTGTGGAGTTTAACTATTGCAATGAAATACTTCAAGAGTAATTTTTCTGTGGAATCATTTTAATAATACTTAGAAAAATATCTTTGGAAGAATTTCTGTAAGTACTTTCTGTTATATTCTTTAGTACTTCCTTTCATCTAAAAGTTATTATCCAAGGAAAACATCTACTACGCACTAAACTTTCTTGTTTTTACTGACATCATAAAATTTCAGGAATGCCCAATGTTCCAATTTAGACAGAACCTGAAATTTACTGGTTTAAAATTTGATATACACCATTTTTGCCCCCTCTGTCCATTAATATGTTAAATGCATGGGAAAAGAAAGGAGCTTCAGTTTGATGGATGTTTCAGAGGCCCAAGGGGCAGGATGCTCAGGGTCTATTTATAGCTTTGTCAGTGACACGTGTGACCCTGTGTACAGCAATTTGGGTGTCTCAATAGGTTGCAGTCTGAATCACCTTAATTCATAGTTGGCACTAAAAATGGAGACATTTACAGTTAATTCATTTGTCTGCATTTTTGAGATGAGCTTTTTTACACTGTGCTTATGATCAATAGGAACAGAAATTACATTTATCCTTTGAATAGTAAATATCAGAACTGCAGATTACATTATATGGATGGGATCTAAATGTCAAATATTTATCCCTAAGATAATACCAATTATTTTCTAATCTGTAACCACACAAATCTGCACTATTAGTAAACACTCTTCAAATTATAATATATATTTGCATTACCTTTCAGTTTCTGTCATTCCCATATTCCATACATTTTCACAACTAGCTATTTTACGGAATGTACTATGATAGTATCAAAAGTTTTTCAATATTGGTTTTCCAGGACCCTCACTAATAATTTCAATCCTTCTAGTTTACCTATCAAGAAAACATGTTTTGTCTCCCTTTTAGCTAAGTGCATCAAAAACCCCCTCAGGTTCTATTTGATTAATAAACCTATTGGGTTTTATTTCATTTACCGATTACTTTTGCAAGTCCTTTGGTTTTTGCTTTCTTTAAAACATATTCTTGGAGAGTGCTGAGGTCAGACCAACAGGCCTCCCCCTACCTGGATAATTTTCCTCCTTTCTAAACCATACTGTGTTCAAAGTTTTCCAGCTATTTAGTATCCTCTTGAGCATGATTGCTTTGTTTGGACAAGCCATGTTTCTCTCCCAAGTTTCCTTTTTTTGGTTTGCTCAGAACTATGGAAGGATTTCAGGAGAATCTTCATTGTGTTATGAAACTTCATAATTTTGCTATGTCTGATAGATAAGGACCTTCATCTGTGAAAGGCTAAGACATCTGACAACCATTAAACAATACACTCTTCAGCAAGTACTCAGTGAATTATACATTAATATAATGCATTAGAAAATATTAAGAGGTTCTTTCCACCTCAGTGGAAGTTATGGAAAAAGAATTTCTGTTCACCTTGCTAGAGGTGTAGTAATTTCATTCTTAACAATGTGTTCTAATCACATCTCATAAGTAAAGGGATTTGAGATATAGCAATTTAAGACACAAGTTGCTCAACTAATTAAAGCTTAATGCAAATTTTGAGTAGCCCTAGTTGTTCTTGGTCTTAGTGGCAATAGCAATTTTTGAGGTGGAATAAAATATCTGAGAAGGAAGATAACGTATAAAACAAAGCAGTCATGACTGAAACAAAATGGGAGTGAATGCAAGGCTCCTTGTAAGACTTTAGAATCTATAAAAATGTTTAATTTATAATTAAACTAATGTTAAAATACAGTAAGATTTTTTTTGGGGGGGTGAGGGCAGGCAATACTGGTAATTTTTATATGAAGATTTCACTGGTCATTTCTGTTGAATTCTAGAAGATTTTGAGGAATACATTACTGTTAACTAACTGATGCTTGCTGTGTTATGACTGCTGCAGTGTTACTGATTCAAAAACTTATTTGTCATATGATAAAATGTATGGCTATATTGGTTTACTGCTGTCAGTCCCCATGACAGCCTCTTTAGCTCTAAAGATGGTATCAGCTGGCAGTTCTGTATCCAGTGGTTGCAACAGCTGGATTTCCTCCTACCCCTACGTGTTTGTTTTAATGACATCATCCCTAAAGCCAAAACTGAAATATTACTCATTTTGGAAAACTTCATGAGCTACAATCTTAGAGAATATTCATGCACAAAATCCTAGTCTCTGTTTCTCAAAATCTGTTGGTTTGTGTTCATTTCATAACCAAAGAAAAAACCCACTTGTTTAAATATCCATCCCAAGTCAGTGAAGCAGAACAAAGTTCTATGTGCCATGAATATGCTACAACTCTGAAGAAGAAAAAATATGCTTAAAAGACAAACACTAAGTATCACCTCATTTGTTTTAGAGCTTGTCACAACTTAAGTGATTACTGCTTTCAGTGTTTCCAACAATTTCCTACCAGAAATGGGCAAAAAATAGGTTCCCAGCATTTCTGTAGTTTACCTTGAGTGAATGTCTTTACACAGTTGTCTGAGAAGCAAAAAGAATTATGATGTTTAAAAGCACTGAGCATAATGCAAAATAAAAATGCTTTCTAATTAGATGAAGTTGAAATAGGTCTTTAATGAACATATCTGTGTTTAATTCAGTTCTGATCATTGCTTCTCAAGACAGTGGAATGAAGATCAAAAAGACAAAGGGCATTATGGGAGTCAGAAAAAGGATATTGAGGCATGAGGTTACATTGACAGGGATAAATTTCTGTTCTTACACAAAATGAAGAATTAAAGAGCCTTTGTGATTTATTCTTTTTAGATTGTTAAAAAAATCAAGAATGAGATATTTATTATAATTAAAAGGTGATGCTATATTGCCAGAAAGTTATATGAAATTGCCAGCATGGATAATTTATAGAGGTTTGTGGTAACTGAGGAAAGGGTGGTTTTATGCAAAGATTTAGTATTGAATAAACTGCTGGAATAATAGGTATAATATTATCAAGCAAAATGATAATTACAGTTATGTGTATGTCTTGGTTCTTATACTATTTCTTTAACAAAGTATTTTCCAGTATACCAGTCTGCGTTCTTCAGTCATAAAATTACCTTTTTTTTCTGATTAATTGATTGGTTATTGTAAAACCTCATTTTCACTTTTCACTGTATTGAGAATTCTCATGAAATTAGATGGGGTGCTAGACCATTCCATATAGCAATTAAATAATCTGTAAATGGCTATAATAATATTTATTCTACAGAGTTTTCATTATTCACTTTAGCAAGTGAACTGTTTTCAGATACTGAGCTGGAAGATTCTAAAGAAAATTAAATAAGTTGCATTATTTTTCTCGAAATATCATATATAGGCACTGGCAACAGCAAATTATTGGTCTATCTAGCAAGAATCTGTTATAGCAAACTTCCATTTAGCAGCATCTAATGTTGGATGAGTCCAATTTATGCAAAGAGTTTTATAATCACAGCTGCTCTGAGTTCCAACTCAGCATTCAGAAAACTTGTGACAGAAATGTACACCTGTGCACTGCTTCTGATCTCATTGATAATGGAGTCCACCATTACAAATTTATGCAGATAGAGAATTAATGATGAGGACAGAGCCTTCATTCCATCACCTTTCTTTACTCAAAATGCTGGCCAATAGGCTGCTATGCCAAATTCTTTCCTTCTTTAATTCCATTAGCATGGTTGCAGTACTGATGCATTAAGTGATGTGTGCTTAAGAGATCTGCCAGAAGTTTAGATGCCTACCTAAGTCATTGACTCAGAGTTGCTTGCCTAATTACCTTTGGGAATTTGTGAAACTATTTATTTGAGATAATGAAAAAAGAAGGAAAAATAAAAATATCCAGAGTGCTTTCAGACTGTTCATCTGAGTTGTACATGCCTTTTGCAATGCAAGAAATTTTGGTCTGACTGTTCAATAATGTTATGTCTCTGGGATCTAGGTATTGCCTACATCACATTATTTTAAATAGTAAAAATGCAGATTAAAATTACTAAGTGGGATCTTTATAGACAAATACAAAAACATAAAGATGTAAAAATACATAGTGGTTTATATTGTTCCTTTTAAACAGAAGATCTCAAAGCTTTTCTGTGCATTACATACAGAAGTAACTGCAGCTGGTTTAGAGCTGTAGGAGTGCATTCCTGAATTACTCCATAAGAGGTTTAAAGGGAGTGTTCATTCAAAATGTAAATGTATAAAGAAGGCTGTCTGCGGACAACCTGCAAATGTTAGCTTAGGAAATTATTATAAATTACATTTTTCCATTCTTCAGCATGAAGATATATTATCTTCAAAGATATATCATCATTCCAAATCACATAAACATTTTTGCCTTTATATTATCAGAATACAAATTCTCCAGAATCTTATTATAATTATAGACAGTGACATATTTCTTTTGTTGAGTAGCTGAATGAAATGCATGTCACCTCTTGGTCTGTAGGCTGTAGCAGATCTGCCAGCTATGAGAAGTCACTGCCTATGGGTTGATTCACAGTGAGGTTCTCACTTGGCTCAGAATATGCCACGTGTGAATAACACTGCATTCTCTTGCCATGTTGCATCTAAACTGCTTTAATTCCACTACGTCTTCTTCCACAAAATACTATGAAACAGTTAATGAAATGGAGAGTGGTAATTGTTCTAGAATGTGACATTATGCATTAGGATGAATCTAATCTTTTCAGTGCTCTCTTTTTGACAAATCCACTAGATTCTCCTCATGGGTTTGTCTTGAGATTTTTTTTGTTTGTTTGATTGGTTGGTTTTGGGGTTTTTTTGTGACTCTAGGTGCATATTTGTGTAGAAACTCAAATTGGGATGCATCTACTGTTAGGCTATGCATCTTCAGAAATGCAGAAATAGCTTTTTCCTTGTGAGTATATTAAGACAGTCATGAGCTGGTTTCATGATTGTTATACTGCCTGACACACTGTTCCTACTATTAATATTGATGATTTCTAACTTACACTCAGAATACAGCCCTCACTCTTCCTACAACAGAATAATAATTTATTGATTTGCTTTTGCTTGAAATATCATCTTGTTTCAAAGTAATTTTCTCCTAAGAGCTCCTGCACTGAAGATGGCAATAGTGTGCAGAAAAAGGGACACAGGCAATTCCCAGTGTTAATTGGGCTAAACAGTGGCTAAACTGGTGATTGCAAAAGTTCTACATCTGACTGAAAAAATGCATGTCCTAAACTACAAGGTTGAGGAAAAACATGGGACAGTGCTGGGAGTGAAACTCAATAAAAAGCTTCATCTCATTCCTTATTCCATAGCTCCAATCTCAATTCCATTGCTTTCACATTTTGGGAACTGCTTCTTACTACACAAGCCATGTGAGAAACATGTTACTGAATTTAGAAAGTAGTAAAGCTTTTCTGAGTACTGTAAAAGTGATGATGATTAATGCAAGAGTTGTAGTCAGCCCTTCAAATGCTCAGTGTAGCTTCTTTCTTCTCTTGCTGTTCAAAGCAGAAAAGAAATAGGCACAAGTGAAAGCTATAGGACTGGTCACAGTGAATGGTGTTTGTACAGACTGTTCCTCCCTTCTTTTACTGTTCTATAGCTACATTAATCCCCATTTAATAGGCTGCTGACACAACATACTGCAATGGGAAACCCTGCAAGGAACAGCTGCTGTTAGTGGAATACTTGATTCTAAGAAATGTGAAAGTTTTCAGTCAAAATGGGTGGTAGGACAATGCTTCTGAGATCAGCATCAGTGTCTTTGGTGTGTATGGTCCCTGATCCTGCCCCACTGACTGATGAGGCCACTGTCTTGTCCGTGGGAGGTAAGGCTGGAGTGCAGGATAAGCATTCTTCCATTAGCTGCATTAGTTCCACTGGTCCTGTTGAGTAACAAGAAAATATGCAGGCTGGGTAGCAAGACAGAAAATCAGAACTCTTGCCTAAGATCTTGTGTCTTCTAAGTGCAAAGCTTTGTAGGTTTATTTCTTCTGTCTGGAAGCTTTAAACAAAGGAACATTAGTGCAACAACCATATGCATAAAACTGTGTGGGGGGGATTGGCTCTGTTTTCCTTTCCTTTCTACTCAAGCAGTACAATATTGCATCTCGCATGTGAAGGTGTGGTTTGATATATTCCACTCATTTATCCCTCATTCTGTATCCAAGCTAGGGAGTCTGTCCAAGCTATTTATCCTTACCCTTCTCATGTCAAAGCCATCTATTCTTCAATCTTTCATTTGTATTTCAAGTGTTGGGGTTTTCCTGTTCCCTTCTGACCTCATCACTGACATGCTTGTCCTTACTTCTGTCACTGTGCTCCTGATATTGATCGCCCTTCATCTGCTGCCTTTCATTTTCCCTTTGTGGATATTTTGTGTGCTACTCTTCCTCCGTGCCTGCTGCTGCGTTCTCTCACCAAGTGCAAGTGCCGCCGCACGGGCACTGCAGTGCCGTGGCAGGCGGGACTCACACGGGGCATGGGCGCTCATGCCCGGCGGGGCTCACTGCCCTGTTTTCTCTCGCCAGCCGGCCCCAGGCACTCCCAGCCCGGGGCCGTGGGACCGAGGGTGTCCCTGTCCAGGGTCCTGAAAGCTGGCTAGGGTGGCTCCGGGCACCTGCCTCCGCCCTTCCTTTCGTGGCTCTGCTACTGGTGCTAATGGCAAAGAAACGGAGGTGTCGTCAAAAGCTAACTCCCAAATTTCCTGTTTAATATGGAGGAAAGTTATCAACTGGCTAAGATAGAGTTTCACGTATCTATCAAGTAAGAAATCTTAGAAAAATTACATGAGGGAAGAGAATAGTACAGTTTAAAATGAACTTGGTGGCTTGTTTTTATTAATCATGCTTGCTATTTTTGCATATCAGCCTTTGATCTTATGAGCATCCTTCAGGGACATAATGGAAAAACTGAGAGCCAGATTGTAATTCTCTCATGAATATGATGCAGGAGTAATTGAACTGAAGTCAAATTAAACTAATGTGAAACAGATGTAAGTGGGTTCAGATAGACTCAGTACTCTGCGGCTTTAGTTAACATTTTCTTACATGGCAAAAACCAAAAATCGGCAGTATACTAATAATATACTAATGATGTGCATGTACTTTTTCAAATGGAACAAAAAAGGGAACTACTACACTATAGTCCCTGCTGGCCACACAAATGGACTGATAAAAAAGGTGTCTGAAAGCTGGAGTCTGGCTAATGAGGAATGGCACCAGAAAAGAGCTGAGAATGGTGAAGATGATTATGGACTGTGAACCAGGTACCCCTTGTCCTTTCCTGGCACTTAGATGATCGATGTGTTAGGATGTGAGAGGCAGGGTCATGGTGTATCCATTTAGTGTCGCTGGCCAAAGGAGCTGCAGACAGGCTGTGGTACCATCCCAGCATAGTATGTTGCTGATGTGTAGTTGCCTCAGGCAGATTCACTGTTTTCACTGAAACAATTTCTGTCAGTCAGTAAATTTTTGTGGTCTGTGGATTAATCCATGAAATAAGGAAAACATGGCACTGCATGTTATAACTTAAAAAGTGATAAAAAACTCCATGCAATAGGAGACAATAAAAATGACAGGTTGCCTTTCCTTGCACAGTCCTGATTCTTGGTTAACTCTCCGATTCCTAATGACACTAAACCTTCTGAAAACTATTTGAACAAGAAGTTTTCAGGTTATCCTAAAGAGAAGGCTCTAAATGTTCTCCTTGACAGAAAGCTTCCTAGATAATAAAGAAATTATAAAAGGATTCTGCACTGGAACCTGTCCAAATTAATGCTAGAGCAGAATGGGTCAATAGAATATAAAGAACAGGATGCAATTCACTTGAGTTGCTCTCTTGGTATCGGTGTAAATAACAGCACTCCTGTGGCAATAAACTGAATGAAGAATATTCTTCACAATTAGAAATACCTGATTTCAAATAACTATATTGTTCACCATAAACTGAATAGTTTTATACATAAATGAGTACATTGTTAAGTGATGACACAGACTGTCTAGACTTCTAGCCCTGTCTCATTTCTTCAGAGCATCTAAGAAATGGAACATACATGTTACAGATGATTTCTATCTACTATCAAGGATCAAATAATTTTTCCATTCCTGCTCACTAGATTTAAATAGGTATAAGAGATATTTATTAATCTGTTTTTTCTATGGCTTTCTTTGAATTACATCATGCCATATTACTAGTGAACAGCAAAAGGGCACTTAGCATTTTATTCTTTTTTCAATGAGATGGCTTGTATTAGAAAGCCTCTTTTCTATTGTGTTGTGACTGTCACAGGCCCTGTCCTGTAAGGCACTTCTTGTCAACTAACTTCAGCTCTGAGGACATTAAGTCTGAACAATAAACCCTAAATGAATGAAGAAAACTCTGAATGAATTAAGAATTTAGGAAGACGAGTCAAATTCTGAAAGTTCTTATCCAGGTAGTAAAACAAGTTTATTTTTCTTGGTGACCTTTCGTTTAAACATTAAACATTATTGAATACACTTCGCTTATAAAAGTTGTCAGAGTAACAGCTTGAAACACTATAGCTTCAGGGCACCAGTTCTCCTTGTCATAAGAATATGACATCACTGAGGGGTGAAAGGCCTTTTATTTGCATAAGATAAGAGTTACGTTTCTATGCAGCAGCTGTGCTGTCAGTGAAAGATGCCAAATCTATCTCTGGAGTAGCCCCACTGATTTTAAATTAGTTACTTGGGGAATAAATTGGCCCACTCAATAAAATTACAGGTTTGAGGCATTGAAATAATTGAGCAAGTTTTCCATGATCATAACATTGTTATAATTGTTAAAAAACAATTACATGATGTCATGCATTTATGTAGCTGATAAATCACAACTGATTTGCCACACAAGATTTTTCAGTCATGTAGATAGAGCAAGTATGTAGAGCTTACAGACATTTTTTGGGAATATGGGAACATTAAAGGAATACAAGAAACATGAACATGGTATTGTGTCATTATTATCTATTTAGTGTTACAGTAAGGCAAACAAGTATGAGATGTCTCCATCATGTCATTTTCATGACAATTCCTCTTTAGACAGTAACAATCAGGGTGTGCTTCTGGTAATGAACCTGAAGAATTCACCTCCTATAGACTTCTTGCATGTCTTAGCAGGAATTTAATGCTGTCAGCTTATCAGTGGACTGTTTCAGTTTGATTACCTTAGGTGAGTTCTCAGTGGACAGGTGTCTGTGGCAGAATACACACTTCATCAGTTAACTGCTGATAGTTATGGCAGAGGGGCAAGGTAGGGCTTGGGTTAGGGTGACACAATTGATGTATGATTAGATTTTTCCTGGTAATGTACAAGGAAGATGCCAGTAATCTGGAAACTTTTGCACAGCTAGGGAAAAGTTATTTACAAATGTATATGTATTATAAATGTGTGTGTATAAATACATTGTTCTTTATCAGTATTGTATTTGATGTATTGATACAGTATTTGATGACTGATCTTCTTGGGGGTTCAGAAAGCTTCTGAAGCCTTTTAGGTTACTGTAACCAAAATTCAAGTAATTTCACAGCACGATTAGCAAAGCCTACCCTCACTTTTGCTCCCATTCAGTTTGCAGAAGTAATGTCAACAGAAATCCCAAAGCGTGTTCAGAATGCATCGTGGTTAGCTTGCAAAGGAAATACCTTGTGCTCCTGATGTCATCATTGCAATCATCTCAAATTCAAGTCTGACTGAGCAGGCTCATTATCATTCTCACCATGTTCTCCCTTAGAGCAGCCTCTCCCTCCTCCTCCTGTACAGCACAAAACAAGAGCCACAGGAGTGCTCAGATTAGGGGAAGGAGAGACTCCTAGCACCTCCCCCGAGAAAACTTGCTGCTTTACTTCCATCTAGTTTCTTCAAACTGCATGCTGCTTTACAGGACCTTGCACACCAGCACTAAATGAAAGTGTGGATCCTCAGTACTGATTTCTTCTTCCTGTTTAAGGTTGAACAAAGACTGGGAAAAAGCATGAATTTAGTTTCACAATGTAGATGTGGAAAATTGTGCCAACCTTCAGAGTAAGAGTTTCCTGAGCAGGGTCACACATTTTGGACTGCTTTGGATTTGTTTTTTTTTCTTCACCAAGGCAGATTTCTCCTTTTTGGTCTTACAAGGTCTAACATTCAAGCAACAGATAGAAAAGAAAAACAGAAAAAGGGCAGTTGTGAAAAAAGGTACAGGGAAAAAAGCAAGGCACAAATTATCACAGGCACCAGGTTTAGATCCCAACCACATTTCCTGAAAATTCAGAAGGTCTATGAACATCTGGATTGATTCTGGTTTGCGTCTCTGACCATGACATATGAGAATTTGTGGATTTCTCCACTAAACCATCCCCCGTGGATGATCCCCTTCACACAAAGAGTTGATTTCCACTGTGGAAGAGAATAGGCAGGACAGGGTTAACCTCACACGGTTTTCCTTCAGGCCCCCAGAGGGGCTGGGGTTTTGTTTTCCTGGCTAAGGGAGGGGAGCTGGGGCATGTATTGTAAGTGGAACTGGAGACCTTTCTGGTGTTACTAGCCTGTTTTGGGTTTGAGGGAAAGCCTGGAGAACGAGGAGGAGGAGGAGAGAATGCAGATTTGGAAAGAAACAAGTGCCTGGTAATTGCACAAGTGTCCTCCGTTTCCCCGACGGTCTCTGGGAGCTTAGGGAGGCTTCGAGGGCTCTCCAGCCTGCTGCCCCCTCCCTGTATCTTGGCCGCATCTTACAGCCCCGCTGTGCCAGGCACCGCCTTGACGCGAAGTGTCTGTCCCTGTCCACAGTGCGGGTCGGGGACAGAAAGGGGCGCAGGGGTCCCTTGGCTTTCGGAGTACCCGGTCCTGGTCCCCAAAGCTGCGGGGTCTCTGGCGATCCCCTGCCCTTCCCCTCCCCCTGCGCTGCAGAGCCTCTGGATGCTGCCGTACTCCTGCCATGTGCTGCCGCCGCCGCTACTGCTGCTCGTAGCTTAGCCGAGCGTGTCTCCGGCTGCAAACTCCGCCAAACAAGCCTGCATTCCCCCTCGGGAAGGATACCTCGTGAGTACCAGCCGGAGCCTGCCCCCTCCCTAGGCACCCCGCCACTGCCTCTTACAAAGGCACTCGCGGGCTCTCCCCACCCCCTTTTTATGCCAGTGCAGAGAGGGGCTCTGTGAATTCCCTCCAAAGCTATAGGGTGGCTCCCTCCTCCTCCTTCTCTTTTTCCTGCTCCGGCTCTCTTGGGTGAGCCAGGCTGCTGCTGCATTGAGCCGGGGTGGTCCCAGCCTCGCCCCTGCCTCGCCCCAGCCATGCTGCTGCGGCTCACGCCCCATGGCTGACTTTTGCTACCCCTCTAGTGCCCGGGGCTGAACAGAGGTGCGCTCATTTTTGGGGGATGGCTGAGGCTAGGGAGCTTGTGCACGTGTGGGAGGTGTCTCTGGGGGCGTGGGGGGCTGGACGACTCCCCGATCCGTGCAAGCCTGCGTTCTCTCCAGCCCGGGTTCCCCTCGGGTGGGCGCAGCAGAGGGGCCGCTCTGCAGCGGGGACCCCGCCACCCTGACATCTGCAGGTGGACGGGGCGAAACAGCTCCGGGAGCCTCCCCAGGAGCCAGCAGCACCCTGGACCCGCTGTCTACCTCAGTCTGCTCCGTTCCTGCTCCTCCAGATTCTCTCCGGTCCTCAGTCCATCCCTTATACCCCTCTCTGTGCTGGGGTGCCTGCAAACCCCTCCACTCCACTCCCCTGCCCGCCCCTCCCCACCTTCTTCGATTTATTTGTGTATTTCTTTCCTTGGCAACCACCAGTTTCCCTCTGTCAAACAGCGCAGGCTCCCTATAATTTGAAATTAATTTGTTTGACTGCAGCATCGAGACAGGAAGGTTGGGAATTTATTTAATTCTTTTTACTCCCTTTGCAAAAAGGAAGCAATGAAATTTCCAATTGAGACTCCAAGAAAACAGGTGAACTGGGATCCTCAAGGTTGGTGATTCTCTATTACTATCATTACTACTGTAATAACAATTATTATTCCTTGTGTCTATTGCCTCGTAGGAGACTATGTGACTCCAAATGGGAGGAGGTGTTGGATGTTTGTCTGCTTCCCATGAGCACTGCTCAGTCTTTCTTGCTCAATCCTATAACAGTGCATTAGAAAATGCTACTCAGATATGGGGTTGGGTGGCTGCATGGCTAAAACCTCTTCTAGGTGTAAGTTTTACAGTTTTATATTTGATATCTCTCTTGCTTCCCCCTCTCCCTTTTTCTTGAGTATTTTCAAGGCAAACTTGGCTGGCATGGCAGTGATCTCTGGCTCACAGCATTGTTTGTTTTTTCGGTGGCTCCTTTGTTGTTTCTAGTGATCATTGTCTCTGCTAATTGGGTGGTACAGGAGTGGACACAGATGTGAGTGCTTGTTCAGGGCTCCTCGATGGCACATGTTTGTTGGCAGGAGCAGAATACTGCAGCAATATAACCTTTAATGTGGACCTTTAGTGTGGATAGTATAAAACAACACATGAAATAAGGGAGCCCAAAGGGGTCTTTACACTCTTTACTGTGTCCTATTAACGACTGATCAGCCCAAGTGGATAGTTTGATTGACTACACAGGTACGTTTGGACTCAATCTTAGGGAATGTGTTTGTGTGATGGTGGAATGAGATTTACGCCAGTGCAGTGGTTTTCAATAAGATGATCCAAGTAGTATTTAAAAATAAACCATAGTCAAATACTCTTCTTGCCTGATATGGGGAGGAGGTTCATCTGCATCCTACAGAAGTGACTGAAAAAACTCCGTTGGTAATTTGTACACTAGTGTGTCATATTTATGTGCATTGCTACGGGAGCAGAACAACTTGAAGCCATTGCTCAGGTTTGCAGCAGAAGTGCTGGCAGCCAGTTGCTGTACAGCAGTGGTTGCAGGAATTATGAAGTGATAACACTGGCTTTGATTATTCCTCTTTATTCCACAGGTTTGGTTTTAGTGGTCAATTTGCCTGTCATCCTCCATGCCCTCACATTTACAAAATGAAACATTAGAAACAGTTTCTCATGTTATAGAAGGAATACAGCAGAACAATCTGCTGTACACACAATTCAGGTTTAGTTTAAGCCTAAGTACATTTTAATTATGTGAAGGCTGAAATCGACGCATCAGCCTCCTCCACCCTCATCTTCCTAAGGAACACACGGATAGTAGTGCTAACGGAGATTTGATTATTTAAGTAACAGTGTATTCCTTATACTAGGGTCTAAATTCTTTGTGGTGAAAACTTGCTCTACCCAGAGGCTTTTCTAAATGTGTGTTTTCTGCAGCTTAATTTAAATCCATTTTATGAATTGCAAAATATCTTTTAATGCAAAAATCTCTTTCCTTCTTTTCTCTGACAAGGCACACAAGAGGATGTACTGATGACATTCTGTGTTCAGCTCCTTTGCTTGGGAATCAGCTTTAAAGCATATGGATCCAACAGGTGGTTGGCCACAATTTACTAATGTGACAAAACCATAGAATACTGTAGCAGTTAAAAGACCCCAAACCCAGCAGGTTTCCTCTCCACTAAGCAGAATGCCTGCTAAAAACTTCAGAATCCTACCCATTATTTCCCCTCAGTGTATTGACTTTGTTAGGCAGACAGAAAGGCTGCTGATGTATTGCCAAGGAGGAAGCAAAAAAGTTGTTTTCTAATTCTCCAAGAGACTCAGAAAATAGACATAATTTGGTGCTATGGAAAATAGGCAATTTGGCAAGGAAAAGCTCTCCAAGTCCCAATCCTTTAATCTACAGAGGAACAGTGCAGTGACATTGTACTCACATAGTCACACTGAAGAATTATGTGTGTAGAAGTCAAGGTAGACTCAAGTTCTGTTATTTTTGAAGCAAATATAAATATTAATACAAACAAGATATAAATATTCGCAATGATTGTGAAATAACTAAAAGCTCTAAAATTAATTTTATTTACAGTCACATATGTAGTCTGTTCTCTGCATGTACAAGAATTATGTTATGTTTTGCATCCTATGTGGTATCTCTGGAGTTAAGAGGTGAAGTGGCTTTTCTCAGATGCAAAGATCAGTGTGTAGAAAGTTGGTGGTGAAGGGATGCAAAGAATCCTAAGTATTAGAGCACAGGTCATGTCCAGTTAGTATTCATGCTCTAATACCAGCCTCATTTCCGTGCATTTTATGATTCTGCACTGTTCTGTTGTCAGCCAGAGAACATGCAGTTTCCATAGTTTTGTCTAGTAGGAATTGTGATAACTTGTGCTAACAGTACTTGAAATAGATCAACTGATGCTCCTGGCAAGAAAGCTAGCAGCCAAAGGACATAAGTGAGAGCTATGGCATCTCAAAGACTGTTTAGACCTGGTTATTGCGGGCAATATTTTCTAGAAACATTTCTAAAGGTTGGGACCCTTTTTGTGGAGATACGGCTGGCTTAGAATTGATGATATTGCTGGTTTGAACCCAGGTCAGAATGATAGTCTTTGAAATGAATTAATGCTCAACTCCATAATGCTGACTAAACTAAATATTTACATAGATAGATTAAGGGCTGCTGGTAACTTTCATCTGGCATAAAACTGGTATTCTCAGTTCACATCAGCAAAGATCAATATGCCATAGAAAGACTATGGAGAGAAGATATTTAAAAGAATATAAATGACATGAAGAATGGTCTGACAGACAGATAATGGGAGACTGATTTCTTAGACATTAAACTGGTACAAGCAGGGCTTGGAGATAAAACTGATTTTATCATTTTGTGTATTATCTTCATGTGTCTTGGACATAAAGCATATCTCTGTGTTACATGTAAATGCTGAGTGTGTTTTCTAGATAACCCAAATATTTAATAAATCTGGAGGTGTATAGGATCCAGACTCCTATGGTGAAGTCCCCATGCTACATCTGGCAATCAAACCATATGAAACCCTTAACAAACAGATCAAGCTCAGTCACAAAAGTCATTGTGACTTTGCCTTAATCCAGTGAGAAATATGCCCTACAATTTGATATATATTTATTAAAACACATGCAATTTATAGTCAGTGAATGAATAGGGTAAGAAATGACTAAAAAAATCCCAAGCAGGTAGTTCAATAATGTTTTAGGGAGCACTGGACATGTTGAGTAGGAGTAAAGGATATCATAGTACCTGGCCTTACATTTTAAAAATGAAGTTTGCTATTTTGTGTTACTGGTGGAATCAGTATGTATGTACTCAATCAGAAAACATTTGATCTGCCAAACTCTTATTGTTGCTTCTCACATTTGGTGCAATTCAGGTAAAGCAGTAATAACTGAAATTAGTAAAACACCAGATTTTCTGTTTCACACTTCATATAACCTCTCACCTATACTTTACAGAATATGAGATTGGATTTTTAGCAGCATATGAAGACTTTAATTCTCATAATTGTTGTTCATATCTCTCCTTTCTTGCAGTCCTCCTGCTATTTGTTACACCCACCTGTTTTCTGTGCTTGAATTAGCTTGTAATGTCTTCGCACATTTATTTTTATACGGTACCTAAACCAGAGTGTGTCCCTCATCCTGTCTGAGACATCTGGATGTAACAGCAATATCAACTTTTTTCCTAAAAATTATCTGCTTTAAATTGATGTTTCTTTGCAGGCAAAAAAAAAAAATAGATAGATGAGACAGTTTCAAATATACTTAGAAATTGTTCCCAAGTGTGACTGTCTTTTAGGGTGAGATGTCTTTTTCAAGGGAAGGATGTCTTGTGATGCTCTTAGCAGGGAGCAAATGGAATTCTGTCTTGTTTGTTCCTCTGTGCCTGCAGTTTCTGCTGTCATTGCAGTGATATGGATTGTAGAACCTTTTGGATATCCAGCTCAATGTTTACCTCAACACTAAAGTTTTGGAACTCTCAAGTTTTCATTCAAATTCCTGCATCCTTTCACAATTGCACTGTTTGTAGTTTGAAATGTTAAAAACACATATTTTTTACGATCCTTACATTTAACATGGGAGTTAATGGCCTATGGGAAATTCAAACTGTGGTTGAGAGTCTGGAGTTCCTCTTCAAATTTTGCTACAATTTTGACTTACGGTTTAACCTTCAGGAAGCCACTTACCCTTTCTTGTCTTGCCTTTTTCCTAGACTGGAAAACAGGAATATTAATACTTCCTTAATGCACAAGGGTGTTGTGAAATATAATTAACTTGTTTAGAGCAATCTAAAATCTGCTATTGAAAGAAGAGCTTATGCATTGCAATTAAATGCTAAAACAATTAAGAGGGAGCCACACATCCTGTCATCATACGCAGATCACATCAATTAAGAAAAAAGGTTGTAAGGTTGTCTCTGCACTTTACAACTAGAAAAAACTAGTATCACTTAGGCTTTTTTATAGACACTGAACAGTCAGTTGAGTTTCCTATTGGAAGTATCTAAACACCTTTGCTATTCCCCAGCTGCTGCTTCAGAAAGGCTCAAATCTTTCATAGGTTCTTTGTCACCAGCCTTGAGATTTCTCACTTCACCTGAGACATCTCAAGCAGCACTGGACACCTATATGTGGGACAATGAGCTGAGTCTCAAATGCCTTTGTGCGGGTATCAGGACTGGACCATCCCTTGATGGCTGTTTGAAAAAATCTTCAACATCAGTACTCAGTACAAATTAAATTGATTCTGCTGGTGAAGTGTTACAAACTGCTGCAGTACCTGCTTTTCCTGTTCCTTTGTTTGAAGAGAACCATGCAGAACGTAAACTTGATTAGAAAGGCATAGATGAGTAGAATAAAGGTGTTAGTTTCTGTCCTCTGTTTTCAAGAAGACATGTAAAAAGGAGTAGAATGCAACTGTGAGTAGAAAATATCTTTCTGCACTAGTAAGTTGGTTGTTACTTGCTCAGTAGATGAAGACTGTTTTGGGAAGCTGTAATATGTGAAAAAAGTAGGTCTGATCCCTGCCAATGATCAGAGGCTACCAACCCTGTGCTAATTGTGTCACAAAATCATTTTGGCTACTTAGCCACCCATCTGATAGACTGGGACTCTGCTGTGCCTAGTAAGTATGAATTGCAGAACACTGCAGGGAGTTTATTTAAATGAGATGTCTGAAGGAGGATACCAATTGGACAAACAGGAGGACACTCCTGGAAGTGCACGGTATAGGCACAACAGTGCCTACAATACAGTAAGGTGGAAAATTTGAAGAGTTTGGAAAACAAATAGAGGAGAATGAAAAAATCAGAACTTTACTAAAGGCTACGTGGAGCCTGCAGACCAGACAGATGAGTACTGTGGATGCCAGTGTGGTAAGAGAAAGATACATTGAATTAGGAGGAGAGAAAGAAAGACAGCAGACAGCTATTAGTTTTGTCATTGTTTTCTTTAGGATGCCCTGGTAATGGTTAAACCAAGGATTCAGAAATGTAAAATTAGCAGTAAGAAAGTGGCAGAGCAAAAGACTTGGCAGCAACTTTCTTAGAGTTGTGAAGGAAGACTGAATTCTAGTCAAGGTAAGAAAGGGGGAGGGTAGGGTGTCATTAAGATGTCATCTGTAGTATGAGGAAAAGGGAATGAAAAAATTAAAGGCAATAGGAAGCTGTAATTCTAAGATAGGAAGAGCAATAGAATTGTTGTCAGTGTGAGAGGTTAGAACAGGATTATAATTTCAGTGAAGAATACCAATGCTCTTTTTTGCTGTGTATGTTCGAGAGTAATCCATTAACAGCTTTTGGACAGAAAAGTCCCTTGGGTGACTCTTGAAAAAATGGATGCTACCTGAAGTGATGGAGTTTGCTCTTGGGATGAAGATATATGACACCAGTTGTAATTGGCCATGTTTTGGTTCAATTTTTGGCATTTATGTGGATTTATGTAGCTAGTGTGTGGACTATATCAGTTTTAGACATAAGAGTGCATATCTATGGCAATACAGTTTAATTCTTACCCTTTTTATTTAATCCTGAGCTAGGACTTTTACCCTTCACTTCAGTGTGAGCAAAATTCTTCATTTTAAAAGAACTGTGTTGTTGCCTCAGGCTTTACTGAGTTAAGAGTAAGGGAGAGCCTGGAATTACTCGGAAAACAGAGGCCCTGGATTTTGTGCTCTAAATAGGGTAAGGACCTGGAGTGAAATGGGAAGGGAAGAATGAGGAGGTCGATATAACAAAGGGATAAGCAACACACAAATATATAAGGCAGAGTATTAAAGAGCTCACTGTGATGCAAGTGCCTAACCTTTATTTTATAATAATCTCTGTGTAATAGCAAAGGCAGAAGCAGACAATATGAATGCTGAACACTTGTCTGTTTTTTATATAAAAGTTTTGTGTAAAAGGCATGACATTCAACAAAAGGCAAAATAATACCTTTTTAAATACCTTTTTCATAGGAATATCTCCGGTCTTTGTTTTCTGCAGGAGTTAAAAACATCCTGGGACCTGGCCTTTGTCAAACAGAGGCTGCTTATATCCCAGTTCCTGAGGCATTGATTATACTTCTGTGGTTTGTCTATAATGTAATGGGAAACACGCTCTAAGATGAATCTGCTGAATTTCATAAATGATGTGCCATATAGTTCTCACTGGCTACCCCAATGAGATAAAACAACAGGTGAGAACAGCATGTATCCTATGCCCTTGTACTTCAGGGTGGTAGTACCAATCCTTTTTAGTCCGTGGACCACTATTATTCTCCAAACATACTTTCTGGGCTGCTTTCCTCACAATCAAATATCAACTCACAGTATTTAAACAAAAATATACTTCATAACTGAACTGTGAATCTCTTACCATGTTAATGAGTCACAGAATTTAGGGACTGTTTCCTTGGTTTGGGAATGCTGAAACAAAGAATTCAGATTTCATCTTTTTCTTTAATTAATACAGTTTTTATGCTCTTACAAATCTTACTGTTGACAAAGTGTCTCAAGTACATGTGTTACTGTGTGTTATCCAGTTGTCCTAAAATATGAGCATAGGAGAGCATTGGTGCAATTTTGAGGTTAGGGTAGAAATTTCAGTGTGGGTGTATCATGGTGTTGGAAGTTGAAATAAAAGCTGGTAGGGTGATAGAATCTTTTATCAAAACCTGTATGAGGGAAAAAAAGGTGGAAGAGAATGCACAAACCTGGCTAAATTTTATTTTTCTGCTTTTAAAATGGAAAGGGAACATGCTGCTGGAAGCTGAAGTTGTGATGAGAGGTATAAGATATAGCATACATGAAAGGGCTTGAAATATGTTGCACATAGGATTTGGAGTCCTGAATAGGAGTAGTAATCAGTTGCAAAATCTGGGTGTGGTTCTGTTTCTTTTTTGAAATCCAGACATATTTAGGTCTAGCATTTTGTGAGAGATTGCTATTTGAAATTTTAGAAGGCATCTGAAAATAAATAAAGATCTTTCAAAAAGTGACAAAATAAATTGCTTCAGGAAATGTGGTTTACAAAAGGGTGGGTCCAAAGTGTGACAGGGTCAGATCTGCTGACAGAACTGCAGAAAATGCAAAATTAACAGTGTACCTGTGGTAAGGTTGAAAATGCTGTGAAAAGAAAATAAATGTGTGGACATATAAAGATGAGTTTGGCTGCCTTCAACTAGAATTCACTTTTTTTAAGCACATGATGCTATTTCTGACTGTTAAAAGTAAGCATGTATCATAGTTCATATTTTTAAAATCCCTGAAATATCTTTGTGTTCTCTATTGGTGCCTTAGGAATTTATCAAGGTCTTCCTCTGTGAGCAAAACTAAATCACATTATAAATAATCTCATGGACATATTACAAAATATTTTTTTCTCATGAATTAAGTATCTGTCATAGATGATGATCTGTTAATTTGACTAGTCTTTCATGGAGAAACATGCCCAACGTTTCTTCCATTTGTTCCTCTATTTTGTCCCCAAATGAATGCACTTAACACATCTTTAAATTGCTTCAGTTCTTTTTCTGATAATCTGTGTATTATGAATGATTGTGTGATACTTTTTTCTGCTGAAGACAATAGACTGCTTTGCTAGCAGGAGATGACAAAAGACAACACACTAAAAAATCTTCTTAGAAAACAATACAAGTTATTATGGTATCACTGTCCTACAGGATCATCACAGTGCTTTAAGCACCAGGCTTTGAATATCTAGGTTTGTTAGAGCCATATGTTCATATCTCAGCAGGACTGACTCATCTTTTCTTCCCTAGGAAGAAAAACCAACATGATGCCACTGACTTTACTGGATGAGGATTTTGGATTTTGGCACCTTAAACTTGTGCCACTGAGTTTTTGAAGATGCAGTGATATGTTGTTGAAGGGTGTTTGGATTATTTCTGACTTGATACTGTAATATAATAATATTAGCATGATTTGAAAACAGAAAATACATACTGACAGCTTGTTGAGGGCTTTTAACCTCTCAAATTTCAGCCTTTCATCTTAGAGAAACAAAAGACAATCACTAGCTACTGTGTGTAAGACCTCATTGATGAAAGAATTATGAAAGAAATGATACTGCAGAAGCTCCCAGCTGAAAAGGACGAAGCAGCAGGAACATCTCAAAGATGTTCTTCTAGGTTAACCCACATTTATCACTGATTACTTAAATGTTAACATTGCTGAGTTTGGATTGCACAAGAAATCATTGGGCAGAGCAGCCTTGAGTAGTAGCAATCGTGACAACTGCAGAAGCAGCCCCAGAGTCACCTCTTCATGATCCTACAGCCTAACTTTTCTTTGTAGGAAATAGAGTCTGTTTATTTGGTTTCAATGATATACTGATATGTAACTTTGTGATGTGAATTTTTCATTGCTACCAGATATTTTTTATTGATTTGGTTTTCTAAAAATAGGCATCTGCTAACACTTGAGGGGCTTTAAGGTAGCTGAGATATTTGTATAGGCCTGATACACATGATAATAGACCTAAGGGAGAATTCAGCCCTTCTGGAGCAAAGTTTAAGGTCAGTTAAGTGTCCCATAACCTCTTACTTGGTAGTGGGATGGGCAACTGAATTACACCATTTAAGTGTTAGTTGGAGAATAAAACAGCTAAATAGAAGTAAGTATCTGAAATTCTAGGGTATTCTAAGTTTCCAAAGACATGCTATGGTTAAGGGAGCTACAGTCAAATATGGTTTTTGGAGCCAGGAGAATTTTCAGTAACCATCTGGTTTAGGGTCAGCAGAATCTCTCTAGGCTGCACCGATCGATTTGACCACATCTGTTATGACAGATTAAAGGCACGTGCTCCAAGTTACAGCCAAGCAAAGCCTTCAGGCCTTCTTATGCTAAATTCCAAGACTTAGGTTCCCTTGACTCTTTGATCTGGTTATAAGACCATTGGCTGGATTTCTTTTCTGAATCTGTGAGATAGGATATTTGGAAGATTCCAGTAAAACCCCTCACCCTACATCATCTGGTGAGTACTTTGAAGGGGAGCACACTGAAAACCTGTGATAGGAGATTCAGACTCTTCCTAAATGTTGTTGGAATCCTGGGATACTTCCTATTGAGGAAAACTAAACAACTTGTTTCAAACAAAGCACATAATGATGTAATGAAAAATTTTAGTTCAGTCTGTAAAAGGAAGATTATGGATAAATAGAAGCATCACTGTTCAACATGTCTGTTGTTCACTGAAGGATGAAATCTGCAGAGAACCAGAGAGCAGCTGTTTATTCCTTGGTGCTTTTACCATACTGACAAAAAATCAGTTTTTCTATATGTTACATAATGAGGGAAAACAAGGGTGTGGTCATTTCTTCTGAAAGGAACTCTTTTTCATGAAGTCATCTCTAGACCTCAAGATCTTGAGCCAAAAGCACTTGCTTCCTATTTGGCAGAGCAGAGACCTGCATGAACTAGAACTCAATTTTAGCAGGAGCAAGAATTACCAATCTATTGCTAGGGAAACAGCTTTTAGCATAATCTATTGGTTTTAGTTTTATTTCAGGAAGAGAAAGGTGAGAATTTTTCATGGGTTTCTCTGTATTCAGTTTCTCTATAAATAGCCTCATAAAGCTGATGATAGCTCTGCTGCCAATGAGTGTGTTGGAACAAACACAGTCACCAATCTTGAAGCAGGAGGGTTCCATATTTGGGACTTGCCCCTGTCAATCACTTCTAATCTCCCTTCAGTATTTCCTGCTCCTCACTATAATGCTCTTCTGCTCAATTTTTCGTTCTCCTGAAGTTCATTGATGAGCCCTGTCACACATGAACATGGGCTCAGGTGTCAGGGGCTATGGGAAGGGTAGTCCCGAGAAGAGGAACTGGACAGGGAGTTAGGGGTGTGCTGCCTCCCACGCTGCCAGCACGTTTGGAAAGAAGTGAGGGACAAGAGCAGATGGATGGATTTGGAGGAGGGCAGGGTGGAAGAGAGGTCAGGAGAGAGAGAAGGCAAAAGCAAGGGAAACAAAATCCAAACTGCCCTCCAGCAGTGAGTGTACAGTCTCACTCCAGCACAAGACAAACCTCTATCAAGCATTCGTCTGGACTTGGCAGCTCTGTAAGTAGTGCTACAAATGGTGTCAGCAGCAGCGCATCTTCATGCGAATGCCAGTGGTAGCTAGGAACCCCCTGAGGACTGCTGTCCTGAAGCCAAACTAGAAAAAAGCCCTGATGCTTTCAGCTATTCCTGGAGTTCATGTCCTGCCTTAGCACATCCATTCTTTTGACCAGTGAGCTGTCACGTATGCATTAGAATAGCGCAGTGCCTGGGAGAGGGAGGAGGGAGGGCAAAGTATCCCAGCATCCCATGACCATGACTTTTGCAGAGATATTTTTTTAATGTCAGTGGATAAGTCCTGGCAGATACCTGCTCAAGCCAGCCTTGGGATTCCTGTTGATTCCCTGACATTTGCATAGCCTCTGTAGCAGGAGCTCTAAGGCTGTGTTTGCAAGAGAGTAACTCTTGGGCAGTCCATTTTAGCATGAGCACATTCAGACTGCAGTTCTGGCAGAGGAGAGGCTTGGTCAGGATCTGGAAGTTGTTGTAAATAATCATCTAGAGGAGTTTACCCGTGGTTATCATTTTTCCTTTATAACAAACAAAAGAAAGAAACCTGATTTATGGCTGTCTTTTAATTTTGTAACAAATAGAACGGCATTCTGTAATGTATAGTGGAAAAGAGCATGTCCTTTAAAAGAACTTGAAAATTTGCTAATACATTGATGAAAAATCGTTGTACATTTCTGATGCACACATGACAAAGAGCTTGTTTAATCAATTTTTGAAATTACTCTTGAATTTAATTAATCTGCTAAGTTCTTTGTGGCAGTGTTTACATGAGGCAAACTGTGAATACATACAGTGTTTCTTCTCAGTGTCACAGGGGCGTATCTTCTTTTTATTAAATGCTATGAGATTTGGCACAACTGATACAAAAAGGAATGTTGAGGTGTGATTGACTATCTTACACTGAAGGGGAGGAAAAGGATTTCAAGAGCATTTTCCTGCTAGGAGTTGAGACTAGATTGTCAAGAGGAATGATTTTAAATTTTTTTAAATATATCTTTAACATTTCATTAGATTTTTTTTTATTTTTTTTACAGATTCTGGATGTTGAATACAACAATATTAGCTGTTTTTCTCTGTTACCTTTAACTGGTAGCTTTTCTTGTTGAATTCACAGGGTTATGCAGGACATGGATAACACTGACACTTTCTGGCAGGTGATTTTATGCCCTGTTCTTGGATACTTCCAATAAAGGACATTTCAATATATTGATGGCTGTTCCCATGCTTAGCTGTCCTTGTAGCTAGACTTTTTCCTAATATATATTTCCCTACCTCCTTGATACAGATTAATCAGTTATTTCCTGCACTGTTCTTACAAGATCTAGGAAGGAATTCATCACTCTCTTTAGTTACTCAGTGTCTTATTTTAATTTGTGAGATTACAGTTCACATTTTTACATATAACCTAAACAGCATTTTCATTTTTATTAAGCAAATACTTTGGAAGCTGCAATGGAAATTCATGTGGGATGTCGAAAAGATGACTGCGATGACTATTAATAAGGACATATACAAAAACTAATTTAGGAACAGACTTATTTGCATAGTGACATTTCCTGGGGTTTATATGGTTAAAGGCACTTCGATTTTAGCCCTTTTGACTTCTTAGGTCTTTTCATAGGTCACCATTGTGAGTTTTCTCTTTCCCTGCTTTGAAAGCTCCTGTGAGATGCTTGAACTGCCATTCTTCTGTGTTTTAAAATATTCACAATTAGAAATGGCACTTTCTTTCAGAAATAGAATAAGCATGAAAATGGTTTTCAGACCTTTCTCTCTCACGATACTTTCTTGACTAAAATTAAATTTGCTTATACATACATTTTTCTATCTTTTTGGGGACAGTGGGTTCAGAATTGTTAAATTATAGAATAGGAGAGAGTTTTACAACAGCCTCACAAAGCAGAGGGACATGGCATAGCTCAGGGGAATGATAATTGCATAGACTTTTTAATCATTTGCATACTTGTTAAACTGATTGCAACTAGATTAATAAGTAATCCAACCTGTCAGGATTACCCAGCACCCAATTTCAAGCCATTTAGCATCTACAAGAAGATTGAGGCTTTCCTATACTTTTTTAGAATTGTCAGAGACATCACGTTGTATTGCTACTTCATTGATTGCGTATGCATGCACTTACTGCCAGCATGAAATATTTAATCAACCTGATATTTAGCTTGAAAATGTGTGCTTCTGGCATCCATTTTTCTTAAATGTGTGTAGAAAGTGAGTGAAATAAAATGTTTATGTTTGAGAAGGGAATATTAGAATGAAAGATGATAAAAAGGTAAGAAATCAAATCAATTCAACAAGACAAATGAATGCTTTTGTTCCAAATTGACCCAGCTCCAGTAGAGAGTGACAAAAATGCATTATTGTTGGAAGGATGTTTGCTGCCTCTGTAGCTAACTCCTGTTCATCACTGTAGTTTAAATCCTGATCTATATATTGATATTCTTAGCGCTTGGACTGGTGCCTTTTTCACCAAATCCACTGCAATTAACTGGTGAGACTCAGAGGAAGAGCGTTGCTGAACAATACAGTCTGAGATGTGTCCTCACCTTTATTGCACCTGAGCAAACTCTCTGTGGTGGGTTGACCTTGGCTGGCTGCCAGATGCCCACCCAGCACTCTCACTCCTCCTCTTCAACAGAAGGGGAGAAGATAAGACTGGAAAAGTTTGTGGATTGAGATATAGCAAGGGAGACCAGTTAGACATTGCCATCGCAGGCAAATGAGTGTTGACGTGGGGAAATTTTAATTGATTTATAGCTAATTAAAATAGATTTGGGTGGTAAGAAATAAAGATAAAGGTTAAAATACCTTCCCCTGCTTAACTTTTTCCTAGTAACTTTATTGCTTTATTCCTGACTCTTCCTCCCCACCTCACATGGTGCAGGAGGGATAGAGACTGGGGGTTTTTGGTGGGTCTAGCTCCTCTAGACCGCACCTTTCTCATTATACTTTTTCCTCACTCCTGCATGAGTCCATACCATGGGCTGTGGTCCTTTAGGATAAACCTCCTCCAGCACTTCTCTCAGCAGCACTTAAGGAAATACCAGCTTGGCCTGGACTGGGATCCTCCACAAGCTGCAGTGTGAATATCTGCTCAGCTGTGATCCTCTCCATGAGCTCCAGGGAAGTACCATCATGTTCTCTTCCAAAACTCACAGGCTGCAGAAGAATATCTCCTACAGCTCCTGTGGAAAGAGTGCCTCTTTCTCCTTCACTGACTTTGGTGTTTTTAGGATTTTTTCTCACACTTTTTTCTCACTATTCAAAGTCAGGACAATATTTTCCTTTTCTAAAGTATGCTTTCACAGAAACGCTACCAGCTTCCCTGATAGGCTCAGCTATGTTCTGTTGTGGGTCTGTTGGAATCAGCAGGAACTGGCAGCGTCCAGAAAGGGGCAGCCCCAGGCCTTCCACAGAGACCACCACTGTAGCCACCCTGCTCCCATCACCTTGTCACCTAAACGAAGTACACTGTTGTGCAGACCAGGTAGCCAGGTACTTGTTTCTGTCAGGCACTTCCTGCACAGGCACTTCCTGCAGTACAGTCTGGTAGTATGGACAGTAGAAAGTGGAGAAGATTCCCTCAAGATCTGTTCTTTGGAAAAAACTAGTTTCAGATAGGAAAGATACTGGTCTTCAGTGGAAGGTTAAATTCATTCTAATTACTTATTGTATAACTAAATTCTTGTCAGACACGAATGAAGCTCTTTGCAAGCAGACAAGAGGCTTAGGTTCTCCTTAGTTCTGCTGATTTACAGTGCCACCAGCACCACCACTGTGTGAAGACTGTCATCACTGGAAAGCTCTTTTTAAAGAGACACCTTAACTCAGACCATACTGATTTCTTAATTTCTACCATGCTCCAATTTAGGCTGTTTAAGATTTTTTATTTTTGCCTAAACTATAGTTTTCTAATGAAAAAGAAAGAAAAACATTATAAAACAGTGCCTTTTTGTTTTCTCATAACAACTGTGCTCCAAATTATTTAAGTAGCTGGGATATTCCAAGAGCTATTAATTAGTATGTTTCAATTATAACTGATGCAGCAGAATTATGTAGATTTTTTTGGAAGCTTACTAAGAATCATTATTTTGAGCACTAGATGGGAATATATGAGAAATGGTACAGAATTTTCAGAACCCTTTTGGTATGACATACTTCCTAAAGCTTCTGCCAGGCATGGCAAAACAATGGTCAGATATAATTCCCTCTGGTACATATTGCTGACATTTCTCTCCCCATCAACAGAGACAACTCAGTATCATGAACTTTTACTCTATTTCATTAACATTACCCTATAATAGGAAGCAAACAGTGCCTTTATTCCTTATGCAGGTTTGTAACCTAACACACTCCTCCCTTCTCACCTCCCCACTCAGGGAAAGGGTAACTGGGAGGAATCAATGCTACTTTTCTTCTAACAGCACATCCAATCTGTTTTCTTTAATGTTTACTGCCCTTTCTGCCTTTACCTGTCTCTCATACTCCATGGAATGCCCTGCTGCTGCTGACTGCATTTGTAGCAGACAGCTGAGATGTTGCTGAAGTCAGCAGCACTAATGCTGCATTAGAGAATTCTCTTCAGGGAAAACAGTGTTGGACTTAACCCAAGGGGTGCTGCTGCAATGAAGAGCTCTGTGCTCAGAGGCACTCCGTGTTTTCCTAACAAACACTTTGTCAAGCTTTGCTTTCATGAACAGTAAATGCAATAGTAATGCTTCTCACCTCAGTAGCAATTCTCAGCAAAACACTGTAGAAGCAGTAGGGTGAAATTCCCCTTGGTTGGCAAGCTTGCAATGACTTTCCCTGCTCAATTTGTGTGCTTTGGGGATAGGCAGAAGGACCAGGGCCAAACTGGTGTAAAACATGACAACACTGATAACAGTTTTCTTGATCCATGACTGTATGAATCCCATGGTCCCCAGACAGCAACTTTTATTATGATTATTCCTCAAACCAGAACAACTGCCACAGGGGTACTAGTGTTCTGCCCCATATGTAATCATAGCCTGCAGGCAGGATTTTTCTCCCATTTCTTGATCACAGCTGTAATGTTACCTGTTAATTAGCCTGCATTATGCAAAGATGCTGCACAAAGACAAAGGCAAACATGACCATTATCTATGGGGATTTTTGTTCTAAAAGCCAGATTTTCTAAACCAGCATCAGATTTTTGAATGCCCAGTTATAAAAATTTGACAGTCATTGTGCTGGTTAAATGGATGCCCTCTACAACACCTGTTAAAAACCACAACAGAAAGAGATGAATGGATGGTGAAGGGGAGTGGAATAACAAGCAAATCAGTTAGTGGGAATGATTTGTAATGTCCTCATAATGCAAAATTTTGATGGTTGAATGATTTTTTGGTAGCACATGGACAGAAACTTCAGTGTTTCATTATTTCCACCTGCTTCCTGTTAGACCATCCAATTCTTTCCATTCACAGATCTGCATGCATTTTCTGTTTGTTACATATTCTTGAGAAGTTCATATAGGTAATAGCTTAATACTCTGATTGCCTCCACTATTTCTGTAACATACCTCTTACACTTGCTATGACTTCCAGACACAGCCCTGCTATCCTAACTCAAGCAGCCCTTATCTGAAAGAACCTGGGGAGTCTGTGGGAAAGATTTGAGATTGGAAGCAAATGCTAGATACCCACATCCCCCAGGAACATATGTTTGGAGATGAGCAAGAGCCTTGGAGTGAAAGATTAATGTTTTCCATTGGTGGGCTGCTCATTTTCCTGCCTTTCCATATTGTTTAGTCAAGAAGCCTTTTAATGTTAAATTCAGTGTGTGGCTATTTCAGAAGAGGGATGGGGGGAGGAAAAAACCTGTTCAGTTAAATTGAAATAAATGACTTTGAAACAATTAGGGCCAGTGAAGTCCCTTCATCCCCCTCCATCCTTAATGATCCATTCTAAAGAAAGTGGATCCACCTGCTCTCAGTGGTCAGTTCAGGGAAGCTTAAGTGGACTTTGTTAACACCTTACAGACATTTCTGAGCTTTGGTGCTTGAGAGCTCTGTCCTGCAACTTCATGAACTTGACAAAAAAATCATATTTCTATATTAGTTCAGGAAGGAATGATGGCTTATTAAGTAGTGCTACAGGAAGGATGTAGAAGTGCCAATAACCCAATGTAGGATCTTGTAAAAGCTGTAGGGAAGACTATTTCCTCCTGAATTTTCTCAGTGAAATTACTTTATAATTCTAACTAAATTTCTAGTTTAATATAAACATAAGAAAGGCTTCATGGGAAATTTTGGATGTTTGACTATGAACATGTCTGAAGAGTGCATAATTTTCTTTCTTTAAAGAAACCTCCTGCTGTATTGTGAGAATTTTGGGAAAAAAATATTGGTACGTACCTTTAGACATACATCAACAAACCTTTTTACTTGAGCTGAAAGTATTTTATTTCCTTCTTTTGATAGCACCACTAAAATGGGAGATGAAATGTCCAGTTTCATTATAGAGCAACTCATATTTCAAACTTAAAGCCTGTTGCTGAGTTTATGAATGTGTAAGTGCATATGGCCTCTGTGTAATTCTGTGTTGAATCCTGAAGGCAGTGAAGGCAGTATTTTTATTAGATGTGTCTATTAGTCTCTCATTAAAATGTACATACATTGCTGTGTGCTTGTGTAACACAGGAATGTGGAAGAAAATGAAGTACTAAATAAGACACTATTAAACATGACTTACATTTTTGCACAATAGAAATTGTGACAGCAGTAACACAGAGAAGGGCTTGTTTATTTTAGAAAAATTTGTTTGGTTTAAACCATTTGAGAAACGCTCCTCCAAAACCAGGTTTCTTTGTATCTCCTATGTTCTTAGCATATTAAGTAAGATAGTTGCCAGGATACAGGTCACTGTGGCAAAGCCACATTTAGATGTTTTCATAGTCAAAAGTCAGTTGAACACAGGCTGTCAATGAAGACTGAGGTGAAAATGTTGTTGAGCAACCCAGCCTTCTCCTCATCTGTCGGGGCTATTATTTATCAGGGGGTTTGTTTGAATTTCCTTTTCTGGTTAACGTACAAGTAGAAGCCCTTCTTGTTATTTTTGGTGTCCCTTGTGTGGTTCAGTTTCAGCTTTGCCTTAGCCTTCCTTACCCCATCCCTTCACATCTATACTTTTCCCAAGTTACACGTCCTTGTCTCCACTCTCTATGCATTTGTCTCTTTACCTTTAGTTTGACCAGCAGTTCCCTACTCAGCCTCAGCTCTACCAGTCTCCTACTTTCCTTGTCCAATTTCTTGTTCCTGACTCCCTAGATGAGTACTCCATTATTCCTTTCAGATATTGTCCTGATGTTTCCCTGTGGCTTCTGTTAGGACTCACTGGTTCATCTCCCTAAGACTGCAGGCATGATCCAGGGTGGCTAGCCCAGTTCACAATCACTGCAAAGAGCCCTCGCTGGGACCCTGTGCCTCTGTCTATTTTCATACATTATCACGTGTGCGAGGGACAAGCCTCATATTGCCCCTCTACTCCCCTCACACCTAATTCAAAACCCTGCCAGTGAGCCCCACTAATTCCTGAACAAAGACTCTTCCACTGCTGAGAAAGGCAAATGCCGTCTGATGCCAGCACGCCTAGGGCTGTGTAGAACCATTCCATTGTCAAAACCCCCAAAATTCTGATGATGACACTGGCTGTGGAGCCGCAGCCTCAGTTTGTCCATTTCTTCCCATGTTGCTGCCTTCAGCTGTAACCAGAGAGAAGAGCTCCTCTCTAGTTTCAGTTGAAAGCAATGAAGATACTCACACCCCAGAACCCCTTACCAAACATCTGAAGGTCCTGAAGTCCTTTTTGATCACCCCTGGACTATGTGCTGCCGTTTCCTCAGCCTGTTCCGTGGCAGATGGGGAGCGGGCGGCGGTGTGAGGCCGTGCCAGGCCGGGCAGTCCCCGGTGGTGGCCGTGCCGCGGGGAGGCCGCGCTGGGGCCCACTGCCCGCTGGGCTAGGCCTGCTCAGCGCGGGGCCCTCTGCTCTGCGAGGAGGGAACACCTGCAACTTTAACCAGTTCAGCTCTGTCCCATCATCTTGATGGCGAGTGAGAGTTTTGCTTCCTTAATTCTCATCACTATTAGCAGAAATCGGAGGTATTTAAGCTCCTGACAGATCAGTGGAAACCTTGCCAAAGATGTTGACCAATACAAGAGCAGGTAATGTGTGATATGAACTGTACAGATCCCAACATTGCAATTTCCCTTACAACATTAATATCTTCAGTTGTTTCATTTTGAAGGTTATCCAGACAATCAGGAGTTTACCTTTCTTTTCTCTCTGTCATCCTTTTACTGGAATAAGGTCTGTTTTGAAACATCAGAGTGTTCCTTTGAGGGTTCCTCTACCTGTGAGATTGGCTGTCAGCTAATAGAGTGCATGCATGTGAATGGATATCTGTCATTGCTTTTACTGAGGCTGATTAAGTCTTCTTTGATATGATTTAACAAACATATGGATGAGGTTCTGTTTGGGGAAAAGCCTATTCTGACAACAGCTTATTTTGAAAAAACATGAACAAATGAAGTAGGGCTTATTCTGCATTTATTGTATTTTGCTCTGTTTGTCCCAAACTATGGTCTAAACTGTCTTTACAAATGCAAGAATTTAAGTAGTCCTTTGTTTTTTAAGCTGTATACCTCTGCACATTGTTGAATTGCCAATGTAGTTCATACTTTGATTTTAGTAAAACTACTTGTTAAACTTCTGGAATTTTTATGTAGCTCTTATTTTTAGAAATGGACTCTCCCAGGGCACTCACTTGTAGAAAAGTAAGCACCATTTTATCTTTTTGCAGTTGAAACCTTGGTTTTATGGCAAATGGCAGCGCTTTTGTGAGAGTACAGGTTCACAGAGACAGTGTTCCTATTGGAAATCAGTTTTTCACTTCTTACCACATGCTTAAGTCACCAACACGCTGTCCTGTAAAGAGTGGGATAGCTCCTAGATGGAGTATCTACACTCTTCTTCCAATACCTAACTCCTGCTTAAAATCTCTGTAGTATTGACTGCAGCTGTGCCTTGTGCATCAGCTTTGTAAGAAGACCATTTTGTTACACATTAGTTGCTTACTAACTGCTTTAGTACAGCCTTCCTGTGAATTTATTTATATAATATAAAATACTTCAGGATCAACAGTTCTACATTCACTTAGGATAGCTACTACTAATAGCAAAAAATTAAAAACTAACACAGTTCCGTTATTTTTAGAGATAAGAAAGCTGAGCACAGTAATCCACTAAGCTGTTTAAGCGACAAAATATTTATGAGAACATTTTATATTCTTTACTGTGAGCTTCCCATCTTGTTCTTAAATCAGTACAACACGTTTTCCTTAGAAGACAGAATCAAACAGGCCATGATTTTACTGTAAGGCTGTTACTAACACTTCACCAGAAACATTATTTTAATTAAAAAAACCAACATTTATACTAGCAGAGAGGAAAAGAAAACTCCCAAACACTTTTTTTAATTATACCAGTTCTTGACATCCATCTTCCTGACTTATTTGTATCATATCAAAGACAGGCATTCCTTTCCACTGAGAGGCTCACCCAGTCTACACCGGACTATGCCCATTGTGCTAAGGTGGATGCCTGTTTCAAAAAAATCGTAGCATTCTGTCACATGAATTCTGCTCTCTTCTTACCATGGGAGCCTTGGATCCTGATGCTGGGTAACCTGAAGTGTGAAAATCAGCCCTTAGACTTGCAGATTCTGTGTTGGTTTACAATATAGACAGTAGTTATGGTCTCTAACTAATTTAAATTGTATGGATTCTATGGAATTTATGGAAACTGTTACACGGAGCTACATCCGCTGAGCCACTCAAATTTAGTTCAGTAAGGAGATGTTGTGACTCAGGTTTAAGACACTTGCCTGTAGAGAAAAGGAAGTTCTAACTACTTCATACAATCTCAATATTTTATGTATCTTCTGCATGCTTTTCTAGTGTTTCCTGCTGAAATTCACTGTATTTATTGCAATAATACTTTCAGGAGACTTAGAGAATAAATATACTGATATCTTAATAGAAGTGTGACTTCTTACTAATACTGTCACTCTTCTTCCTATTGTCACATAAAATTCTTAATAGTCATATGAAATCTATCTGGATATCCTTTTAAGTCTGATGTCACTCCATCCTGGTTAATAAGTGTTGGGAACCATAAAGATCTTTTGATGGTCAAACTGAACAGCTGTGCCTCAGGGTGTTGCAAAACAAACAAAAAAGGAATCAACAACAAAGGCTTTTGCACGGATCCTAGATCCTTTCTAATCTATTTGGTATCTGGAACCTCTAAATCATATATGAAATTAAACATTAACCGTAAGTTTAAAGCAACTATAGATTTCTGTAGTTCATTGATAATCAAGAAAGCTGTAAGCTTTATCCTCTTTGCAGTGCTTCAGAGTTGTATTGCTTGTAGGAAAATATGACTGCTGTAAATGCCCAAGTTCTGAAAATATTCAGTATCATAAAATGGTTTCTGTTGGGAATGAATTGTGGCCCACTTCAGACTCAAGGTATAATCATGTTGTATGTTTGAATTTTAGAGAATGGGGTTACAATGCCACTCTGATGGGATGTTGTAAATCTTTCTGCCTTAATTTCTAAGCAAAACAACAAAGACACATTGTGAATCAGTTCAGAGAATGCACCTAAAGTAGCTGTATTTTAACTGTAATCTGATTTAGGTCTGATCTGCAAAAAAATTAATCTGTTTTCAAAGAAATTACAGGCCAATGGCAGCTGCACCATGGTAAAATTACACAGGAATTTGGTTTAAAATGAATCCAGAATTTTCAAATCCTACACATGGTACCATTACATCAGTGGATGCTGTGGAACCTGGCCTCATTTTGCCATTGGTAACACTAGCAACAGTAGGGAAGTGTGATGATGAGACACCTGAATTATTTGGAGGTGACCCAGCTTTGATTTACATACCTTGGTGACTTGACACAGTGGTCGGGCTGTTAAGTCCAACTGGAGGTCAGGACCTGTTAGCTCTGATATATTGTAAAGGTCATCTGAGCTATACAGAGTCTCAGTCCCAAGGTGAGAGGTCCACAGTTGCACTTGGCATGTAACTTTGACCTCAGACATCCTGTATATACTGACTGAAACATGATTTATGCTGAACTGTGTGAAGCTTCCAGGCTTTAAGGATGTTTCATGAGTGATGGTTTCATGAATCCTGGTCAATAGATGGGCCAGTTTATGTTAATGAGCCAAACAGCACTGTGATTTGCAAAGCACCTTCTGTTTCTGTCAGTACCAGGTCAGGTAGTGATCAGTGTTCATTAACAGTTTAATTACTTAGCCCTAGTAATACTGTTATTATTATTTAAGGATGTAAATCACTGCCAGAGTACTTAACCAAACACCACCAGGTGTAATTTATATCTTAGCTGGTCAGAATTTTCATGTTCATTTTGTGTAAATTGTTTTCTGCATGTTTCTGAACTTTTTGCACCTGTAACTGGCCTTTCCAGTTCTAGAGGTAATGGGTAAAGCAAACCCTTGAGATGTAATTGTTTGTGGATGGACAAAGCAGACATGGGACCTTCCAGATGAGAAGAATCATATCTATGTGAAAAACATGATTTATGTAGAAGTCTTGAAAATGTTATTTAGGGAAGTTTTTATGAAAATCAAGAAGAAAGTTTTTATGAAAATCTAAGAGATTTGATTTTGAATAAGGTTTTTTTGCTTTTATGTTTCAGTGGCTGTTCCCTCCTCAGTGCCAGCTCGTGAGCCTGAGCCCAAAATTAACAGGCATTATCCCTCTCCACAATTCGCCGTTCCCCCCCGAGCCACTGTTGTTGCTGCCATGGAAGCCCCTTCTCAAGGCCGGCAGAAAGTCATGAATTGGAGGGCAGTGGTGGCCATCTTTGTCGTGGTGGTAGTTTACCTGGTGGCGGGAGGACTCGTGTTCCGTGCCCTGGAGCAGCCCTTTGAAAGCAGGCAGAAGAACACAATCGCCTCAGAGAAAGCCGACTTCCTTCGGGAGCACGTTTGTGTCACCGAGCTGGAGCTGGAGACACTGCTTCAGGTAGGCCTTGTGAAGAAGGTGGTACTTCTTGGAAGTTAGGAGAAACAGCTGAGTGGTTTATTGACCAGCTGAATTAGCGGGGGACAAAATTGTTCACAGAGGCCTTGGAATGGGCAGCGTGAATAGCAGGCTCTTTCCCCGTCATTTTAGGATGTCAAAAGCAAAAACTATGTCTCCAAAATATTGTAAATAAAGAATAATAGAATCATAGAGTAAGCTTGAGTTGTAAGGGACTCATCATGATCATTGAGTCCAACTCCTGACCCTATGCAGCGCACCCTAAGAGTCACACCAAGTGGGTGAGAGCATTATCCAAATGCTTCTTGGATTTCTTGGTTCTGTCAGGCTTGGGGCTGTGACCTCTTCTCTGGGGATCCTGTTCCAGTGCCCAACCACCCTCTGGGTGAAAAGTTTTCTCCTGGTATCTAATCTAGATCTCTCCTGACTCAGATTCAGGCCATTTCCTTGAGTCCTGTCACTGGTCATGAGAATGAAAAGATTGGTATTTGTATTCACTAGAATAATGAAAGATGTGTGCAAAGAAAAGCAGAACTCAATATCTGGAAAAATCTTTTGAGAGAGGTGATAGATTTGCAAGACATGTGCCCTCATCTCTACAAATTTTCAAGTGGTCTTAAGTTCTTAATTCTTTCTTCAGGAATAAACACAGCAACCAGGAGGAAACATAGAATATGATAAGTAGGATTTCTGAAATATGTATTCAGCCAAGGATTCTGAACTTACAGGTTTACTGTCGTAATTTTTAAATAAATGAAGATGGATGAAGTATGCAAATCAAAATAGAAAGTAATTGTAATTTTAAAGCTTTGGAATTTTTAGTATGATGTGGTATGAAAAGTTTTAGAATCAATTTTGAAGGAAATGATTCTCAAGTATGCAAGCATAAGTGGAAAATATAATAACATGCAAGAAAGGTCTATTGAGGATAGATTTAGCTCTTCATTGATTAGAACTCTAGACAATGAAAATATTCTGGATTTTACAAGACTTTAGTAAAGTATCTTCTGGGATCCCATGTAGAAGCCTATCAGTTAGGCCAGAGAAAACAAAGATTAGGTAAGAAATGTGACATACCTAAGGAATATATTCAAACTTCAGCCTCATATATCATATTTAAATTTGTGTCAGCCTCCCAAGATCACAGTGTTTCCCTTTGGAATGTTCCACCAGAGCTCTGTTGTTGATTTCAGGCTGTTTGAAAGAACACAGAGCTATCCCCTGAATTCTTGTGTCCATCTAGTCAGCTGTGTTAAAAACCCCTTTCTGTAGGTGAATCAAATTTATAAGCTCATTGCACGTTTTTAAAACAAATAATATCAAGTACTATTTACTTCAGTAGTTTTGTCATTCTCCTCACTCCTACCTGCTTGTTGGCTTTAGCATACGTCCATTACTTGAACATCCAAAAAGACAATTTCAGCCCTTTGAGGTATTTCAAATTATTGCCTTCCCTGAAATGAATGGCATTTCAAAAGAAAAAAATTACTACCGGCTGGTAATTATTCTGTAAAGAAAATTGCACTTTCAATAAATAAACTATACTGAAAAAATACTATGTACTTGTATACTGTGTTTGTAGCTCCTCTGGAGAAGGAGAAAGGGATCAGAACCAAGGAGCAAGTGTGAAACAGCTCTGTGTACTTTCATGACCTGTTACTTTGAACAACACTTCAACTATAAAAGTAACTGAAACTACTAATTTAAAATATCATAAACATGTGAGGTTTGTTAACATAGTGTTTAGCTTAAGCTGTAAATTAGCTTTTGTCCTACTCTGAGATAACCTGAGGATGCAGCTCCTCAGGTCATTGCTGCAAAGCCTATCTGAAATTTCAGATGGGAAATGTAAAATTTCGTGGTCTGTGTGAACTGGGAGAGTCTTGCCAGTAATAGTATCGTTTGAATTTTGTGTAAGTTTTCACCTAGCAGGATAGTTCTGTGTAGGTGGACTTGTGGTGGTAGTAGTAAGGCGTCCTTTTCTCATGCATGGGCTGAAATTGGTTGTTTAAGAGCTGTTAGCTGCAGGCTGCTGGCTGCTTTTGTTTTGCTGCTCTCTTTTCGTCCTCCATTGCTGTATGCAAAATACTATGTATTAAAAGACAACACTGGAATAGTTGGATATTTATAAATGAATGATGTCAGTGAAGCTTTAAGAAAAAATGAATTTGTTCTGGATGAGAAAAGAGTCTGAGAATCTCAAAGCTGTCTAAGGCAACAGGATACTCCTTCACTTCAGGGGTTAGTGCTTGGCCCTGAAAGACTTGCTAAACTGTGTAAACTCAAGTGTGATTTAAGTGTAATTAGCTTGCTGACATTCACACGCTGGAGGGGAGGGCAGACAGCATTCCTTGGCAAAAGTAACCAGGGTAGCTGACAGTGTGTCATGGCCTATTTAAACGGGCAACCTGTCTGTTATGCTGATTTATGCTGTTATGCTGTTCTGCATAAACCAACAAATAATCTCTGCTTTCACATCGCCTGCAATATGCCAGCAACTGGTACAGAAGCCCTTCCAAAGAGTTTGGTCCGAAACACATCCATTCTCTATATCCCTATTTCTTGAGGTATGGACAAATGCTGAGGAGCCCTGGCTTTCTGCCCACATGAAATGAAACCAGTCCAGCCTGGCGCTTGCTCATGCTGTAGTTTCACAATCAGCTTAGCCTGGCACGTAGTAGCTCTACTTTTAAAAAAAGCTGTCCCATACCGATCTCTTTAGATGTAGCTGTCTCTGTTCTTGCCCATACGCCTCTCCTCCCACTCCTTTCCCTTTTTGTGAGGAAATGTGATGAATAAATAAAAGCTGGGCAGTAGATTAGCTGTAACTTGCCCAGGCTGAAAAAGCAGTAGAGGAACATTTATGACCATGAAGTCAGTTGGAAATAGAGGAAAAAAAGTGAGAAAACTGGAAGTGGATTAAAAGAAAAAATGTGGTAAATAAGCCATTGGTGGAAAGAGATTAACGAGGAGAAAAGTGTATCATGAAGGCTAGGGAGAGAAGCAGTGTTAAATGGATATGTTTAAAATTTGGTGCTGAACTCACAAGAGAATGTGAGGTTATAGAGAAGATCAAGAGAGAACTCATAGACATGATCAGGTAAGAAGTGGGGCAAAGGTAAAATGGGATGGGTAACATTGCTTTGCACATGGACTGTAGAAAAGGTGAAATAGAAAACCGCCATGACAATTCATAGATCATAAAAAAAGAAAAGAGATCTAGCTAAAGAAATGGAATAAGAAAAGTCAAACCTGTGTTGATAGGTGGGAATTCCATGTTGAAGAAAGCCGAAGAAAAAGAGGATGCTAGAGGTAGCACTTCGTTTCACTTGTTGAGCCCAGCAATAAGTTCACTGAAATTACCAAGGCTAAAGATTGGTGGTGATATTTAGGAGGAGGAGCAAATAACAGAAAGAGAAGGAGAAGGTCTGGCAGTAGTGTGAACAGCTGGTAACAGCAACATGAAGAGAAGTTGGAGCAGAATGGGAGAAAAGCAAATACCTGGAAATATTAGGAAGCAGAAAAAGAGAAGCTTGGTTCCTTTGCAGTGGTTTTATGGAAATTAGACATGGGAGCATTTTGGAAAGGAGAAAGGCAGTCATTTCAGCTGCTATTCTAGAGTGAGGTCTGAATTTCTCTAGGATGAAGAATAGCCTGGGGGAGATCTAAAAGCAACTTGAAAATACATCCTGAAGGGCATCTCAAAAGTCAGCTTAGAGCAATTCAGGTAAATATGCCAGATGCTGATGAGAGATTTATTTCTGTGCTTTGTACGGTGATGTATTCAGTTCTATCTTCCTTTGGACTGTGAGGCTGCAATGAAAAGTGAATTTTTATGATCCCATGATACAAAATGGTGCATTTTTTGGAATTCCTAACAATCATTCAGGAGGTTGATATGTCTGCCTACTTTGATTCAGTACTATGTGGAAGACAGGACAGTGACCAGGAAGCAGCATAGCTACCTCAGCTTCTATCCAGAATATACTTCATTCAAGCACTGTCTGGGAGTCTCTGTATCATGCTGTATTTGTGGACATGAGATCATGTGTAGTGTGGCAACTGGGAAGTTTGAGCTGATTACAAAGTTATTTTATCTATAGGTATTCTGTTTGTTCATTTTAAATGGGGTATATATATGCTGTATTTTTTCTTTAGTTGTCATAAAATATAAATTACTTTATCAATTACTGATTGGGAATTTAAATCCTTGGCCGACTAACTTCAGTTGATTTAACGAAATTATTTGTATTTACCTCCTTTCTACATGCTTCTAACATGAGCTGTTCCCATTGAGGAATTTTTCCTTTGGCAGTAGTTGCCACAAGAATGATATTTATGGATGAATTTGTGATGTTGGTCTTCTCAATTGTTTTGCATCTTTTGTCATTTATGCATTGTATCTTTCTTCCACCTTAATGGATATTCAGTTCAGTTGTATATTCAACTATATATGTACATATACATGTACAGAAGAGGCTACTATACTTTGAGCACATCTTAAAAACTTAAATTGAAGCTCTTTCCATGGTCCTAGAAATGTCCCTTTGGAGCCTATACCAACTTGCATGGACACAATAAGGCATGGATAATGCTGATTCTTTGTATTTTCTCTGCAGCATGCTGTTGAAGCTGATAACGCAGGAGTCAGTCCCATCGGAAATTCCTCTAACAACAGCAGTCATTGGGACCTTGGAGGTGCCTTTTTCTTTGCTGGAACAGTCATCACAACTATAGGTATGTTTATTGTTTATTTTTTAAAATACATTGTCACACTGAGACATGGATAATGAAATAAATTTAAGAAAGGTAGACAACAAATAAAGTAGCTGAAGTGTATTTCTCTGTTAGCAGAAGACATGACTCCAGCATGTGTCAAGGTCACTGAGTCTTTGGGTAAGTGTCAGAAGCTAGGGTAGAATAGCAATGCTGAGCTGAAAACAGGTAACACTCATGCAAGCTTTGTAACCCTGTTCCTGATGTAGATGCAGATGGTCTCAATTTTCACTAAAAAGATAATGAAGCTGTACCAAATGAAATATTTTATGGTTGTTTGGAAGTTGGATTTTAGTATTATAGATGAATTTGCTCAGAAATGTAACTTTCTTCCTAAGCAAATCAAATTATTTTGGCTTATGTTCTGAGGTTTGATGGAAATAATTCTTCTCATACCCTACTTCTTGTAACTGGAAATGTTTTCTCATAACTATTACATCCTTTTAAAAATTATTAGTTGCTTTCATACTAACAATTGGAAGGATTTCCACAAATGATACACTATGTAAAAAAACCCACTTTTTTTTTTCTCTCTAGAATTCATGGCCTTGATTATTGACACATTCTTATATATTAAATGAAGAGCACACTGAACTACTTCACTCACTTTTCTTGAACTGCTAATTTTATTAAGATCATTATTCAGGCCCTTATAATCTCTCCCCATGCATTGTGTCCAATGTATTTAGTATTTGATCTCTGAATATTTGCCTTAGATATGCTAAAGCTTTTAATCTCTCCTCTCTGAGCCATCTTCTCTCTTCAAGAATGTTCAACAAGCTTGGATTTCGGAAGACAGTCTGAAGGAAAAAGAAAATAAACTAATAACATTGTTGATAAAGTTAATCTGCTGATAATTATGTACAATTATATATAAGTAATTCTATAATTTTAAGCTTGATTTCAGTGCTGTCATAATAATCAGATCAAGAGATCTAACTATTTGGAAATCACTGGGAAATTGTGATTGTTATTTTGTGATATATTGTGATTTTTATTTGCATTTTCTATGAGTATTACTCTGCTTTAAATATTTTATAAAGTGCTTCACATTACAGCTGTGATGCACACACTGGTGACTGTACAAACAAGTAACTTGATAATCACATAACCCTTCAATAAGCGTGAGAATCTGACTAAAGTCTGCAGGCTTTTTATGCAGGTAACAATAACAACAAAAAAAATCCTGTGGCAGTTAAAAGACTTGCTGTGGTGATCATCTCTCACAGTATAGTCTGTGCCTTTGGCTCTGCCTTTTCTTTGCTGTCATAGTGAGGGGGAAAGAGTGATTGTATAGAATGTACAATCTGTGTTCCTCTATATTAAGTTACATTACCATGTATTTTTGATGGTAGCATAAAACCAGAGGGTGGCAAGAAAGAAAACATTTCTGATTCATACGTAGGAAAACCCTCCCTTAATATTTGTTTATTCAATAGACCCAAGTGAAAAGCTTTTCAATTACTCATTACATAAATGTCGCTATGTAGGCATAGTTTGTGCAGGCATATTCATTGACATCTGCTTTTTAAATATCTTATTGAAAAGGCATTGTATTTTTGCTCATATTTGTTTTAAATTCTCCATGAATGAGATTTTTATAGGCTGCATAAAGTCTACGTACTGTGTCAGGTCATGAAAGTGATTTTAGTTTATCCACCAGAGGCCTATTAGGGCACCTCTTAGGCAGAAACGCAGCAGATTAACTGGTCAACCTCAGTCCAGTGACCCATGGAGCCTGGAATTTTTTTGAATTTTAGGAGAAATCTGGGGTGATGGATGCAGTTGTGAAAAGGACAGTAGGTTATGGGACATACATCATCGTGTGTCAGCATAGTTCTTTTAGCATCTCATGACAGTGAGATATATCCAATGCCAGTGTTGTCAATCCAACAGGAACAGGACCTGATACTTTCATAGATTTCCTTCCCTCTGGATGCTTTATTGATGCCTTAAGTTTTAGCTTTCATATTTTCCAGATTCTGTACTGCATTAGTATATAACTCTGAACTTCATGTAAAGAGCTAGCAAGTTCTCTTCACAGTTTAGTTAGACAAAACAATCCTTTTCCAGCCTGAGGAAAACTTCAGGCACAAAATGTATAAACAGCAGTATAAATGGAGAGAGCAGTCTGGGAGGATGGGACTTCATTACCTGAAGCTGTAATTGGACAATTAACCTCAATATGTAAATGGACCAAAACTTATAAAAGTGTGAAAACGTGTGACCCGTCATCCATCTTGGGTGTAGCCTTGTTTTATACTGCCCAAGGTGCACCCTTTGAAGGCCTTTTTAATAAATACTTGCTTTATTCCTTTAACACTGTCTAGCCTGTCTTCTAGGTAGCCTCTCAAGGCATCATTATTGCATCAATGATTTGTGATTATGTGATAATTTTAAGTAATTATGTGTAGTTAAAATAAAAATCTCTATGTCATTTCAATTAAAATACCTAATCTTAAAAAAAATGGTGCAAATATTACTGTCATAATTCTTGGTTTTTTTAACATTTTAACAGAAATATCATGTCTACTGGAGTCATAATGATTTACTGAAAAAAGAGTTCAAGGGCAGATTTGCATAGTGTGGGTACAGTTTGGAGGCTGCAGTGTAACTAGTCAGTATGATGAGGGGCTGAGGAAAGTATGAGCTAACCACTAAAAATGAGCCTTGTCAGGTGAATCACACTCCTGTCAGGAAACCATTGGCACAAGAGGCAGAAGAGCATGCAGGCACCAGGCCAGCATGGAGGGATTTTTGTGCAGTGACATCAGCTAGATCAATTAAGCAGACAGCAATTTCAGATAGGCTGAATCCACAGAAAATATGGGTAACTGAGGCTTCAAGAAAAATAGAATAACAGAGGGTGCCTTTCCCAGGAAACATAGACACTGAAAACCTATAAATAGGAATTATAGGTGGAACAAAGGTATGCCTGCAGGAAGAGCAGTTTTTTAAAATCTATTCGTTTGTTTTCTGAAAAACCGTGTGTAAGTTCCTAGAGTCTGACAATTGTTTTTCTCCTCAGGGTATGGGAAGATGGCCCCAAGCACTGTTGGTGGCAAGGTTTTCTGCATCTTGTATGCCCTATTTGGGATTCCACTGTTTGGCTTCTTGCTGGCTGGGATTGGAGATCAACTTGGAACCATCTTTGGGAAGGGTATTGCAAGGGTGGAAAAGGTTTTCAGAGTAAGTTCACTGACAATTTTTTGCTTGAGTTGTATAGCCTGCTCTTAATTTTGCTATGTTTACCTGTGGCTTTTTTTCCATGTTGGACACCATGAAACATTTACACGTTTAGTTGAGAGGATAGTTAATGTCTGTAAGGATCTCTGCAGTCAGTGGAGAGGGACTTCTCTAGACGATGATGCAGGGGTTATAGATCTGACTCTGAATTTCCTTATTGAGAGTATCACTGGGGAATGTATCTCCTAAGTTAGTTTCTTTACAAGAAATTGTTGTAAAGCCTTCTTCAAAACACCACAAGTTGCTTTAAATATGCACATCTCTTCACTGAAAATGGAGAGGAGGTAATAGTTCCCTGAAGGAACAGGGATGCGGAGTGGGTCCTGACTCTGTTACTGATACAGCCTAAAAGACTTGGAAAGCAGAATTGCTCTTGTGAAGATGAACCTGGGAAGTGAGATGGTTGGATATCTTGAGTGATATGCCTTCAGTGCAGGGTGACAGATATGTTGGAGTATATCTGCAGCTCTACTACAAAAACTACTGTAATGCCACTGGCTGAAATCATGTTCTTTCCCTGCCTTACCTACCATGGGGACATCCTACTTTAAATTTTTGTGTAGACTTTCTCATATGTAATTTCCCTTTATGTTACCAGTACTCTCTGTTTTTGAGTCTGAATTGCTGTAAGCAGTCCTTTCACGAGCAGTGCCACAGATCTGGAAAATGTTATTTTGCTAACTTGCTAATGGTTCACTTCAGGGATTCTCTCTTTGAGGCAGAACTTCTAGAGGTGACCTGTGTGATACTTCCCCTGGAAGTGGCATAACCAAAGACAAGTCTTTCCAGGGATGGAGTGGATGAGAAGCTACCCAAGCTGGTTAGTTTAATAGACATCTATTTCTAAAATATTTCCACAGGTGAGAGCAAATTAGTTGTAGCTGTTTTTTAAAGGAAGTAATTAAGTAATTAGAAGGAAGAAGGAGCACTTTCCATTTTCATTAAGTGACTTTTAGGTGTCCCAGACCAGATATAAATAGTATATCAGAATAAATGTAGAAAAAGGTGACTAGTGATTATGGGTGAGTAAGCATGTACATGCCTGTCTGGAGAGCACTTCAGAAGGATTATATTTTCATTTAATGATAATAATGTTATTGAAAAGTGTCTCAGTTCAGTTTAGCAAAAATGCAGCTAAGATCCCTAGTTAATTTTTTGTCTATGTTTTCATTACACCTGCTTTTCTTCAGTGGAATCTGAACATTCCAGCCTGCTTCTGCCCAAGAAAAATGACAATCTTGAAGTCAAGATATGGATTGAGAGTCAGAAAATAATTGATTAATTGTCAGCTGAGTATTGTATTTATGAGTGACATGGACAAGATGACAAGACTATAAAACTGTTGGTATGATAGTTTATGATTAAAATAATCAGAGAATCACAGAATAACTGGGGTTGGAAGGGATGTCTTGAGACCATCTAGTGCAGCCTCCCTGCTAAAGCATAATGCATACTCTACTTGAAGCATTTTAAGATTCACGGATGAATGCTGATACTAATGTTTCATACAGAATATAACCCTTTGGCACATGAAGAGAGTTCTTTTGGTATTCAAAGTATTCCTTCATTTTCTTGAGTTAATGCAATTGCTTGTTGCTTATAGCCATTCAAAGTACTTGTTTCCCTGCTTGGTATTTTGCTAGCTTCCAAAGGAATTTAGAGAGAGTGGTCTTGTTTAACCAAGAAGAGTGTTTATTCCTTTTATTTTGATTGTCATAACATTCCCTTACATCTATTATTTTGTGATTTGATTGACAGGGTTATACATAATTTCCTTTGTTACTCTTTGTAATGCGTTTCGGCTATTTGAAATATTTCTGATAGAGTTTAGAATTTACATGTATCTTAGTATCGTTACATGCAACTAGTCTTAGTATCAGTGGTTTCACTTTAAGTGAATATTTACATAACATTTGGCATGTGCAGAATATAATAATCATTATAATTTTAGTAATTAATGTTATTTATTATCACATATTTACACTGTTAGGCTTCATAAATATTTGGACGTAATCAGATGAAGCTGCAAGTAGAGTAGCAGTACTTGATTTAATACTGAGCACTGAGTAAATTTTAATTCAATGTGTAACTCTTGTTTCTTATTTTGTAAGTGTCTCCTTAATGAACTGAAATTCAGCATGTTTGTGGGTGTCAAACAACCTGTTACCACCTTTAAAGAGAGACCATAAAAATTAGGAGAGTAGTTACCAAGGAACTAAAAGGAACAAACACAGGCTAAAAAGATACTGAAAAATATAATAAAATGTTGGGTAGTGTGCTTGCCAAATCTTCTGGAGGTAGCTGAGAAGTCACTGAGTGCATCAATGCTCTAGAGAGACTACAAACTAGCTACCTGTACTATTTGTCCTCACAGGCAATTTGGGACAGTTCAGTTTCTTGTGGACAGAATGGGAAGAAACTTAGCATGTGTATAATGCATCAGATTTCCATGTTCATATGCCTCAGCACTCTGCCTCTGTATGTATACAGTTGCCTCCATTTATGTTAGGAATGTTGCACAGCTGGTGCAGCCAGAGCTCTGGAAATCCTTGTAACTTTGTCATTGCCTGTATGGATGGAAGGGACTTGAAGGCAACTTGATCTTGCATTGTGGTTAGGATCATTTTTGAAGCTAGGTAAGATGGTATGCACACACTGGCAGGTGGGAAAGAGAGGAAGAATTTTCTGTTGTCACTGCAGTCCTTTCACCCAAAGCATTTCCCTAACAGGTCTCTTGCCCATCCAGAGGGTATCTGTGAGCATGGAGCCCATGCCACACTAGGGACTGCTTGCCTCTGGCTTTCCTCGGCATATTTGGAAAGATGAAAGGAGAATTCCTCCCAGAGGACTTCTGCTGGTACATTTATGCTGCTTCTGACCTGACCTATGCAGAGCCCCACCGACTCTACCTTAATTAACACCACAAATTAGAGCCTAGGAATCCCACACTTAGCTGCTGCAATAATCTGCCCACACATTCTGTGGGAATTTTAAGAACAATTTGAACTACATAAAGTGAGAAAGAGATCTGCTCTTATCAAGTACACATTACCCCAACAGTATTGACAGAATATTTCAGCAGAGAAGCTGGGCACATGCCACAGCTCATCTTCTAATCTAAAATGTTACCATTATTTCAATGTGTAACTAGCCAGGAAAACAACTACCCATTTATGAGTAGGTAGGGCTGGAGGTATTTAATTGCAAAATAATGCTTTGTGAAAAATAGAACTTTTCATGTAGCATTTTAGGAAACGGAGGCACTGGCAGGATGATGCTATCCCAAACACCATGCATTGAATAGTTTATGCCATCTGTTCTACTGGAATGATTATATTTGGTACAAGTAAATAAGTATCAACCAGGTCAGAGATGTAAACCAAAGCTTCCCCACAAACGCCCTGTCTTCTCAGCTCCTGGTTATTCCTGCACATTCCATTTTCAATAATCTAGGGCAGAACCTGGGTCCCAGTCTGTTTTTACATCCATACAAGTGTGATTGCCCAGAAAATGAATATGTACAAAGCCACCAGATTCACTATATACGCTGGTTACAAGCATCTAGTTTCTGGGTCCAGTGATGAATCAGCCCACCCAGACCACCTCAGAAAAGCACATATACACTTAAAATTTAATTTAAAAGTTGGTAGTTCTTATAAATAGATTTTCACCCAGTGAAACTTTCCAGACACAACAGAAATGAAATATGCATTTCAAGGTGACATAATGCCATAAAGTGGTATTTTTATCTTGCATACATGAGGGATCTTATGAGCAACTTGTAAATGTTTCTATAATAAACAGTAGAACAAAGCCCCATTCCTTTGGCTTGCTCTGTACACATAATGTCTGCAAGCATCTAAAGATAGAAAGCACTCCATAGGCAGGGTACACTGTTACAGAACACAGCAGCTGGCATTATCATGAGTTAAATATAGGCTAATTCGGATAGTCTTTTCTCAAACCTTGAACGAGTTTCTGATTCTCACCAGAAGCAGATGGGTTTAGCATAACCTGAATGATCTTCCCGTATCTTGCAGTTTAGTACAGATGCAGGAATTCAGCCTGGGCACAATGTGTTTCTGAGAACACTCAAGGATTTTCTGGCTTCTGAGGCGAAGTGACTGCAAGCAGTTCCTGGGCTTGGTTTCTGCTTTCACTCCTCTGGTTTCCAGCAGGACACAGAGAATGGGTCTGGTGACACAGCTGGTAGACTGTGGAGTGCAGTACTGGTGTGTGAGCAAGCAGCCAGAGTGTTGGCAAGGCTGCACCACTGGAAATACACTGCTTTGTGCAGAAAGGCAATGCCTCTGTGGCACCTTGTGCTTCACTGGACCAGCGACTTGTCAGAACAGACACACCTGCTACTTGTCTTTCAGGTTTTCAGCTTAGAGAACATGCTTTGCTCTAGTTTTCAGAGACATGATAGGAAAGTGATCTACACTTAATGTTTTTCTGAAAGATAGCAGTACACACCACTTAACCTTGGAAATATCCTAGGAAAAGTAGTTCTTAGATGGAGATGAGGATGGGGTTGGCGTAGCAGCTCCCATTGATCTGGTGGAAAGCTTTTTTTTAGCACTTGTCAAAGCTCTACCTTTCCTAAACGTTATTGTCTTTCTGAGTACATCTGATCAACACTAGCTACTCTTTTCACTTAAACTTCTTTTAAGAGGTTTTTGGCTTTTCTGATCTCTTACTGCAAAAGTGATTGAAATTTTTTTTGTACAAATTCCTTCCCTGAAAATGAATGGAAAATAGAATCTGGGAATGAAACTTAGTATAAGACAGTAACTGTGTAGAGGGGGAGCACTTAAAAATAAAGCCTTTTTTCATAGTCTCCCCTCTATTCATGGGTTTGTTCTGTTCAATACAATCTCTTTAATTTTGTTTAATTACATCACATTGCTAGCCAGCATCAATGTGTTATTACATTAGCTGCTAAAAGACTCACTGAGGATATTAATATTTTATCTTTATTTTTTTTTAAATATAGTGTTATTCATTGCAATTTTCTGTAAGGAAACATGTAAATTAAAAAAAAAATAATATTCACTGAACAACTTCCACAGAGTAACTGTCTGATGCAGTGATCCACCTGCCATCTGCTGGCATCCTGCCTCTGGACAGATCTGTCAGGACAGGGTGTGCAATTCAACCTACTGTGGCACATTGACAGTGTTATTCCAAAATTATACAAGACTTAGGAACTGAAAGTTCAGGGTTCAGACTTCAGCCTAACAATTTTCTGAATAGTTTCCACCAAAACAAAATGACAAATATAAAAAAATCTGTGATCAGAAAAGAGATTTACAAACCCAGAACAAATGCATGTAAACAATCTCAGTTCACGATTTGTTCTTTTGATGTCACACCTTAAAGGTCCTTCTAAGAGTCACATGTAGGGACATGTAGGGAGCAGGGTTAAAATAGGGCTGCTTGATGGTGAGGGTTGTGACTTCATTACAAGTGGTGATTCCTCATCAATTTGAGCTAAATTTGTCTCTGAATTCTGTTTTAGCTTAAACCGCTGTCTTGAATATGTTTGGTTTATTCTTTGGATCACTTACCTCTCCATTGTATTTGAGCTGCAGAAAAGTATTTTTTTCTGCACAGACCTAAGATAGTAAGCTAGTACTAAAAAATTAATTAGAACATCTACGAATCCTAGATTTTGACATTTTCGGCCCTTTAATTGGGTATTTAATTTAGTTAGTGATGCTTACAGCTATTCCACTTCAAGGAAAGCAACTTAAGTGTAGCAGACATTTTGCTAATTTTGTTCTTATCCTCTGGTCTTTGATGGTGTGTATGTTATACCAGCAATGGCAAGATCAAATCCATTCAAGTACAGGGAAGCTATGTGGGACAATTGTTATTAACCCATTCTTGCACTCTCTGGGTGGGGCAATATAGGTGTCACTCAGACATGAGTTTAAGGAGGGAAAGGAGGAGCAGCACATTACAAATTTAGCCTCTGTAAAATTGCTAAAGTCTATGCCATCAACCTCTGTTGTCCTTTGTCTGCTCCAGTGTTTGAGAAAAGCATATGCGTATTCGTCTTACTCAATTTTGTTATTTACTTCTTTTTTTTCCTTTGGGCAGAATACAGCTCAGCCATAACAGAGATTTGGGAATCATAATTTTTATTTTTGTAATAAGCAACATGGAGAAATTAGTGGGTCCATATCAGACAGCCCTATGTGTTCTTTCTAGTGAGAGGGAGAACATTGGAAAGGGGTATATCAAGCCTAGAAAATGTCTGAGCAAGGAAGTGTTTCTGTATTTTCATGACACAGTACTCACATTATGACTGCAGCAAGGTCTTATCACAGAGATTTACAAAAATAACATTAGAGAAAGCTGCTGCTCTGTGAGAAGCTTGTCACATATTCCATCTGGGTCTAGACAAACACCCCAGAGAAATGTGGTTTTATGGGAAAAAATGACGTAAAAAGAAAAAGAAGACAAATTTCTTTACTCTGACCTGTGTGTTGTAGGCTTGTCTCTCCCAAACTTAGTAATAAATGTGACTGCTTACAGTTTTTAATATCTGTCTACCCTCTGGTACTGACTACAGTTAAAAAGCAGAAGATGGATTCTGCACCTTCTTGTGCAGCCACAGCAGCATTCTTTATAAAACATGAGAACTAAAATAATACTGAGGCACCAGGAGGTTAGAGTATAGAGGAAGCCCATTTCTAGTAGAATGGAGGTGTCTGAAATGTCATCTATATTTTAATATATATTATAATTCTGCTGCTTGTTTTCAAGAAGTGTTGTCTTCTTTCCTGATGTGGTGAGTAGGTCCTGGCTGGCATCAAGCACCCACACAGCCATTTGCTCACTCGCCTACAATGATGGAGAGAACATGGGAAGAACAAAAGAATGTTCTCTAAAAAACCTCATGGGTCAAAATAAAGACAGTAAAGCCACTTACCATGTACTCTCACAGGCAAAACAAACTTGACTTGTGGAATTAAAATTAATTTAATGACGATCAGCATAAAAAAATTAATTACTGAGTTGAGTGTTTGGAAACAAAATCCCCACAAACATTCAAAATGCTTTTCTTCCCCATTTTTCAAGCTCAGCTTCACTCCTAGGCTCACTTATCTCCAGACACCTCTCCTCCACCCATGTTGTTACTGTGGGTCACATTCAGTCCCTCCAGTGCAGCAGCAAATGGCACAGGGTTGGGGTCACAGTGGTTTCTCTACTGTTCTTAACTCTTTTCCTCTGTTCTTCTGCTGGGCCTCTGTGGGCTGCAGACCCTGCAGTACCTGCATTGCCATGGAGAAGCTCCCACTCATCTGACCTTGTTATTCCCTTGTTCTCTCTGCTCCCTTGTCTTCTACCTGTCCAGTGTTCCTGCCCTTTCTTAATCACATTTTCCCAGAGGTGCCACCATGTGATCTCAGTGGCTCAGCAGTGCCCTGAGGTGGGTCTGTTGGAGCTGACAGGAACCAGCAGTGTCCGAGAACAGGGAAGAACAAAATATTGTTATATTTTTCTTAGTTGTTATGTCCAAGTCAGTGGTATTCAAAATACATTTAGTTTCAGTCTCATTTTGAATGTGAAGGAGCTGGGACAAGTTACAATGAAATCCACAGTGACTGTTGCAGGCAGCAAAGAGGTTGATGTGACCAAATCACTGGTGACCAAGGAGCTCTGTGAGCCAATGCTGTGCCAGTCTGTCCATATTGTCTGTTGAGAAGGGCATCACACCTTACTGAGGTGTGTGCCAGGCTCTGGAGCAGGACTGGCTTGCATTTGGCTGAGCTGAAAGACAAGAAGTGTGAGCCTATGAGTGCCTGCACCATCTACACTAGCTTTGCAAACGTATTTTGACTAAGGACATATCAAATGTTTGTGAGCTGATACATGTGATATTCTAATTTATGGCTTTAGTACAAAGACTCTCATTCCTAGTGTTAAAATATTTTGGTCTGGAGAAAGTGATTTAGAAGACAAGCTGTTTAATTAGTGCATGGGCAGAGACAATCTGTTCTGAGAATAGTTGGCAGCATGGGGAAGGGCACAAAGTTAAGAGTAAGTGAGAGGAACAAAAGAAATATCATAAAATGTGTTTTGTTTGAAATGCTTTTTCTCTACTCCAAAATACAGAGCCTTTTGGAAAGATGAGGACAGCATTTTCCATGCAGGTATATTACATTATCTCTAAAAATATGTCATTGGTCATCTAGCAAAAAAGGTAGCCAGCTTTCCTGGAGCCTTGGGGAGATTTGCCAGGAATTCAGAAAAGTTTGGAAGATGGAGAAGCCATCTGAGCTCACTGTGAAGCAGAAAGTGTTCCAGTGCTATTTTTGGCATAGTAGTACTGTATACTGGGGGAGCTTTCTATGAAATGAGAGGTGACACTACAGAATCTTGGAATAAGCTTATATGAAATATGCTGTTCATGGAAATATATATGTTCTATATATTGATAAATGACTGTAGATTCTTTTGTTTCTCTACTTAAGGTTTCCTGCTCCTTTTTCATAGGAATATATCTCAGGCCTGTGATCTTAGTTTCCAAAATTAAAAACACTTTTTGGTGCTTTTATTATCAACCATCAGGTCAGAAAAACTGTACCTCAGTTAATTCACTGGAAGGAAACAGGAGACATAAAAATCCCCTACACAGGGCTAGAGAGAGAAAAAAGAAGGTAAAAAACTCAAGGTATATTTTAACTCCTGAAATTATTAGGTAAGACCGAAACTACTAAAACCCCTATATATATAATAGAAAATTAGGAAAACAAAGCTGCAGTTATTGATGGAAAATCTGGATAAGAACTAAATTCCACTGATAAGGGTGTTCTCCTTACTCTGTCTGTCCTTACCCCTCTTGGCATTAGAGCAGATTGACAGTAGGTTGTTTGAATTCATGTAAGCAAGATGACATCAGTAATGTTGCTGGTTTAACACTTAGCTTCCTTAAGAATAAAATCAGTACTGTCATCGGAAAATGGAAATGACCCTGATAAGTGCACAGATAACTCTCAGTTCTTAGATTCTTAGATTACTTCTTTGATGTTTTCCAGATTAGTTCTAGGTGGGTTTAAATTGGTCTAATTAAAAGACACTAATTTATTTATATTTAAAGAATGTCTTACAAATAATCTGCTTCATTAGTGTAGAAAGAATTTGTGGGTAAACAAATTTTAAAAGTAAAAGAGTGGAAAACATCTCTTTTAAAGATGTTTTAAATTTTATTAAACTGCTGTAAAATTAGCTACCTTTCCTGGAGGAAGGGGTTTGTTATTATTTATTTTTGACGCCTATAGAAAATTGTGTATTCATGCCACAAAATGGGTTCAGATAATTTCTTAGCCTGGCAGAAGTTTCTCAGCTATTTGACAATGCTTGGCTCCAAGCTGAAAATACTATTTAAAGAGAAATGTGTAATAACTTATTCAGACTTCTCAACCTTTAATGTTATATAGAGTGATTTTTAAATTATTTGTTTCCTTATTTATTTATTTTAATAATGACTTGGTGTAACACTGCAGTGGATTACATTTTTGTAGTATGCCATAATTACAATGTACATATTTCATTAGTAAGTACAATTATGTCTTAGCATTTCTTTCATCTGTAGCAGTTAGACTCTATTGTGAATTTCCTCTGAATGCATGCCTAACTGTGAAAGACCCCCTTTTCACATCTATCCTGCATTTCATGTATTATTGTTCATTAAGTAATTCTTTTTATGAGTCCTGCTTTTGTGCTCTTTTCAGCAGCTCTAAAAATGCTGTGCCTGATTCACCATTGCCTTCTGCCATCATTTGTACCCTCAGCTGCTCTGCTTTTGTGTGAGTGACAAAGGTGCACAATAACCATGAGTCAGGCCTTTTGCAGATCCTTTCATTAACATTGTTACCATTTTTACTTAAAAAACCAACAACCTTTGGCTGAGTTTATCTCTCATGAACAAGGCGATGTCCTGAACATTTGTTATTGATTTAAAGGCCATTCTTTTTGTTCATATCTCTCTCATGAGACAATTCTGACACATACTGAAATGCATTTTAATTTTTGCTATGTGGGGACTGGAGGAAAAATTACTGTGCATAACTTTGATGCAGGACAGCTCTAAATTACTTTTTGTTCAAGGATTCCCAAGAGGCATTTGTCTCCTAACTTCCACAAGGCAAGGTTTCTGACACTTCATTTTTACATAGTAGGAAACTAAGGCATTTAGTAGAGGTAAACAAATCGCTGTGGTCAAACTAGAAAATAAATATCAATTTGGTTAAATCCTCATTCTCAGTGACAAAAGACAAGGGTGTGAATGTAGGACACTATGTAACTTCCATGTGATCTGTTCTTTTCTTTCACTACTCACTCAATAAGGCTGAAATGCTGCCATTGTGGATGTGTGTCCATACCCCTTAAAGAAGATAGATCATCTTTTGGTATTTTAGCAAAATACTCAAAACAGCTCCTTGGAAAAAAGAAGCAGTAAGGAATGAATTCAGATTTTATATTTTTGTATTGCTTTTCCCCTTGGTACTTGGAAGTTTTTTCCATGTCTTATATTTGGCATTATATTAGTAATCTTATTGAACTATTTCTATTCATCCAGACAAGAAAATCATGCACACACATGCACAAATAAAATATCAGGTGTAGGGATCATCTTCAACAATTTCAGAACTAAAAGTATTTATGAAACATGACTTATTTATGCTATCTGGTTTTGAATGCATCCCAGAGCAGAGGAGTACTTAACGAGGGTCTGACACGACACCTCTAAAAGAAATGCTCCTGTTTTAGGGGCAGCACAGTATTGCTCACAAGCTGGTTAGATATTAACCAGTTCAGGCAATATCCCTTCTGTATATTACAAAGATAACTTCTGAGATCTTATTTCCTGTGTAGGCAATGCCTTAATCTGAAATGAGATCTCATTTCTGGGTTAAGGGAGATGCTTGATTTGGAAAACTATTTTGGAAATATGACTTACAGTGACCTTCACATTGCTTTTCCAGAATAAATACAGAATTTACACTGCTGCCACTGAAATTAATCCATGGTAAGGTTTCTAGTAATTTACAGGTTTCTCATGAAACTTTATTGTCTGCTGAGTTTATTCACAGCAGAGGAAATAAGAAATCTGCCAGAGTCAATTGTGTTAATCCAGGCTTGCATCAATATTAATAGAAACAAAATCTAAGTATATATTAAATAAATTGAGAGTTTATATTATTTAGGAGTGTAAAATATTACAATTACACTGTCTGTATTTGAATTCAGCTTATAGAAGCCAGTAACACACTCTTTGTTCAAGAGCTTTCCAGTGTGGATTTACATAGGTAATTTTATCTCAGACTGTTTGATATTTGACATAAATCCTTTTTTTTCTGAAGTAAACCAATAATACAGCTTTCTATTTTTGAAAAGGAGATTTAACCTTCATATTGTGAATGAAAGTTGGAAATCCTGAGTCTAGAAAACTCAAAGCATGAATTATTTTTACTTAAAATTGCAGCTTTTCAGTGGGGGAAAAGGGGTTTGTTTTAATTTTAATCTTGGTCCTGTTTGTTGAATGCTTGGTGCTGTTGAGGCAGTGTGGATGCACACATACTTGTATGGAGATGTGAATGCACTTTTTCTTACACATTGAACCTGATATGGAGCATATTGATGCCTTTCTGAAGCTCAGGAATGTTTTTCCAGGTGGTGGTTTTGGTAGATTAGTCACTTCCTAGTGCATAGAAAATGGGAATCATGATAAACTGGGGCCAGACATGGGGCTTTGTTATTACCATGGCAGGACTCTCACTAACAGGGAGAAAGGGTTGTGTTCCATCCAACAGGCTCACAAAAGGCAGAAAGAGATATACCAGGTCACACCAGCACAATCAATGTGTCACTCACAAAGAATACAGTTCCAAAAATCCACTCAAACTTTCTTTTTTTTCCTGTTTTTTTTTTCTTTTTTCTAGAATAAACAAGTGAGTCAGACAAAGATCCGGGTTATCTCCACCATCCTCTTCATCCTGGCTGGCTGCATTGTCTTTGTGACCATTCCTGCTTTCATCTTCAAATACATCGAGGGATGGACAGCCTTGGAGTCCATTTACTTTGTAGTTGTTACTCTGACCACTGTTGGCTTCGGTGACTTTGTAGCAGGTGAGCAGCTTTGAGCCAAGGTGCTGTTCACAAAGGCCTTGGCCTTAGGATTTGTTTTCTGGTATAGAGAGGAGGCTCTTCACAGTGTGTTATATTCCAGTGAAATGATGCCAGGTGTTTCTGTTGGGGTTACTGTGCAGTACAATACCAGGCTGATTTAAGGGCCAGGTGCTTTGCCATTTGTAGATTGTGAGCCTTCAGCAGTGTAGATAACACGAGCCTGGAAAGTCCTGATTATCCTTTATCATGCAATGAATTATGCAAAGGTAAAATTACTTTCCCATTGAATTAAAGATTTGTATTAGTCCATTAGCACTCAATCTGAGGCTGACTGCAGAAGCAAGTGAAGCCCAAATGATGAATGGAGGCAGCTTTTACAAAAGATGACTGAGCCATAGGTCTGTAGAATTCTCTGGTCAGATGCAGTAGCGGGCTGCAGCATTCCAAAACCTGCTTTCTGTTTCCTAACCTTGGCAGAAATTTTGCCGTTGCCATTGCCCTGTTATGGAAAACTCTCATAGGAGAGAAGAATTAATGGGGAATCTATCTCAGTGCTTGAAGGAGACTCTCCAAGATTAATACAGTATGAGCAGGAGCTATAAATACCTACCCATATACAGCTTCCAAAGAGGGAATTGAAATGGCTAGAGAGATGAGATACTTTTTTTTTTTCACATAACTGCTTTGCTAACAAAAAGGTGGTTAAAATAAGTGGATTTTTCCCATCAGTGCATGACCTCTACTCCTCATTCCTGTTAGTGGTCCTAATTAAAGGTATTAAATTTCCTGTGTTAAAAACAGTCATATTGTGCTTCTGAGTCCCTATAAACAGAATGAGTTAAAAGCATCAAATAAAACTACAAAATTTTCTTTGCAGAAGAACAGTAGACAAGTCTTTTTTGTAAAGGAGACTCTAATCCTCCTTTTTATGACATACTGGCATAGAAGACATAAATTATTAAGAAAAAAAAAATCACTGAACAAAGAAAGACCCAGATATAAAAAAAGAAAGTTTTACGAGCATTCAGTTATAGAAGTGATTGTGTGAGCTTTGTCCATTTTAACCACTTAGAATTGTAAAGGAGTTCACTGATATTCTTTGAGGTATCATAGTGTGAAATAAAAATAGTTTACAATATTTTTCTTAATAGTGCCACATTTCAGTATTTTTAATAATGAGATAGTAAAACAGCTCTGAATATTAAATTGTTCTATAGGCATATTATTAGGAGAATGTGATCCACAGCTGGGTGGCTACTAACAAGCAGGATTTTCCAAAAATCATATAGAAGACCCTGAATAAGAAAACTTCAGAGGCATTTTCATGATAAGAGTTTAAGGGCAGGTGATCACCAGGAGATTTGGGGTTTATTGCTGGTTTTGAGAGAGATTTTCTGTCCCTTTTATTTTCTGCCTCTTTAATCTCTCAGTATCTCTGTTCCTTCAACAGCAAATCAAAAATACTTTCTCTTAATGGTTAAAACAGCATCAGTGGAGCTGTGCTGGCTTATTCCACCTAGAATAAATCCCAGCTCTTGGGAAACTGGGAGGTTTTTGTACTACAGTTGGAAATAAAATTGTGCATGAAGCCTGAAAAACGGAGTATCTGATAGGCTGAAAAAAATGGTCTCATATTTTGTCAGTCACCTGATTACTCTACAAGATGGATCTAGACAATCTGTTTCCTAGTGAGATTCCTCAGGGACATGTATGATCAGAAGAGGCTTCTTGTACCATAGCAACAGCAGTCCCTACCTCCCATTGTTTCAGACTCTTAAAGACTGGAAAAAAAGAGTGTGATTCATGCAGTCCATGGGGAGAGATTGACATCAAAACCAATATTTGGATCCCTGCAAATTCTCAAATGTCTGACCTTCCATGGGGGTGTTCAAACACTGTAACTACACTCATATTGAGTATTAATGAAATTAAAGAGTCATAGTAATGTCTCAGATTGCGAAGAGCAAAAGGGAAAATGCTGAACTGTGTTGTCTGGTGATTTTAACAAGGAAAATCCCTAAAGTCTCCCTGCAGTTGTACAGAGGTGTAGGTATCTAGCTCTTTCTTACTGAGGTTGGAGTCCAGGAAATATGCAGTCCTCTGCCTGAGTCTCGTGGTAAGCTTGCTCTTCAGACAGGGATTTACACAGGTACCACCAAGGTGATATTCACTTGCATTGAGGGATATTGCAGTGCCCATGGAGCTCTGCAGACTCTTTGCTACTCATTGTCTTCCACTTGGGGCTGTGCCTGCCTCTTACTGGCCCTCATTTTTGCAATGCACATAGCAGTGTGATGGGACTGAGAGTCTGGAAGGTGAGGTTGTGGTTGCTTTCTTTTGTAAAAATTTCTGTATATTACTCTCTAGTAGACGGCAACCTGGCTGCTACTGCACTTATTGAGGGCCTTCATAGTCCAAATGTCTCACTTCTTGTTTTGCCAGCTCATCCAGAGACTTGCATGAAGAACAATATAGTATATTTGTTGCTTGGTTTGATCCATATCTCCTATGGACTCACTGGCCAAAGAATGTGAAATCCCTCTGAATGATACCAAGACATAACGTATAGCCTTATTTTTATTTTCAGGGCTAATGCATGGCTGGCTTCCTGTCAGATATCCTGATTTGGAAGACAAAGCTACATTTCTTTTTTCTGCCCACAGATCTCTCAATCCTTTAGCTAAACCCAAAAAAGTCTGGAAAGTCTATAGCCTGAGGGGGTTGATCTGTACATTTTCTTAACTATGAGGTGTCAGGCAGTTCAGAATAAGGAGGACTAGTTGTATTAAACTTTTTTTTTGACATGTGTTTGTGCTGTTGCAAGTACTATCAAAGTAGAATTTCAGAGCTGCTTCAGCACATAAGCAATACAAAGGAAAGTGTTTACTGAGTGCTCTGGCAGGTCCCATAGCAGCAGAACATTAGGTAATTTTGAAGATTTTAAAAATAAAACAGTCTGGGTTCCTCCCATCTGGCCACCTTGTTGTCTTATCAGAACTACAGTGCTGTTGACAAGAGTTAAGAAGTAATTTTAGGCATTTTTCAGAATTGCAGATACTTTTTAATAATTTTGGTACCTCATGATTTTTAAGCATAAGTATATGTTATTTCAGGAGGAAATGCTGACATCAAATACATGGAGTGGTATAAACCCTTAGTGTGGTTCTGGATCCTTGTTGGCCTTGCCTACTTTGCTGCTGTCCTGAGCATGATTGGAGACTGGCTAAGAGTCCTGTCCAAGAAGACACAAGAAGAGGTATGATCAGTAATTGGTCATTGGTTTGTCATTTTACAAGAGAGATTTAAGTGCCTGATTCCTGCTTGTCTAAATAAGGGTGCTGCTCTGCATGACCAATGTTCAATATGTCCTGTGGTTTATTTCACTGTCTGTATACAGTTAGCTGTGATCTTTAGCTCCTTCACAAAGGAAGAGAAAAAAGCAATGCAAGCAGCCAAGGTTGTTACACCTCTATCAGTACCCCAAAACACACAGAACACATTAGTAGAATTGCAATTATGGAATGAGATGCCAGCCTTTACTCTGAAACTAGCTTGTACTAAATTGTACTAAAAATTTCAGTGTTTTCTCCTTAAAAATTAGGAGATTTTCCTGTCTTGTCCTATGCTGGGGAGTATGGCTCTGAATAGAAGTTTAGATTCAGGTCCCTTACTGTGCACTCTGTTTTTAAAACTTGAAGAAACGGAGTAGTTAGCATCAAGGGGAGCATGACTAAATCCACCCAGAATATGCCCTCCATGATTCAATGAGGATACTGCTAATGCTTCACTTAAATTAGTGTGGAAAATAGAAAGGCAATTGCCATGACTCTAGAGCTGAAGCCTGTGGTAGAGGATGTTAGTAATATAATTTCAAATTTTAAGGCAATCTCTTCCTGCTTTACTAGCAAAGCTTATCTGGCAGGGTTAACCACATAGCAGGCAAAATTTGGCAGGGGGGTAGTGCTGTTTCTAATTCTTGAAGGCATCTGCCCCACCCACAGCCTGGTGCATCCCCCAAGCATCTCCATTAATAAAGGGAACTGCAGAGAGTGTGGCTATTCCATTGATCATCAGGCACCTACACTGGGGAATCTGGTCTCCCACATGGATGCAAGATGCCTTCTGCCACAGTGACAAATGGACACCTGCACATCTGGCCTGAAGAAAAAAGATGACTCCTTGTGGGTTATTGGATGCAATAACTTGAGTCTGCAGCAGCACAAGCAAACCATTGACTGTGTTGGGCTCCTGCAGACATTGTACTCCTGAATCTGCTCTTCTTTAGCTGAACTTTGAGAAAGGCTTGTTTTAACTGAAATATTACTTGGTCATTTACCTTGACTTTTTTCATTTTGGAAGGTAAATTTATTGAATACAACCATCAATTGGTGTTTCATTCTTGGCCATTATTCCAGCCTCCAGTGCAAATGAGTAAACCAGAGATAGTAGGACATTCAAGGATATGCTCATAGTGCCCATACAGAATGTGTGTTGAACAGATGGCTTGACAGTGTGGTATTTGGACAGCTGTGCAATGGAAACCTCCATTAAAGACAGCTACAATTGTCCCTGAAAAAGAGCCCTAGACTGGAGGAATCAGAGGGCCACTTGTAATTATCTAATGGTTTAACATTGACTGCTCAGTGACTCTGTGGCTCTGAATAGAACCTTCAGTGGGACTAAACAGCTGCATCCATGAGCAACACAGGAAAACACATTCCACAACTGGTGCACTGGTGGTTGTTGTGCTGCTCTGTAGTGTATTTGTTTGATTATATGTGATTAATTTTGCCTGCTCTTGACCATCTGCTGCTGACATTATGAGTCAGGAATTTTGTTCTTAATCAAGGATGGATCAGCATGAATATGTCCCATCACGTAACACAGCTATATAAAATGTGTGGAGTGGCAAAGTGACACAGGTAGGTGAGTTCTGTGTCACAAAAGCCATCAAATGATGTCTTTAGATTTTGCCCAGTGCAAGCCTTTTGCTTCTGAAGTTTGGGTCCAGATGGATGCAGTGGAGATGGAACCACTCCCCAGTTTCATGCCAGAGAAGAAATTTTTCTTTTGTTCTGCAGGAAAGATTTTCCTTCTTTTTTATTTTTTTTTTAAATTATTTTCTCTTTCTTCATGTTGTAAAGGTTGGAGAAATAAAAGCCCATGCAGCAGAGTGGAAAGCAAACGTGACAGCTGAGTTCAGAGAGACTCGGAGGCGGCTCAGCGTGGAGATCCATGACAAACTCCAGCGGGCAGCCACCATCCGGAGCATGGAGCGCCGGCGCCTGGGCCTGGAGCAGCGCGCACACTCCTTGGACATGCTCTCTCCAGAGAAGCGCTCCGTCTTTGCCACCTTGGAGACAGGACGATTCAAGGCCTCCTCTCAGGAAAGCATCAACAACAGGCCTAACAACCTGCGCCTTAAAGGGTCGGAGAAGCTCAACAAGCACGGGCAGGGGGCATCTGAGGACAACATCATTAACAAATTTGGATCATCCGCTAAAATGACCAAAAGGAAAAACAAAGACCTCAAAAAGACCATGCCCGAGGATATGCATAAAATTTATGAGACCTTCAGAAACTATTCCTTGGATGAAGAAAAAAAGGAAGAGGGGACAGAGAAGATGTGTAATTCCAAGAACACTTCTAGCACTGCAGTTCTGACCAACTGCATCCAGCAGCACTCAGACCTGGAAAATGGAGTGATTCCCAATGAAACCAAAGAAAGGGAACATAAAAACAAAGTGTTACTTTAAGACAGAAGTTAAATGTAAAAGAGGCTTGACTTGAATTTAACATTGTTGGTGTTTTTATATACATATATATTGAGACACGTGCCTTAAACAGACTCCTTATTCAGTCTGAATTATATAGCATCGAAGAATATTTCACTGTGCCATAAAGACTCAAGCTTGCTCTGCCAAAACAAATCAGGAACACAGCACTGCAAAATGGCAACAGAAAGCTACGCACATGAAAATTTCAGCCTGTATAGGATTACCAGGGCAAGACACAAAGGAAGGGATTGAACCATGGCAGCATCACCAGAGGGCTCCTACCATGGTGTGATATTAGACAAAGGGCAGCTATGCAAGAAGAGCCTATGAAAGGGATGAAAAACAGTGTATCTTTGTAATGGAGTATGCATCCAGAAAGCCTTCCCCTGGTGATTAAAAAGAGGAGAAATGATTGGAGTGAACTAGAAACTTTCAGTAAGGCTTAGTTTAACGTTTTGGCACGTGATCCAAGCTAGATTTTTTTTTTCCCTATATTTGAGTCAGATGCATTACCTTTCTAAATGCCAAAAGAATGTCCATGGACACAGCCAGCAGCTGGGTGCTGGTTGGAAAATCGACACAGACATAAGTAATGGTTGGATTGCTCTTTTCATTAAAAAAAAAAAAAAAA
>VZTB01009531.1:490018-555943 GCA_013397245.1 Thryothorus ludovicianus | reverse complement strand
CCCACCTCCATGGCTATTTATCTTAAGCAATGAAAAAAAAAACAAAAAAAGAAAAGAAACGGATTTTTTTCTCATGTAGGAAAATTCAATGTAAAGTCACAGCAAGAAAGTGCATATGAAGAAAACACAACATCTCATGCTATATTGTTTAAAAGAAGAGAAACATCAATTTAATGATATTTGAATAAAGCTATAAAACAGTGGGCCAAATTTTTTTTTTTAAAGAATTTCTCATTCACACTTTCTACCACTGAAAAAACCCTTCTATTTTAATGCTGTAAGACTATAAGGACAGAAGGGAAGCTGTAGTTTTTGCATGTCAGCAAACTGCTGTTCTCTAGCTCAATCTGAATTTTTAAAAATAGACGTAAGAGCATATATGTGATTCAAATGAGGGCCAGGGCTACCATAGAATCACAGGGCTCTCTGCTCCCTTTTGCTGGGTTTGATTTAGACATAAGCTGCTGTTATAATCTCAGAAAAAAAGAAAAAAAGAAATTTAGGAAAAAAATATTGTGGTAATCTTTTAAGTGCTTATAGCTTTAAGTGCCATTAATGCTGTCATATTTTGTAACTTTTTAAACAAATATTTTGAATTATTTGGTTTATTTCCTTTCAAGTACTATTTTTGTTGGCAATTTGCTATCCCTTTTATTGATAAAGACTAAACATGAGCTCTCTGCATTTCTAGACTAAAGTAAAATTTAACTAAACTGTGGGCATTCTTTAAAAATACTTTGTGCTGTCTGGGCATATGGATATAAAAAATAGAATTACATCTAGACTTTGCAGTAAATTTTCAAAGAAAATGCTGCAAAATAATTAATGGGAAATTCAAAACATACTAAATTTTTTATAGTGTCAGCCTGTGGGCTGCTGGGTGGGCCATTGCAGATAGAAGATTTTGCATGCTGGAAATAAGATACAGGTGATTGTACCAGCAATGCTTTCCCTGAGCTTTCACAAAATCCTAAATATTCTTGCAATTCAAACTGTAGGCTTATAGGTAAGGTAAGCATGGATGTTGATTGCAGAGACTCTTGCAACCTAGTCAAACATGCAGACACCGACCTTTGGAATTGCATGCCAATGTCTACATACACAAAAATGCATGTATCAATCCTTGATACTTCCTGAGATTTTATGCACAATAAGACAATTCAAAATCAAACTGGCCACCAGAATTCAAGATTGCCATGGCTGTGTATGGAAGCATGGCAGTGTGAATGCAGATTTTCAGTATACATATTTGCATATCTAATGATGCTGCTGGATTTGCAGGAGTGAGCCAAATTCCACTAGTGCAGAGGAGGAAAGAAGTTTTTAGTTTGTTGTGTCTGCTGGTTCTCTTCTCTTGAAATGTCTTATTATCTTTCTAATTTCATTATCTGTCTGAAAATCAAAGATGAAAAAGCACTGTTTGAGAAATTTCAGCTCATTTGGGTTGCTCTAACTCAATAAGATCCAAGAGAAAATGAATTCTGCTTAGCTCACCAGTGAATCTCTTAAGGTGCAGGGCTGCACTCTGGCTTCACCTTACCAGAGGCAGTAAGCCTAGTCCCTGGGGAATGTTCCACTTAAGAACTGCTGTGGCTTCTGGAGACTTTTTGTGCCAGGCACGCAGATGGTGGCTTGTGACCATCCCCAGATCCCATCCTCCTCAAGCCCCAGGCAGACACAGCAAGGTGCAGGTCTCCTCAAGCACTGGAGCTCTTTAACCTGCCTGCTACTGCTGGTTTTGGGCAGGCCTTGAGTGCCACATACGAGCAAATGTTCTGAAGTCTCATCCATGAGCATCACTAATTCTGTAGTGCCAGGATGGATGAAGCATATCTGGATGTACCAAGGCTGTTCAGATCTGGTGTTTTATTGGTAGGAGGTTAGGAGTGAAAGCTACAATTTGAATTTGCATTTGAATTCTAGAAAAGGTTCAGCAGTGCTGAGACATACAGTTTGAGTCTGAGAATTGAAGTGATTCCTTGTTATGTCATCATGTGCTTTGCATCTATGGAGGATCTGGTACCCAAAAGCATCTCATCTGACTTTGAAAGCATGCAATACATTCATTTTTGCAACTAATTCTCCTTGCTTACCAAATGCCAAGGTCAGCTTCATACATGAAGAGTTATCTGGTCTTCAGATGAGTTCTTCTCCCAAGAAACGCTTGTCTGCAATAGAAAAGTTCTGCCTAGTCACACAGACATCTGTAAGGATATGGGAGATGAATTTTCATATTTTCATATATAACGTTTAGCCATAGCCAGGGCATTTCTTCTGATTAGGGTCAGGGAGAGTAAAGTCTGCCTTGTAGGAATTGTCTATGTGAGCAGGGAGTTGTACAAAATCACAGAAAACAAGTCAACATGGAGAAGTGAGGAGGCAAAATTTGTTGGGCATACTCATAACTCTTTGCTCTGATACAAGAGGACAATGACATCTTGGCATAGTTTTAATCTTAGCTTTCTGAGTTCTCAGTCTGTCCCCTGTCCAGATTCTAGGTGATGGTGTGTGTGTCTCATTCTAGTTTCTGTGTGGCTGTGCTGTGCAGGAGCCCCTGGCTGACATTTTACCAGCTGTTTCTTCAGCATCCCTTGGTTTGGGATATAATAGTTCAGGGATAAAAGATGATGCTCAATAAACTCTCAGATACTGAGTAGAACATTTGATGATCTCTAATATGAAAGCAAAATGCTCCCTTTCATTCCTCTCCATTTATGCGTCCTTGAAACTTGCTGAGAAATTTGCCAGGTTATGACAGTAGTAAATATTTTCTGATAGATGATTTCCAATTAAATACCTCAATATACATAATTTTATTATAGTATGGGAAGTGAAAATGGTGTATTTCATGGAGGTCAGTCAGAAACATCTTGACAGCTAAAATGGCATTTTAATGAGCTAAATTGCTCTTCCCCTTTTAAAGGGTATCCCTCGGTTTTAATTGTCTGCAACAGCTTGAGAGAGAATCTCAGTTCAAACATCAAGTGTTTTTATGGTTAAAATTCTCATCCTCTGGCATTTAGTAACACTTATAAAAAACTTGTCATGTTATTTCTAGTGAGGTGGTTCCACCATTATTTGTTTTAGCCAAAGTAGTCTGAACCATATCCAAAACTTCTTTCTCTAAATTAGGCCCGTTCCCAGCAGCCTGAAAATAAGAAGTCAGACAAAAGGGTGGGTTACTTACATTAACTCTCTGATCCTGCCCTGAGCATGACATGACTTGACATGGGAATTGGGACCTGAAAGAACAAAGGAAATTTGAATTTTCTGTAGCTGCAGCCCTCACACATAGAGGATGGTTCAGCTGCTCTATCCCTACATCTTTCAGCTCTGCAGCCCCACTTTCCACTGCCTTGTGCAGGAGAATTTCGCTATGCCATTTTGAGAATCCTTCTGAACCCTTAACCGTCATAAGCATTGCCAAACTTGGGCAGATACTGGTTTTCAAAAGATTTGTAATTTCATTACCACTTAATAGGGAATATTATTTCTAATAAATCCTAGAAATAATATTAAATAAAATACAATAATCCCCCCTCCCTCCAGTGATTTATATTCATGAAACCTGATTTGGATTGTGGCCATGAAATTATAAATCACCCGAGCTTCTGCTGCCTGGCTTTAGGATGTCACTAGTACCAGTCTGCTTCCTCCAAAGCCATTATTGGACTATGCCAGAGACTTTCTGCAAAAATCTCTAACCCATAATAAATGAAATTATGTCTGAGTTCAGGTTATTAAAACCTTGTCCTTAAAAGCCCTTCATTTTTCTGAAGTATTTGTATATATGCTGTACACGGGCTGTTTGTTTGCCAGCTTTGGTTTTCTCAGGGGTTTATTTGTTGGTTGCATGATGTCTGCTACTCTCACTTTTCCCATCATCTACTAGAAATAAATTACAGGTAACGACCAAGCATCATGTTATGTTGTGTACTAACCTAGAGCAGGAAGTCTCCTAGTAAAAAGGTACGAATTTGAAAGGTTACTGGGGGCTTTTTCAGTCCTCCGTGTACATTTACTTGTTCTGAGCTATGTTTTGTCTAATCTAGGCCAAAATCTGCCCTGTAAGTCTGTGCAGTAAAATGAAGCTTGCTTGTTATTTTTAAGCTTTTTATAGCAAAGGCCTGCTGTTACAACTCCTCTTTACCGTGCAATTTACACTTACTGGAATGGCATTACATCCATACTGAACACAAATAAGCTCAGCTTCAGAAGCAGTTCTCTAGGTATTTAAATATCAATGAAAACACAAGGCAAATCAACACAGATCTGTGGAACTCAAATGAAGGCTTGTAGATATGTATGAAACTGGTTGGCCAAAATGTATCACCAAAAAAATGTAGATCTGAAAATTCCTTCAGGTTGCTGAAATTTTCCCAGGGTCCCTATCTCCTTTACTATCTGTAACAGTTACTCTCCTTGATACCATTGCTAAATTGGACTCTATTTTTCCTCCTGACACTGCAACTGCAATTCATAACACTGTTGGTCTCTGTTGACTTGTGCTGTTGAAATCACTGAGGAAGCAGTTGCAAGAGCTAATTTGGAGTTGTCCTGATGTAGCCAGTGCATAGTCTGTGAGCTGGATCATGCTGGGATGGGAAGGTTGCTCCCAAGGCAAGCCTTATCCACTAGTGAGTTCTCAGGAAGCAGATGAAGAATGGCCCCATGCTAACACCCCTCACGTGGCACACATTACTGCTCCTTGCACACTGATTTACTGGTGATGCCTCCTTGCTCCATGCAGGCAGATGTGAACTTCTTGTGCTCCCTCTTCTCTGGTTACTGGTCATATCTGAGCTGTCTTATCACCAGGAAATAACAGGGCTGCTTCTTTTGGGGGAAAGTGGCCATTCCTATAGCATTTGGCTTTCTGAGGCAAAGAGGATCTGCTTTCCCTCGCTGATCCTGAGAGCAAAGCAAATGCAGGTGATACTTGGCATGTGAGAGAGAATACTTTTGTCTCTCAAATACATTCTATCCCCAAAGCCCTTTTATTGTGAGAGCTGGATGCTCTCAAGAGGAAAGCTTATGGTGCCTGTTGTGAGCTGTAAGCCAAACATACCAGCTTTCAGCCTACTATTTAGCAGTTTCTCAGATCCTGGATTCATATAATTAGAAAAAAGAGTTTGTGTCTAGATCATATCTTCCCAACAATTTAAATATATTCAGGGCAGTGTATCAATGTAGTTTTAGAGTGATTTTTTTCCATGTTCTAATAAAACTTGATCTGGACCTTGGACAGTACTGAGAAACCACTATTAGCAATTTTTAGCTTTGTGTTTAAAAAAGAAGTTTCTGAAAATTTGGGGAAACCTTTTTTTGGAATGCTGTTCTACTATTTTTTCCTGATCGGCTTCAAATTATACTATAAACAATCAGTAAAACCACTTGCAAGGATAAACTACTTTCTCGTCTCTGTCTTCTTTCACTCTTTCTGTAAGATTCAATGGTGCTTTAGAAAGGCATTCTCAGAAAAATGAAAATTTCAGAAATGTCATTACCAGGGTGCAGAGCAGAATGTGCTTGTACCAACTTGATAAGTTTTGCTGCTATTGTCTTTATTTTATGATGTAATGTTTTAAAAGATTAAAAAAAATTGCAACAAAGACCATCCAGATGAAAACACTTTTCCTGTTGTTTTTTCGTTTCTCTTTCTGTTGTTTTATCATCCAACAAGAGGAGAGGAATTGTAATTAATCTCCTCTTTTATGTATCTGTAGAAAACTGTGAATTGCTAGTAATATCACTTTTGCTGGACCTTTGAGCTTGTTTTTACCCCTTCTGCCTTTCCTCCCTGGTTCCTGGTTGCTGATCCAGATTTCCATATTTCCTGCGTGTGTATTTTGGGAAGCCGTGGTGCTGGGCTGATTTCAAAAGAGAGACACACATTTCCAGCCATACTTCTGCTCATACTTAGCCGTTTCTGCATTTAGTGACCAGTCAATAGGCTAACAAGAATCAGAACTTTGAGGAGGCCCTATTTCTCTTTCCTAGTTTCTTTACACAGAAATTATTTGCCAGGGTGACTGGAAGAAGTTATGGATGGAGAGATGAGGTGAAGCTTTTTGACTCTGGGAAGCACGGACAAGGTTGGGGTTGTCTTCTACTGTTAATTCTTTCCTTTTTTTGCAGCTTTTTTGGTGTTTCTGTGTTCACTACTGTCTATGTTGGGCCTCAGATTCCCTCACTGTCTTATTTTCCTTTAGTTTGGGAAATTACAACACAGGCCAGCCCACTCACAGAAGGTGCAAAGTCTTGGACTGTGGCTCCTTTTGCCAGCAATTTGAGTTGATGAAAAATTCCAGTAATCTTAGTTCATAGATCTGCATAGTGTGTATAGAGACCCCTCACGGCTGAGCCTTTGCTTGACTTTAAGGAAAAAAAAAAAGAAAAAACCTTCTCTGGACTGAGCAAAACAATCTCCCTTGTATTTGTGCTACTTTTTATATGCTGTTTGTGCTACTCAGTCCATATGGATTCTTGCTACTTGTTTATTAACTGTGCAAGTCAATACATACTTCCCCAAAGCTCACCTCCATCTCCAAAATTCTCTTTCTCTTCCCTTATAAGCATGAGTCTCTTAATTGGACCTACTTTAGCTACTCTGTATCACTCTTATTTTTCATGCACAAATGGTTATTTGCATTTTCTAGTTTATGCACATTCTGTTTGTTCACTTCATTTCCAGGTCCCGACTTTATCAAGCTACAGCTGTTTGCTCTGACTTTGTGACCTATTGCCTGGGATATAGAGAACTTTCTGGAGTCCCCCAGCAAATTGACCTATTTAGCAAACTGAGCCAAATCACTGTTCCAAGAGATGATTGAGAAAGACAAAGAAAAGTAGAAACCCCAAAAAAACAAAAAAAAAAAAAAAAAAGAAGTGAAAATGTGACGAATTGTGAAATACCTTTTTTTTCTCCAAAATCTGTATGCAGGATGTTGAGGGTTGCAATAAGATTCTTGCTGAAAAACAATTTTCTCAGTAGAGTCTGCTGTTTTGCATAATACAAACTATTTTTGAAACAAATTGTTAAATGGTAGAAAATAATTAAATTTGCTTTAAAAACAAAAAATTAGTGTATAATAATAAAGTAACATACTGAAAGTGAATAGTTCAGGATGGAATATCCCACAGAAATTTCACAGCACATTTTTTGGCATGGCAATTGTCACTGCTTTCTAGCAAAGCTTTAGATCATTTCCATGGGGCACCCTGGAGACTTTCCCCACTATAGCAGACTGCCTCTGGGTCATCCCTTCCTTTCATTCTGGCACAGGGTGCTGATGTTTGTCTTGATGGAGAACTCTTTTGGCAGTGCCATTTCTGAAGCAGAGCAATGTAAATGTCAATACTGAACCCAGTTTAAACAGGATGGATGGATATCATAGGTTTGACTTGAAGCAATTAGCTAAATGGACCTGTGCCACTATTTCCTTCTAAGCACAATTATCTGACTGGGAAGAAGAAAGCAGTAAATTAAGATTGTATTACATTCCAAAGCATGTGGTGACTGTGAATCTTGGTTGTGCATAGGATGAACTTGCTTTCCCCCTTGCGTGAATATCTAGGCAGAAAAAGAGACAAAAAATTCCTCAGAGGAAAGAGGTTGAGTCTGCACATCTCTTCTTCCTACAAAGATTTGTGGGAAATAAACACCCAGAGTACTCCAGGGCACAAGCTGGGAACACTATGATTGAAAAGGAAACAAAACAGCACATAAACTGAGGCTGTTTTGCAGAGAGTCATTAAATACAGACAGGAACCTCATGAGATCATTTTTATGATGTCGAATTACAGACCTGGGAGTGACTTTTAAGATGTTGCAGCAGGAAAAACAAGAGCCCTGGCAATCATTGTCACATCTGTTGGAGTGTGGAGAGGCTGGAGCAGGGCTAATCAATAACCCCTCCACAGTGAATAGAGCAGCAGGCATTTGAGGGATTAAGCACAAATGAATGATGGCTGTGTGTTTTGTAACATGGCAAATAACAGACCCTATCTGAGTAACAACGAGATTTCAGGTGTGCCTTAGGTGCCAAAAGATACAAGTACTGCTGTCAGATTTACACCAAAGTGTTTAATCCTCCAACCATGGGTGTCTGTAAGAAAACAGCCTATTTAAGTGTTTATCCCAGACTCTATCCCAGAGCAGGTCCATCTTGTGGGGAATTCATGCTGTTCTGTGAAGCCAGTTATATTCTTCCATTTCCTTTTCTCAGTCTGATGTAGCTCAGTTGGACAAACTAAACATATTTTGTCAAGCTAAGAAAAAAACCTCCAAACAACTAAATACAAAATAGCAACAAATATCCCCTTAAATGCTACAATTGTCACTTTTCCCCCTTTGGATTCCTTCAGCACAGCTGCCTGCTGAGAATGATTTATAGCAGCATTTATGATGTTGTTTAGAAACAGCAAGTCTTGCTGTTTGAAGAAAGGTGTATGACTGCATTTCTCCCAAGAAGGAAAATAGGAAGAATGTCTCTGAAATCTGGGCTTATCTTAAAGTAGAAAATAAAATTTTTACTATCTCATCCTGCAACTATGATTTCCTCTTTAGCAGGAAGTTATTTTATATTTCACAGCTTAACAAGAGCTTTAAATGAATAAATTTATTCCTGCTTTTGATTGCTTAAGTTTCCTGCCTTGCTAAGCCTTCACTAATCCATAAAAACAGGTGGCTTCCTCTCTGTACAATGGACCTCCCTCCCTCTGGCTGAGCACTAATAAATTAGTCCTGCCCACTTGCAATCCTGTAGGAAGCAATCTGAGCTCGTTAGCTCTTATTTGGCAGTTCCCAAATAAGGCAATTTAATGCAACAGTGAAAGTGGTTCAGGCTGTGCTTGACAAGTTCTCTTGTCCATCATTAGTCACATATCCCTCCCTGGGTTCCTGGTTCCTGCTTGTCTGCTCCTCACTAACACCCATGGCAAGGGGTTTGCCTACAGTGACTTTAATCTGAGTTCTCTGTAAGGGTGTTGCTGATGTATGTTTTCTTCATGTGTGAGGTCAAGCTCTGAAGGCCAAGAAAATGGAGGTACTTGCTATAAATATTATAGTGAACATCATATTTGTGATCCTCAGGCTCTTTGTCTTAAGCAATGACCAACTCTGGTGTGTGGATCTCTGTATGTTGGTCTAGGCACACTTACCTGCTATTAACGTGTAAAGTACATTTCCATTATCACCCAGATGATGGGGAAATGAGTATGGTGGGGATGCTCTCAGGTGCTGAAAGAAGTTCCGAAGAAATAAAGTGTTACATGTCAGACCTTGCAGCTTAATAACAGGAAATACTTAAGTCTTTTTTTCTCTCTGTGTCTAGTGGTATTGCTTAGTTATTAAATCAGTTTGTTGGTCAGTCTGTACAGAGAATTAAAAGAAAACCTACAGGTGTTTGTGTGACCCAGAGAAGGGTGTGTTTGGAAAGGAAAACTGTCCTATAGGGAGAAAGTGAGGATTCTTTGGAGGAGGTTCTCATGTCCATTAATGTAATCATCAATAACTTGCCTCAGTCAATGTGTATCTGGAGTGCAGAAAGTCAGAAAACTTTGGTTGAAATGTCAGCCTGTCAAGCCACAAATCCGGGCACGTCGGGGTCCCTCAGCTGGGCAAAGACACAAACGTGTCACGGCTGTGGGGACACTGCAGGGCCAGCTTCAAATGAGGAGTTCTGCAGAGCAGGCTGAAGGGAGGTTTCTTCTGCTGTGATCAGGGCATGTCTTTGGCATGTCTTTGGTCCATTTAGAGACAGAAGTACTCACTTTGTTTCTGTGTTCTAACAAGCATAACAGCAAAAGTCTTACCACTTCATGGTAACAGAAATCCTGTTGTATCTTGATGGGTACTAGGAGTAGTTTTACAGAGAATCAAACTTGGTTAAATAATAAGATTTTTTAAAAAAAAATTATTTTAGAAAAGTAAAATAGGAGCAAATTGAATTACAAGATGCTATGTATGGATCAGACTTGAAATAGGGATTTGATCAAACATTAGATGCAAAATTGCACAAGGCTAACAAAATACTATGACAACCCTGGGCTAAAGACAGACTGGAAAAGAGATGAAATCTAGGTAAAATTGGAACTCAGAATTACTGATCTTTCAGTTCAAAGATAAGATAACCTCTGGAAGAAAAAAAACAAACCAACATGTTATTTGTGGTTCAAACAGAAAAAACCTCCAGTCAAATTCAATTGAAATTAATTATCTTTTCAATCTGAAAGCAAATGTCACATTTCTATTTAAAATGAACATTTCCCTGGAAGTTAGAGGAGCCATCTATTACTTCAAATGATAAAATAAAGGCTTATAAAGGGAAAAAAAATGCTTTGCCTTTTTTTCTTTCCTTTCAGATGAAAAACCAACATATAAATGAACTGAGTTTGGTTTGTCAACCCAAATGAGAAGTCAGATGGTTTGGCCAGCAGGAGGCATGTATGGCTCAAGAAGGGGCAGGCTGGTTCTCTCCTGTTGTACACTAAATTTCTGGGCAACTCTGAAGCCTGCTCTCACCAGTGTATGTTGAACACAATCACTAAATCACTAGAAAAAACAAGCTCAAGTTTTAGAAATATAGACTTTTCCCATTAGGAGTTTAATGTAAGGAACCAATTTTCAATTGAGCAGCCAATGCTAAGGTTAGAGCCTGTATGAACTCTTGATAACTTAAATTATTTTGGTAGCACAGTAAGTGCTACCTGTGTATGTATTAATTAATTAATTCTAGACAGAGGACATTTTCTTCCTTGAGGCTCTTGTTTCAGCTTCATATTTAATGTACTGTGTTGTGTTTTTAAAGTCACAGAATTTACATGAAGCACTAAGAAGATAGCAGGATGTGAAGAGCAGAAAAAATTGTAGTGTTGTTAGTGATGTGATGATTAATACTTATTTTTTTTTCCCCAGTGGAACACTTCCTTGCCAGATCTCATGTGATAGGAAATAAAAATTATTTTCAGAATACTTAGGAAATATCCTTATTTTTACTTTATAGCATTGGAAATGAATTAGATAATTCAGGTTACACAGAAACCTGTTTCCAAGCAAGAGTTTTAACTCTCACTTGTTCTTATGTGCTCTAGTACCTGACCAGCCATGCCTTCTTGACTACACCATGGCTCAAGTGCAGCTTCTCCTATAAATAAACTGGTGGATTAAGCTTTGAGAGTATTCCATGTACCTTTTTTTTAAATTAATTGCTAAATTGTAGTCAGAGCTTCACAAAACTGGTAGATGCCAGAGTTGAGACTGTCTATGTGTCTTAATTCCTCTTATGTCTGCTTTATGGGACAGTCATTGACTTACATCACCTCACACTTGTCATGGGGTTTCTGTCTCATGCTTGTGTTCTGATCAGTTATCAAGTACTTTATCTGTTCCTTCATGTTCACCACACAAACCCTGGCCTTATTTACTGGAAGCTCTCCCACCCACACCCTGTGGATTGATCTTTTCTCATGTGCTTTTCAGTAGCGTTAATCACGAGTACATCAGGAATGATTCACAGGCACTGACTACCCTTCAGGGGTGCTGCAGGCAGGGAAGGCAGTGCTATTCCTCCACTCAGAGGGCAGAATGGAGGACAAAAAGTGTCCTTCCATTAACACCGTGGGTTCAGTCTGAGGAGTTTGCAACCTGAGATTTTACTGTAGTACTATGTAGCACCTTGGGATATACCAGCTTCAGGGATAAGTGTCCAGAAAATAAGGATGAAACAGATTCTGATCACCTTAGAAAAATCTTGGTTATATGGCTTATTCAGCATTTCCAAGGAGAGAGAGGAGAAAGAATGAAGTTTTCTGTAGTGGCATTTAATTTCCTAAACCAAGAGATGTCCTCTTGTTTCTGTATCAGAGTTTTTGAAGGCATACCACATCCTGGAAGGATAGAAGTGTTTTCATTAAAGCCTAAGCAAAATGCTTGAGAAATTACACTTGAGACTTACTCTTTCCTTCTTTCAACACAGAAGCTAGTATTGGGTAAGGCTTCAAGAATGTTTGCTATTACAGCAACAACCTTTTAGATGCCAAGGAGGTTACTGGATTTGTCCTGAAGTTCTTTCCAAGTTCTGAAAAGAACATCAGATAAAAATACTTGTGTATCTTGATCCGTGTTGGAGCAATGGCAAAAGGGGAATCAGTGCATGAAGGCACTAATCCATCTGTAAAAAGGAAATATAGCATAGAGAGTTAAAGAAAAACATAGAGAGTTAATGCAAATATTTTCCTGCTAAGAGAGAGAACTTTTGGTGATATATTATGGACAGCCAGCCTTTCTGTGCCCTGGGTGTATTGCATACTGCTGCTTTGTTTTGAAGCTGTGGAGAAAAGTGAAGGGTACATAGAGAAGACCATGGATGTTTTGAAAATATTTCCTGTATGTAGTTCATTTTAAATCCTTGTATAAGATCTTACATTTGCAGTAGATAGAACAAGAAACAGAAAAATCTCCACAAACCTATAGTAGTTAATCAGAAGCTCAATAAAAGGGTAATTTTCCAGTTGAAATGTTCCAGAGAGTTATGGGGTTCCAGGTTTCTAAAAGGGCCTTAAAGGGAGCACCACATGCATCCGTGACAATGAGATTCTGAAATAGCACAGTTTGCACTCCTCTTGCTTCAGGCAGAACTTTTATTTTGGCTTTGCAACTACAAGACACCATATTTTGGAGGTTTTTTGCACCTTCAATATTTCATAAGTTGCTCATGGATTTTGAGTAACTCTTTGATCAAAGATGGAAACAATGGCTCAGTTTTGGAACTGCCTGTTGAACTGCCTTCCACATGGGCCATGCACTGAGACCTCACGTTCCTTAACATTCTGTCCACACTTCCAGCAGTCAGTGAGGGAGATCTCGAAATAGGACACTTCTCCAGAGAGTCCTACTACACCAGCATCCAGACTCCTTTTTTTCCCTACACTTTTGCTCTTTTTTATCTTGCCAAGTGCAATATTTTTTCCCTTCCCTAAGTCTTGTGAGCATCAGATGTTACCAATGCAGATGTTATCAGTCCTTTCAACTGTGCCATCTGGTGAAGCTGATACTTGGACCATGAGGAATCTCTTGGTTTTGATATGGTCAGTTGTCCTGGCAAGGGAAAAAGAACAGGGCTTCTGGCAGAAGAGGGAATAACAGAGGGTATGAGGAGTGTCCTGAGTCAGTCTGGCCTGCCAGGACCTAGGGCGTGGGCTCTTCAGTGCACCCTGTGCCTCTTCTGCTGCTTATTGAACAATCTGGCAGGAAATGGGGGCTCTCATGTTTGTCTCCCATGCTTTAGTGTTCTCTGTAGTACATTTTCCTCTAAGCTTGATGCTTAAAGCTGTCCTGGAAGCCACTCCTAGGTACTAGATCTATCCATATCCATCTTCATCCATCCCAGAGAAGTCCTTTATGAGCTCCATATACCCTTATGGAAACAGCTTTACTCTGAGCAGCAATCTCCTTTTCCTTTTCTCCTTTTGTTATAGTTATAAACTCAGCTACACTTCACCCTATACCTTTTCTTCTTTTTCATTCTACAAAGGAAGAAAAAAAATGTGTTGAAGTTCCAAGGAAAGTATCTTTTTTTACAGAATCAATTCCCATCACAGATTTTAGTGGGAACTGAATTTGGCTTTCACTTTTGTAACCTGCATTAAAAATTAAAATTGTGCAGCACATTTTGCTTTGAAACTGGGAATCTGTTGCTTGACCTCACTTGTTTATACTTCACTATTTCCTTCAAGTTGTACATAATTCTTTCTAAAGAGAGAGACAATCTGTGCTTTTTCTTTAGTGCATCTATTCTTCCGTGGCTTCTGATTAGTTATTCTTTTGTTATATGATTATTTGATTTTTGCTTGTTTTAAATGGCCATAATAATGTCTGAGTTCGTCCTCTGGCAACTCTATAAAAATGCTACTTTTATTAATGGCTCTGGCAGACTGAGGTCTTGCAGTCTTTGATCTGGAACATCACAGAGTCATTTCCTTATTTCAATATCTTGTTGAAGGTCTGCTTATTAGAGCTCTATCAGCCTTAATAGGCTGTTTCCAGCTGAACTTCCTGGCATGGCTGAGCCACTCCATTGTCTCAGTGAGGCCCAGGTAAAATGCAGAAAACCCTTTGTGCAGTTCCTTCTGCCTTGGTTGCATTAATTGTGCTGGGCTAATAGGAATAAGAAGTAGAAGGTATTTAGTTTTGCTACTGCTTTGCTATGGCTGGGAATCACACCACAAAATGGATAGGTTTAATTACCAGTTTTATACAGCAACTTGTCAGAGTAGAACCACACCATCAGCCTAATGTTTCCCAGCTGCTTTAGAGACTGAGTCACTTCTGCATCAACTTAGTCCTTTCTAGGGCAAAAATATAATTCCCTGAAATGAAGAGGGCAGAACATATAAGGCTCATCCTGTAACTTTTCAAGGTCTATTATAGGTATTGTAACTGGAAGGATTTGGAATGAAAAAATAATTACCATTTTTGCCCAGCTCCAAAAGACTATGTTTTGAAAACCTTTGTTTCTGAATTCAGTAGCCTGTTAATCATGGAACAAAAGCTTTTCAAAGAGTCATGATTGTTGTTCCATAGATTTCTATACAGTAAATGTTTAGTTTTGAATTGAGGAAGTGGCTTGGATTATTATTATCAAAGGACATTTCAATCCTTGATGAAAAATGTGGAGGAAGCAGGGGAATAAGTCTGGAATTTTACTTCTTATGTGAGTCATTTAAATTTAATGTAAACATTTATGAACCTTTGTGAGCAAAGAGGAATCGAGACACCGTTCACCCTTCAATCCCAGGAGGAAATATTTACAGCCATAAATTGCAAAGACATTGAAGCAGCATTTTCAAAGGCCTCTTTATGCACTGCATTTTCATGCTTAGCTGATAACTGAGCATGGCAGAGCCAGTGTGACACTTGTCAGGAAAGGGAACTGGTCTTGGGTACAATGGGGACTTCATTACAATATGGCAATAGGTCTCAGAGGACCCTTGCTAATGGTGATATATAAATAGGGCTGTGCATGTCCAGTATCCTAAATACATGTTATCAAGCCATGCCCCTTCAATGAGTTTATCTGTTCATATTTACATCAAAGGGAGAAAAAATGTTTAACTTCCTTCAGCGAGCTGTAAGCAGAAAGAGAATACATGAGAGCTGAGAGTTTGGAGCACACTGAATCATATTCAGGAAATCTTCTGAATTATTCATTACATTTTCCTTTCATTTTTTCATTTTTAGAGTCACCACATTTGTGTTAGCCAGCCATAGTCTTCTGAGATTATCTGCACTAATTTACAAGTGGCTTCTAACCATCATGCTAGTTCAAAGTGGGGTGTGCCCTTTCTGTCTGAGATGGTCAGCAGGCAGTGTGGAGTGATTAATGTGGATTCCTGCCTGTGCTTAATGGCCTGACAGCAATGCCTCCTTTCTGCTGTCTCCCGAGCAGGTACAAAGGCAACAAAGACCTTTGCTTAATGAATGAAATTCATATATGTCATTTAGAGGTATTCACATCTGCCTCTTTCAAACAGCCCCAAGAGGCTTCCTGTCTCCCTCCCCCTCTTAGCCCTTCATACATTTTTACTGAACTCTCACTTCAAAAAGGGCTTGTGCTTTGTCATCCAGAGGGTTGTACTGTCACTGTGCCTGGCAGGTGCTGATTTTCTGTCATGGGGACCAAAGCATTCAGAAAATGAGGTCTGAAGTCAGTAACAAGCCAGGAGAGGGGATGACCTCTCCAGCTGAATGTGGGTCTGGCACAGGACCTGGGACCTGCTGTCCTTTGTGGCAATGCCATTGTGCATTGCAGCTGCTTTGTGGGAAAGTGGTTTTAGGCAGACAAGGAGATGACAAACTTGTTCTGCCCTCCATTACTGGGTGTAGCATGTGGCTACTGGTACCCCTTTCAGTCCTCAGTGCTGATAAGCTATGGCTCTGAAGTGTGAGGTTGCCCAATACTGATGAAATAAATGCTGGGCTTCTTTCTAAGCTCAGGACATCCACAGGAGAGAGAGAGAGAGAGAGAGAGAAGGATTTATCTCCATGCAAATGTCACTGGCTCTGTGAGGATTTAGTGTTCACCAAGACAGATAAGTGATTCCTGATGAGCCTGCAGATGATTCAAAGGACTCTGGAACCCATGTAGCTTGGTCTTTTATTTACGTATTCTAAAGCATTTCAGTCTTTACTGTACAGTAAATATAGAACAAGCAGATGGTAGGAAAACAGAATCTACTCCCCAAGGTGAGATGAGAATTTTTGCATGAATATGACTTTCTTTGTGCTGGGGTGGTTCTGGGCTTTGATGCTAACCCTTGGTGACAGCAGTCCTGGGTGGCTACTGGGTGTTCCTCCTCTGGCCCACTTTGGGGTGGCAGCTCCTCCCCACCACAGGCTGTCCCACCTGCCCTTTCCATGCTGTGTCCTCATGGCTCCCACAACCAGGACTGAGAGGAAAACAGATGCTCTTCCAGCCTCATTCAGTGTGGGGAAAGCCATAGCCATTTTCTGAACTCAACAGAAGCACAACAATGTAGTAGTTGTTCCTTGGACCATACCTTTTAGAGTATTTATTTACCTCCTTTTAACAAAAGGAGCTTTTCAACTATTCTGTGATCAAAGTGTCTAGTCAACAAAGGTCAGGTTGTGTCAGTTTTTATACATAAGTTTTTGATATTATTTCATGTTGTTTATGATAACTTCTTTTAAAAGAAGCCTCTAGGAACTTCCTATGCTATCCCTTCATTGTTTATTTCCTCAGACGAAACAGAGAAAAAATTCCTTCTCTTATACTCTGAATACTTTCTAGAGCCCAGCACCTCTTATTTAAGAATTTCTAAGTTGTTCAAGCACCAGCTGATGTACAAAAGCCTTTTGCCTCAGGCTCCCAAAGCATCTCTGCTCAGTGTGTTCTGCTCCTTGCTCCTAATTACATCACAGCTAATTGTGGTGCCTGGTGCTGCACAAAGTGCAGCTGGGGAGAGCTGCCAGCTGATCCTGATCCTGGGGAAGGTCACTGATCACCCAGTTGGTGTCTGGACAGAGATCCTGCTGGGGTTAGAAGGAGAGGGAGCATTGCCAGGACATGCTTGTGGGCATCCTCCTGGGTAAAACCCATTGTGCTGCTGACAGTCACCCTGTTTAATTCAGAGGAGAGGGAGAGCCTTGGTATCACAAGGCAGTATTTTCAAGGTTTTCTATTCCAGTGAGAAATGCCTTTCTCAGGCATTTAGTGGACTCCTTCAGAGAGCAAATAGACTTGCAAGTGATGAGCATCTATCAATTTTTTGCCCCTGCCTCAAAGGGCCTAGTGCAGTTTAAGCTGTTCCATCAAAGAAGATAATTAATGCTGGGGGAGCAGGATTAGCACTTCAAATCAAGTCACGCACTTTGTCTGCTAAAAACTAAGAAGTATAATTAATAAAAGAAGTTGAATTAATAAAAACTCCTGTCTGGGAAATCCAATCCTCAATGTTCAACTGAGGAGATTTTACTACCAAGTGCCTCAGACCCACTGCAGCAGCACAGAGCATCCATGCCAGCTGTGGGTGTGCTGCTGTACGTGCTGTCCCCAAAGTTGCTGCGCCTGGATCAGCTTGGACGGTCCATCTGATACACTCCAGGCTAGTGGAGGTGTTCCTCCTTCAGTTTAGAAAGGGAGAATGGCCATGGGGAGAATCTCCCCATGCTCTGGCTTAGGAGAGCTGGGTGCTAGAGAATTGAACAAGCCAGGGGAAGGAACTGAGGATGGGAGATGGCTCTGACTGTGGGTGGTAAAAGACTCAAGTGCCCTGGGCAGTGTTTTCAGCACAGCTATTTATAACAGTGATGTTACTGGTGGCAACCACATCCAATGCATCTCAACATGAGAACAGAAACTTTTTCGCAACTCAGTAAATAAACCCTAATTAACCTCAATGTATTTCACCCAGTACCCTGCTAGTCTTGCACCAAAATTCTGTACCAGAAATATTTGGAACATAGGTTGAAAATCCTGGTGATCTCACATTGTACTCTGTTTGAGCTACCAGGGCTCCCTGTACAGGGGAGCAAAGCTGTGCCTTTGCCCCACTGTTCAGGATGAGTACATGGAAATCACCCAAGCCACTGCTGCTCCAGCCAGCACACAGGGCTTTATCCATGATAGAGAAATGTCTCCACTTGAGAAAATCACCATTAGCTACTGTCATATTCCCTGGGGAAACTATGTGGCTGAAACTGACTGAGAACTGGAGAAAACCAGATGGTAAAATTACATTCTCTGGGGAGGGGAGCAGCTTCTCTGCCTGACTGTCTTGCCTTACTGGGCTCCTATTTTGCTCATCTTCACTCTCCAGTGTTTTTTGGACTGCTCCCTGGCTAAGATTAAGACAGACCTACAGCATTCACCCCAAAGTGGAGTGAATGTATTTGGATATGGGAGGGAGACCTGCTGTTCTCTCTGTGCTATCTTGCCCCACCTGCCACTCAGCATAGGGATTGCAATCAGAAGAAAACAGGGAACTCTGCACATTGCACAGACCAAGGCCATCATCCCCACAACGAGAAGATTGTTTTCTTGTTCAGACCCTTGCCTGAGCATTGTCATAAATCCAAACACTTGAAAGAAGCTTGGGAAAACCCAAATGGTTTGTAATGATGTGTGGTCCTCAGAGGCTCAATCCAGGGAAAATAAACACTAAAGAACACTACTCGAGATGCTAGTTGTCTGTCTATTTGGGAATCACAGCATTTAGAGCATTTTAGAAATGTGCTTCAGCTCTCCAAATCAAGTAAGAATATTGTTGTGCTGGGCCAGACTGAGTGTTTCTCTTGGCTTCATGTCTCATTAAATTCTCTGTAATTTTTTACATGACAGTACCATGGGGTACAGAGATAGAAGTGGAACATTCATCAAATCCTTCTTCTGCTTTCTGCTTCTCCTCCACCTCCGTGTTTGAGCTGCCAGATAATATAACTCCATGTTGTTCCTTTCCCACTGAGACCTCCTGCTGATTATTATTATTAGCAAAGCACCCTGACTATACTTTTCTCCTCCTTACTGCATTTTAGCAAAGGTCACCAGTGCTAATAATTGAAGCAATCATTTGTATTAATGCTTATCATCCAGACAGCTCAAGGCAGTAGAGTAAAACAAAGACAATGGAAAAGAATTCAAATTTTTACTCTGATGGTGCAAGTAGCAGGAGCTGGAACTTTGGAAGATAACACAGTGACAGTGAACCTATTAGTGTTAAAAATATATGTCAGAAGCAATTCCAGGAGAGCTAGGAAGCCCAATAGCAGCTTTATAATACTGAGGACAGGTAAATAGGAGCAGACCTAGAAAATGAGGGCTCTGTTACAGGTGCAGAAGACTCCAGCATGTACCAGCCAGTGCAAGGAGAACACTCCAGCCCTGCAAACCTGAAGTGTGCTTGTCCTGCAAAGCTGTGTGGGAGTGCCTGTGTCTGCACTGCCCTGTGCCTGCTCTGACCTGTGATGCCAGGAGAGAGCAGCAGGACACGTGTCCCTGCAGCCACCAACATGTTAAATCTGCTTGTCTCACACAAGCTTGTTATGAAGATACAGTCCCTTATTCTTTAATCACATATGGGGTCAATTTTAATGCTTCTTTTTCCTCAGTCAGAATTTTATCAGGGATAGATGCATCTGGTTCCTTGGGAAGGGAAACAAATGATGAGGAGATAAATAAGCTGCTCTGTGGAAATTGCCTTCCCTGTGGGAAGTTGTCTCTGATTGTAATGATCCTATCTAAAGCCAGATAATGCCAAAACCACAAAATGCACTTGAAATCTCAGCCTTCATCATTCTGGAATGTCATAAATACCTAAAAATTCTGGGTGTATTGGTTTATTCTTCATGTTAGGTCTTGCTCAGACTCTGAAGGAGCTGTCTGTTCTGCAGACTCCAGCCTGAAAAGCCTGCAGTGGCCAAATGAGAGTCCTCAGAGCTGTGCATTGACCATGGCACTGGGTAAATCTGTGTGCAATTCCTTGCCTTGCCACAACTTTGTTTGCATTGCTTTTTAATGGCTCAAAAATTCATAATTCTCAAAAATTCACTCATGGGTAGGTGATTTCTGCTTGAATACGATCATTACAAGGAAGGAAATATTATTTGTATTTGCTTTTAGTTTAAGCCACTTAAGAAAAAATCTTTTATGCTCAAAGTTACATACATATCATGGATTTTGTTCAGGTGACCAGGTCAAAAAAATTTATGGGCCTATAGTTTCAGATTCATGTTCGTGGCTATGACATTCAGGGCTTTCTTTGTCTCATGGCTGCTAAACAGCTTATTTAAAGACCTTGACTTCATTTTATTTTTTCCTAATCCCAAGGCAGTTGTTAATCCAGTTACAAGCTTCTTCTGTTTGACAAAGTTGAAATATTGCACTGATCCCAGACATGAGCTGGCAACACAAAAGGAAAGGAATAAGTTTTTTGCCTTTTCCTCCCAAGAATCCCACAGAACTGATTTAATGTCAAATTTATGGGAAAATGTTAATATCTGAAAACAGTGAATTGAAATACTGTAACACCAGTGTTGCACCAAAGGAATGCTGGAGGTAGAATGGTGCACACTCTTAACACATGAAGACAAGTATCTTTGTGCTGGAACCCTTATAAATTTCACAATATTGAGGAGTACAAATACATGTCTTCCAGTACATGGCCTCCAGTGCCAAACCTCCCCCACGCTGCTGGTCTTGAGGAGTTGAGAGGCAGCCAGGGCAGGAGCCTCAGCATGAGTGACCACGAGTCCAAGGCCACGGGGTGGGCACAGCCCATCCTCACTCCCTAGCCACTGATGGGGACTTCCATCATCACAAAGAGCAGAGGGGGCAGCTAGGCTGTCCAAGTGTTGATAAGAAAACCAGTCCTAATCTTCAGGCTTACTTTTGAGTCTATGGTTACCTAAGCAAGTCAGATCTCATTCTGGGATCCTCTCTAGGTGAAAACCTTCTAGTGCTCCTCTGGTCTGAGAACATTTCCCTTTGTCTCGGCTCAAAAGGAGGTGATGGCGCTTAAACTTAAGAGTCTTATTAAGCCTTTGCTTTATAAAGCAGCCCAAAAAAAAAAAAAAAAAAAAAGAAGCTTTTGGAAGTCTGCCAGTGTTAGCTACTCTCTAGCACCCCCTATTTGGTATTTCTATTAGCAGCAGAATTCTGTTGGGTAAGTGCTGCACAAAGCACCAGCCTGTGACCTGGGCCCCTCATTTCTGCCAGAAGCACAGAGCAGATGGACAATAAGGGCAGACCCCAGAGCTTTATTTCTGCTCATACTGGTCAGGGCATCTCTTCATAGTACAGGCACAGTCTAGGCAAGAAGGTATCTGATATATAACAAGAGAGATCTTTGCTGGGAAACATAAATTTCAGAAGTTGTGGGAATTTAAATCTATGTAATGATGCACAAAAATCAGACTGCCAGAAGACTTCAATAACAAATTTTTTAATGATAGACTTGAAGTCTTCTGCAATTACTCAAGGCAGACAGGACAATTTGGATTTTTTCTTCATGTTTTGATAATGAATCCTCCCAGTGTAAGGATATCTTCTTTTTGCCTATCATCTAAAAATAAACAAATTGTGATTTTGAGATTTGGTAAGAAACTACTCAGTTTAACTAAGATCTAAAAATATATATTTTCTTTAGTTTTTGATGTTTTTTGGGGGTTTTTTTGAGAACTAATGGAATATCTGTGCAGATGAAATTCATCCAACTTCAGTCTCAACTATGGAGCATCAAATACTATTTCATAATGCATGCAAACTGCCAGCCTACTGAAACCAAAGCACAAGAAAAAGCATTAAATTTGCAATAAAACAGGTGACTAATGTATTTTAGCCAAAGTATAGGGAAAGGAATGATTGACTCATGTTAGGCTATATTATAATACTACAGCATTAGCTATATGTAGGACTAATATTTCACATGTATGTAATAAATTGCATTAAAACAAATTTATTATTTGTTTGATTAATGTTTATATAGGAATGTCCAAAATCAAGCCTTGGTATCATTTCCCCCTTAATTTCATCTGCTGCTGGAATAAAAAGACAACTATTGCAAAAGTAAAAAGTTTTGATCAAATTCTTATGAAACATGTTTGAAAGGCCACAGTCAAAATCAAAATAAAAGTTTTGCTCCCCAAAGCTTTCCTGAGTGGTGACTAATTGCAGTATTTACTTTGATGAATTCTGCAGATGCATTTTGCTTTCAGTAATGACCAGGAAAGATTTTGAGGGTAATCAATTATTTTGTGGAGATAATAATTTGTCCATTCATCTAAGCTGTTTATTAATTCACAGGAAGTGTATCCATAGTATTTAAGCAGTAGTCATAAAGATTTAAATTAAAATTACTTTGGGAAACCTACTTCAACATGAGTGACTGTGGGAATATGCTACCCTTAGATCAAGTCCTGCTGAACTGCATTCCAAGGAGTCATTTGGTAAGTCCTGTTATGGGCACGTGCTCCTGGCATACCTGCAAAGCCACAGATTTACTGTTGCCACTGACATTTTCTCAAATTTATGAACTTGGGGAAAACAGGCCCAGCCAGTTCTGGAATGATGTAAGAGCTCAAATACAGGTTACTCTTGTCTGAGTGAAGCAACAGGAACTGTGCTGTGCAGACACTTCAGTGATGACCTTGCTAATGCTCCTCTGTGTCATGCATGGCTTTTTAGCTGTATCAAAAGCACCACATCAGATTTACATTTTGAGGTGATATGGTAAATGTGTCTTTGTCTTAAGTGGTATGTGTTATGTAGAAGTTCTTGAAAATTGCCTCTGAAATGTGTGTAGTTTTTATGGATATACAATTTTTTTTTATCCCCTAAGAAGCCTATTATTTTCATCTTTAAAAGAAAAGTTTCCAGAAGTTGTATGCTTATTCTTTCTCCCTTCCTCACAAAGTTTTCTCTTTGTTGCTTGTAGTTTCTTCTTCCCCTCCCCTTAAAATAGAAGCATAGATCTTACCCCATTTTTCTTTTACAGAATCTTTTCTTTTCTCCTCTCCTCATGATATGATGTTAAGTTGTTCAAAACCCAGACAAAAAATAGCTTGTGTCTGCACTCCAGCAGAACAGAGTGATATTGTTGCAGAATGGAGTAAAGGTTCTTTCCGTTCTGGACCACCCGACCTTGCTGACACAAGGTTGATTCAGAAAGACTCTGCAAGAGCTAGAGATATTTCTGTCTGCACAGAAAGAGAAAAGGAACCGACTGAAAAACTACAGAGGGTGGTGAAAACCCTGCCAGTATTGACCTGCTTGGGTCACAAATGGCTGTTTCTGAGAACAGTCTCAGAAGATGCTTTGTTCCCTAAAAAATTTTGCATTTGGCTGCAGGGAAGAATTGGCTGTCCAGCACAGCCACTCCACAGGGTAAAGGAGCAGGCTGCTGGAGTCCTTTCTGCACCCACCATCAGTTGCTGGCTTTCTCTCATCAAGGCTCTAAACGTGGAGCAGGCAATGTTGTCCAAACATTGATTTGAGCAAGGCTCTTTAAAAAGCCCTGCTAAGTTTTGATCCTTCAGAAATTATTTCACATGCATTCTAAGTCAACATTGAAAGAGCCTAAAAAAATCCCTCTAAAGGTCAATAAGGAATGCAACTCTTTTAAGGTAAATATTTCAAAACCCCATTAAAATAAAAGGTCAATTCAGCGTAAATTTTGCCAAAGTTCAGGTTTTCTGCTGTAGAATTCATTTGCTCAAATTTTAAAGAGCCTTCTTGAGCAGTCTTTTTCATCTGGATTGGAAGCAGAAACTCAGGCGAAGCTGTGTCCCAAAATGAGGTGAACCTGAGCTGTGTATTTGGTTCACAGCAGTGGTTGCAAATGTCCTCTGAGGCCAGGCACATTTGAATCTTGTTTTCATTAGTTCCATTTTTGCATGCAATCTTCTCTGTGCTTAGCTTTTCAGCGGAGGCCTCTGACATCTTCTCCTACATTTCACCTTTTCTCTCTTGTTCCAGCCCTGTGCAAAGATGTCCGTTCCAGCAGGCCACAGTAAGGACATGGCAGATGTGTTAAGTGTGGTTGTTCACCATCTCACCCTTCAGAGCCAGGCAAGCCAGTCTGGAAAGGTTTGCTCTTGCTTGGAGTGTATGCAAATACTTGCAAGGGCCAAGCTGCAGAGGATTTGGGTACCACTGTGACAGCAAGTTTAGAGATGCTTAGGTTTCTGGTTTTCTACAGTGATGTTCAAACCTCAAAAGCTTCCCATTTACACATCAAAAATGAATACATACTGTGTGATTTTCTTGTGAATTATAATCATTGTTGCACAAGCCATGCTGTTCTTGTTTGAAGGATTTAGTTCTGTGACAAGCAGAAGGAAAAGTAGAAAAGACAGGAAAATATTCTTAAATAACTATAGCTAGCAGAAAAAGATAAGATCAAGGAGATTTCAGTGAAGTTTCATATTTAAAAACTCATGAAATCCAATCCATTGTTTCTTAGAAAGTGTCATTAAGATTTAGAAATACCAGCTGACATGGACAGATTCTTAAACATAGACTGAACAAAGGAAAAATATATTAGTAAAGCTTGCTTTTTTCAGGTGTTTCCATGATACATAAAGCAGGGAAATGGGAAGTGCCCCAAAGTCACTCTCACAGTTTTGGGATGGAAAATCATGGAGGAACTATCTGTGGCTACCTCAGGTACATGGTGCTCTTCTGCTCTGGCTGGCTGCACATTACAGTAATACTCAGACATTATTTTAATGAGAATTCTGCATTTGTAGCAGAAAATAATGCTCATTTTTGGTTGCTTGTTGAGGACTTTCCTTTTCATTACCAAACTGGTTTATATTGGCAGTGTGTATTTGCTTTCTCAGCAAGGAGGATGTGGCTTACTGCTAGAGAACCAGTGTAGCAGAAAACAGCTTCCAACAGTACTGAAGATTAAGTACATTGCTGTAATAAGAATAAGAATATTGCTGAACAGAGGGGTTTTCAAATCTTTGCCAATGTTCAATGTAAGCATACATTTTAAATATTTTGCAGAGTTAAATACTACATCAACCTTTTCCAGCTATTCAGAATATAAAATTATGCTTACCTATATCATATATGCTCTTCTGCCCTTGCAGTATCTGACAGCATCTCTCATAAGTGTAGGGAAATATTTAAGAGCAAATCCTGACTTTCTGATGGAAAACACTGGAAATGGAATAGCTATTTCATCAAGTTATTCCTCAGTGTACAAATTCTGATGATCTTCACTTCTCTGCTCATCATGAACTGGTGGATTTCATTATGGCATCAATACCCAGGTCTCCCTGCAATCTGTTAAAATCATATTCCAAGTCTCCCAGCAGAAACTATGTGAAAGTGAATATGGTTTTGTCTTGCCAGCTTAGAGTGCTGGTACAGAACTCTAGTAAATGTATGGTTAATTTAATGATTTAAACATCATTCAGTTGGTCAGGAATTTGCATTCTGAAGTCCTCAATGCCATTTGATTGCAGTAGTGCGCCACGTAAATTAAAACAAATGAAAAAGTCCCAAAGGTATCTCATTAAGGCAAATCATAGGTCCCTCTGGATCATGTAAATGAGTTAATATACTATTTTATGCTTCCAAATGCATTTATTAGCAGTTTACTTTCAGTATGTTCTTCAGCAAGCTGTTTTCTTGACTAGCCAGCTGTTTAATTATATATATTTTCTGTATGTCAGCAAGTGATATCTTCTGTCACTTAAAATGTTAATGGGTAACACAGGACTTATACATCTGTTTGAATTGGCATGAATGTAGGAAAAATCCCATAACATGCTGGTAAGTTATTTCACACGACTGTTCCCACTTCTTGAGTGCAAAGATACTGTACTAATTTAAAAGATTTGCTATTATCCAGCTGATCTAGATGAATCATAAAATTGCAGCTTTGAAAAACTGCAATGCAACTGTGGAATTTATGTAGAGTAAAAGTCATTTGGGTTAGGTACTCTTTGAAGTCTAGATGGTGTTGGAAGCTGTATCTACACTGCCTTGGGGAGTGCTGCCTGGTGCCTGTTTGCCTTGGGTTTGCAAGCCGTGCACAAGTGTTGTATCCACCACCCTACTGCCCTGAGCCTTGCCTTTCTAATAGTGTGCTCTTCTTGGGACTTGTTGTGCCTCACCTGCCTGCTTTGAATGAAGCTGGGTGCTGTCTGTCTGTCCGTCTGTCAGCAAGAGGCCTGATGAAGCAGGCTGTCAGCCCCGCCAGTTCCAGGCCGTGTCCCTCAGGCTCAGGCAGCCTCTCACAGGGATGGACTGACCCATCCCAGGGGCCTGTGTGAGCCCCCACGGTGTGCAACTCCTCAGCCTCTACCACACCTCTCCTTCCAGGAGCTAGGACAGATATCCTCCTGGAATGCAATTTCTTTCATCCTCCAATATTGGCCTGAACTTTGACTTAGTCCAGATTCTCCTTTAGAAAGTTTTGCTTTTGGAGACAGTCTGTCAATAATCACTGAAAGGAGCCTCTTCTCTAGTTGAGCATGCAGTGACAGAAAAAGTCTGGATGAGGTAGGTCATGCTCAATGCCAGGTACCTGTCCTGCAGATAAAGCATTTTGTATGCCTGGAACAATTGCCCCAGTTGTAGGTTCCCACAGAAAGAATTAATCCAAAACTGTTGATAGGAGTGACAACCAAATCCCAAATTATACACTTGACTGTTTTAAGCACACCTTCCACAGCTGGGTTCAGTTTGAAAATGGTGGAAGGCCAGCCAGGCAGTGAGAGGAGAAGGATGTCTTTGCAGCTGTGTATTTTCTTTACATTGATGCCAAAGAGAAATGAAATGAGCAACAGAAGTCACAAATCTGAACTTGTTGCACAACTAAAGCAGCTGGGTCATGACTAAGGCTGTGAGACTCCACACACCAAACTGCCAACAATTAGTTGAAGGCTGAACTGTGTTCCTAATAAATACTAAACCCACAAATGTGCAGTTACCAAACATGGCTGGCTTGCAAAGTTCATTCTGTTTTATTCTAGCTGTTTTGTCCCCATCCTGCCCACTCACATCCTCTGCAATCAGAAACCCGTCTGGTGTCTAGAACGATGATGGTTCTGCATGACTTCTGAGATAACAAATCCTGACTAATAGGAAGATTATTGTGAGGATTTATTTTATAGAAGATGGCTGTGGAAATAGCCCACACATGCCTGCTTCTTCCAGATTGAAGGCAGTCACTTGAGAACCTCCTGGGTGCTGGGCAAAAAGAGAACTGGAGAATCAATCTAAGGGAAACAGAATGTTTTTGATCTACAAATGGGCATGTTGAAAAAGCACTTTTTCTCTTGTTCATTTCACCAAATCTTAGTTTTGGCTTCCATAATTTCATTTTTTCCTCAGTGAGAGTTCAAGATGATTTTGTTTTTCTTCCTTTATGTATAGTACTTAGCGGATTTGGTGATCTCTTGATCAGAGACTGAACTATGGACAGTTTAGATGAAAAAGCCTAAATGGTCCTTGAGGCAGAGCAGAATTCTGATGAAAATGAATTTAAAGAAAATGACATCTAGTTAAAGAACAGTAAGCATGCAGGAAACCCCTTTACTGGCTTCTACTGCACAAGTGGATATAGAAAGGCATCTCATGGAGACCAAGGCCAAAACCAGGACTCCAATATCTTGAAATCATGAAGAAAATGCCTGAAGTGAGAAGGCAGTGAAATGAAAGCTATGTTTATTTTAAAGCCATGTTTATTTACATTTATTTTAAAGCTGTGTTAATTTCAAGTTGAGTTTGGTGTAGCAAGCAGGAGTTCACCTGCTCTTCTGAAAGGAAATCTCACACAACATTTGTGTTCAGACAAGATGTACTGGATTCAGGTAATGAAAGACCCAAAAGATAGTCCTCATGAATGTGTTGACTTTATGAATGAATCATGCAATATGTTTCAACACTACATTAAACACAGATATCCTGTGACAGACAAATTGTTCATGTGCCTTTTCACCAGAGAAAACAACCAAAAAAAGCAAACCTGTGGTTAGAAATGCTGTAAAACTCTTTTTTTGGTTATACGTATTTTCACCAAATAACTTCTCTCAATGGAAGAGACCAATGGGAAAAAGAACGACATAGGATAATTCCTATTTACAAAGATTAGGGACCTACATATTTTTTATGTGCTGTTTTTCTCAGTTTTGACTCTCATCTATCCCTCCCACTGTCACCTCCAGGCTACTTTTGCAGTCCTAGAGCAAAACATTGGTACAGAAGAAACACTTTCCCCTGCAGACATTTGGAGAATGGCTTGTAGAGGTGCCTAGAGAATGGGTGCGGAAGAATTTGTGTAAGGAATAAAAATGGCTGCTGCTCCTTAAAAACCTGTGTGACACTAAAATTTCCTATATGCAATGGAGGAAGCAGGACTTTCATTAAATAATAATTTGAGGATTTCTACTTTTCCTGAATTGTTTACTGTCAGATTGCAAAGCTTTAGATCTGTTAATTATTAGATTTCAGATTTTCCTTACTGAATCTTCAGGATGCAACTCCTATGTAAAGCAATAAATAAGCAGCTGAGTGTGTGAGTTTAGTTATGGGAGTCATGTTCTGTCCTTACATACATAACACGAGGTTTATAGTGGATCTTGTTACTGACTGCAAGCAATATTTCTTTCCTGCAAGCAAGGAAATATTCCCTTGGAGAATACTCAGGCTAACACGGATCTTTTAACACGTAACAAATGCTACTAGAGGTCAAGACCAAAGCCTGCCCAAAAGAGGGTTTGCCATCAAAAAGTCTTTGGGAATAGTAGGTGTCCTTAAACCAGCAAATTACAACAGTTGATTATTTGATTCAAATCCTTACACATGATCTTTTGTCTTCCTTTCTCTAACTACAGTAGAGTGGGGAAATGTTCTGCCTCAGTGAATGCAAGAAGATCATTACTGTGAACACAGCTGCATTGTGTGGGCTATATGAGCAGAAAAGTAGAAGGATGGGGCCCAGATCCTCTTAGACTCTCGGTGTCAAAGACCTCTGAAATCAGGGACTTTTCATCTCTCAGATGGATGATTATTTCTTGCCACCCCCACTTTTGGAGTCTATGAAGGTCATGACAGAGATCAAGCTTGGTGGTTTTGTAATGGCAGGTTCTGTAATGGCAGGTGATGCTGTGAAATGTGGTCTCTCAAAACCCTGCAACTGAGTTTCGTTCTGGACTCATATTCAGATTATTTCTGCAGTTATGATAAAGAGCCACACAGCCTAACACCAGACAGGCTGTGAGCAAGGAGACAACTGTTTTTTGACTGCAAGGGGGAATCTGAGGAATTATATGGTCATTAGAGTAGGAGCTTGCTCCAGGCATTGAGTTTGTTATTCTGGCTTATGCAATGTACAGGCACATCCACAGGTTCACCCACGTTTCTGTGAAAAATGCCAGAGATATTAGGTGAAAAAAAACCTTTGGTCAAAACCAAGGCCCTCCCATCTCAGTATCACCTTATACCCATCACCACTAGAAACCCCAGGTCTGAAATCCTGAGCAATGTGGTGGTGACACACAGGTTAGTACCTAATCAAGTCATGCCAAGACAAGCACACCATGCCTCCACAATATCCCTGTCAGCCAAAAGACTTCAGACACGTCATTAGCTAGAAGTGACTTCTTACTGGCCCAGGTGCTGTTCAAGAGCCTACAGCACCACAGTTTGTAACCTCTGGCTGCAATGGCTGTGACAGCTGTGACATCTGAACTGACCAAGCTCAAGCTTTAACTTAATTTTTGTTCCATTAATATTTAATTTTTTTGTTCCATTTTTGTTTGTCTTGCACCATAGTAAGGCATTTGTTTTGTAGTGTTTTGGAGGGAAGCTGCTGATATCTGAATCACCATTTCCTGCAGCATGTAGGTGTTTCTTGGAGCTCCATCAAGCAGGAGCCTGTCCTGGCCTCGCTCACCATGAGAGCTGGATCAGAATCACAGTCACAGCATCACAGCACTGCTTAAAGCTGGAGCATCCAGGGCACCTGTTTAGATTAACAAAAGCACTTTATAGCAGCTAAATGCATCTCCTGTATGTCTTCTGCTTTGTAATATCTTTGCTTTGGTTTTGCACTTTGAAAACAAAAGATAAAATATAATTTACAGTAGAACCAGAGCTGTTGCAGTGGAGATGGACTAAAATGGAAATAGCCCCAAAGATTTGATTCACTCACTACAAAACTGAATAGCAAAAGTATTAAATAAACTGTAGAAAGCAAATGAAGCTTCTCCTACCCATCACTAAAATTTAAAATCATTGCAATAAGTAACATGGTTGTCATGGTGATCAAGTGCTTGTTTATGATAAAATATATCAGGCAAAGCTAAAATGTTTTTGATTTAAAGCCCAGATGACAGGAAACTGAGTAATATAAGCAAGAGCACAACTATATTTGGTAGATACATGCAATTAATTATTTTTCCTATGAAAAGTCATGTCACTTCTCAGTGTTTTTTCTGCCTCTTTCTTATCTTCATTCAAGTTCTGAATATGTTTGTCTTCCGACAGTGCAATGAGCCAGCAAGACAGATTTCAAGGAAAATGGAAATGGGCAGTACTCAGAGGCACAGACAATAGGCCCCCTTATAGCAATGTTTCAGAGAAGAACAATTCTTAAATTTGAATGCTGCACTGTACATTCTGTGGTCCTGGAACCTGCAAATACATAAGCACTCAGCTGAATAATCTGCAGCCTTGCATTAGTTCAGCATTTCTTTCACTGAAATTGTCAGATGATTCAATTGTCTGAGCATCAGAGACTAAAATTCAGTTTTCTTTGCCTAAAAATAGCAGTCATTAAAAAAAAAAAGAAAAGGTAATGAAATATTCAATTTGCTTCTATTTAAAATGAGGGGAAAATCCTATTAAGGGAGGAAGTGTCTGACAGACTAGAAGATAGTTTGTCACATGGTTACAAATTAGTTGCATGTAAATTACCCGTGTAAAGCTGCAATAGGCCCTAGTTCTGCAAGGAACTTAATGAAAATATTGGGGCAAAGCTGCCTACTTGAATTTGATGGCAAAATTCCCAGAGACTTCAGCACCTCTGAGCTCAGCTGAAGACAACTGAAAACCAGCATCCTCACCTACAGCTGTGTGATTCCAGGGTATTTCATGCCGGTGTCAGAATATCTAATGGACTGTAGTAGGAGATTTTGATGAGGTCTCCAACACAGAGCTCAGCTATTGAAGTGTAGGAAGCAGGGATTTTGTAGAGAGCCTAAAGAACTTCACAGACATTTCCTTGTCTCTCCTTCCACCTCTCTCTGATTTAAGGCAGTGAATGTGATAAACAGAGATGGGTATCTGAATGAATTGTGCATAAGGACTGCTGGCTCACAGGGGAGGTTTTGGTGCTAACAGCAGGGAAATAGTGTTTCTTTTGCATTTCATGATGTTTTTAGCAACATGTCGTTTTATGCTTTTATCATTTTAAAGGAACTGGTAAAAAATAAGCTAGTAACAATTATTACAGATTAATGGTCAGAGATAAATCTCATTGAATTCAATAGAAAGGCATATAAATTTTAACAGGCTTGAGATCAAGACTTTAATGGTACATGACACAAGCTAGGTACCTTTGAAGATGTCACCTCAGAGTAAAAAAAGGAAAAATGTTGAAAGTTCTCATCTTATCAGAGAGGAAAAGATGTGGTTTTAAGTTGAAAAATGTATCAGATGATTTTGCTAAATAATTTCATTTGTTAGCTAATTAGATTTGTAGATACCTATATAGATCATAGGAATAATTTTCAGAGCATCATTAGTAACCACAGCATTATTATTGTCATCATGAAAATAGCTTTTGGATGAAATTTCCATCTCTTAAAGCTTCATCAAGGCAGTATCAATGTCACATTTATTGAAAAACAGTCCATAGGCATGGATGAAAGCAAAGGTAAAATTTATTATGTGGCCTAAGCAGATATATTAAATCAGTGTGGCTCAAATTATCTCAATAGTTCTGTATTTCTTGCAAGCCAAAGTGTGTGCCTTTTATATGAGCTGAAAGTCCCTCAAGGTCTCCATTTTGCAATGTCTTTCAGATGCAAAACTAGAAAGTAATATGTAATTAGATTACAGCTAAAATTCATGCAAATAGAAATATTTGACTGGTGAAAACTTGGTTTTGGTAAGAGCTGCAAGTATGCAGCCCTTGGGAGTGAGAGAGGAGACCTGTGTGACCATTTTAATCTGGAAAATCTTAAGCTGGTTTTCTTGGGAGGTGATACAGAAGTCAACAGACCTAAGAACTAATACGAATTCTCCTGGCTACTCACAGTCCAGGCAGGACACGTACAGCTAAACACGGTAAACACCACAGACATCTGCGTTCTTCCAATGGCCTCATCTTTGAAGCAGAAGAAATATTTACAGTATTAAAACATTTGTCCTTTTGTCTTGGTCTTAAAGGATGCCAAGAGCTCTGTCATGAGGATATCTGTTAGGAGGTGGACCCTCCTTCCATCATCCATAAAGCCTTCTATAGCACTAAGCAGGAGTTGCCTGTAAATTTTTTTGAGCACTGCAGTCCATTTTTTTAACCATCTCTTACAGATTTCCCCTCCTGTTTGTCACTGTAGTATCTGATCATATTATGCACATCCCCCAGTCAGGCGCCAGTGGTAGCATTGTGGAGAAAAGAAATGGTCGAATAAACATAATTTTCTTTGTGTTTGCTGCGTTTGAGGCTGCAATTTTGTTATAACCATTTAATTTCATTATTCAATTCAGAGTTGAAACACTAGCCTGAGAGTTTCCACTGGAGCATGCTAAAAGGATATCTGATTTCCCTTCTGTTTCCCCTGCCTGCTTTATATTTTTTCCACAGAAATAGGTAAGGATACAGATTTTCAGCAAAGTGGCAAGGAGTAAGCTAGAATTCTCAATGTGCCAAGGCTTCTTTGCTAATGTGAAATCAGGCACGTTCCAGCTTCTGCTCACCCCCACGGCCAGCACTGACAGGCTGTGATGGCAGGGGCACAGCAGAAACTGGAGACCTTTTCTTCCTAATCCAGGTTAAATTACCTTTCCAATAAAACCTGGGAGTAGCCTTCAAAGTGTCAGAGCTTAACCACAAAGGTCAGGTTACTCAGAAATGACAGAAGCAATGACACAACTCATTGAAGCACACACTTGTTTGCTAAGAGGGATGAATACTGCACCTCATTGGAGCCCAGATGGAGTCCTGGGCAATCCTGGAAATCAGGACTTTTAGGCTGCAAGATCAATCACAAAACAAACCCAGAAATATTAAGCAAAAATTCCACTTTGTAAAGAAATGAAAAAGTAGGCTGGAATTTCAACAACTCATGAATGAATGGAAAATCGTGATCTTCAGCAATTTTTCTTAGTGGCTTTCCACCTCAGACTTAAAGTAAGAAAGACTACTATATTTAAATTTAACTAGATGTCTTCTGTTTACTCTTTATAAAGGCAAATAAAATTCCTAAAAAGTGGTTTGCTATAAAATAAAATTATAAACACTGAAAAGGCCAGATACTCATTGTTCAAACACAATTTTTTTTTTTGGTGGTGAGTTTTTGGTGTGTTAATAAATTACTCCTTAGCCTTTTTATTCTGAAGAATACTGGTCTAGCAAGGCATAGTATTTCTCAGTAATTTCAGAATGCTTGAGGTCCTCAGAATATTTAAAGTATCCTTTTGGCAGCAGGTAACATACAGACAAGTCCTATTGTCTTATTTATTGAAGTATTATACAGTTTTGAATAATCCTTTCATAATACTAAAGGTTACAGCACAGGGAGTTTCACAATTTGTGTGGGGTGTTTATCTGTACCTAGACAGTCCCAGACCATCTGCCAGGATTGTTTTTCCTTGATTATGGATCAGAAAAATTATAATGTTCACGAATAATTATTTTCCATGATAAAACAGGAGGCAGATGAATCAGAAGACTAGTAATGCCTAAAAAACAAGCCTTTGTCTTCCAGTTCACTGTTCAAGTGCAGTTTGAGTCATAATAGACCAGAAATCAGGCCCAAAAATTTGGGGATACCTTATGGAGTAAGCTTGGTCATACTATTTTGAGAGTTGTGGCATTTAATGAGAAAATGTGGAAGAACATCAGGACAGGCTGAGTCTATATACAGTAATATTAAACACCTATGCATTAAACACCATTAAACTCCATGGCAGCAATATGATGCACCAAGAAAAGGACCATGGAAAAATGAAAATGTGCAGTGTTTGGGTGTCTCTCATGGACACATGAGAACCTGGCAACCAGGCTGAGACTGCAACTGCTGAGGACCATCAGAAAACCACTGAAACAGAAATGTAAGGGAAGAGAAAGTGGGAAATCGGCCCTTGACAGTGGTTACAAAAATTGTAACTATTTACGCATTTAATGCATAAGCTGTCATCTGCAGGTCTCAAATTGTTCCACAGACACTGATGAATTAAGTTTCAATACACCCTTATGAGTTATTTTTTTCCCATTTTACTCTCATAATTAATGTATGAATGAATGCACAGGGACATGAGGTGACGTGGCACCAAGCCACTGCAGGTTTTTGTGATATAGTGTAAAAATTAGGCCTTGTGGTTCCAGCTGTCCACACCACAGCCATTGGGTACTTTGGTTTCCAAGGGCATCAGTTAATATTCTCAGGGCTTGTCAGACTGTTCAGCTGCCCTATTCATAAAGGATAGAAAGAAACAAGGGAAATTATTAGAATTTCTGTGCAACAATTACAGGTTGTGTTCCTATTGGTTAACTGAAGGCTAGCTAGGTTAATTTGTTTTCCTGGTTACTTAAAGTGATGTTTGCCCATGTACAATGATCTGTCTTATCCTATTAAAAATAGAGGCAATGATACCACTCTGAAATTGTTTAGAAACTATGCAAAGTTTAGACAAAATTGTTTGTGTGCAAAAACCAGCAATATCAACAGGGATTATGGAAAGAAAAGTTTCAGAGATTTATACTGAATTATTTTTTTCTTGAATGTATTTTATGTTTGGAATAGTTACAGAGAAAATGCATTGTAGGATATACAAATCTTTATGATCTACCAAACAGGAAAGGTTCTTATTCTTTGAAAGAATTAATTCTGAATAAAACCAAAATCATCTGTCTTCCTGTGATCAAAATCTCTTTTCTTTTTAATGGTTGCTGCATGTATAAGGAAACTGTTTATCTTCTGGTTTTGATTTTTGCTTCAAAGCTCTTATTCACTTACAGATGCTGTCCCTGTTCTTTTGGATTCTTTAGGATACTTTGAAACAAGCTAAAATCAAGTGGAACAAACAAATAAGTGACTTTGGTAAAAGTCCTCCTGCTATCTTTTTTTTTTTTTTTTAATACTTGAAGTTTTAAAATATCTTTATCACATTAGAGCAAGTTTAGAAAATGGTAATTTTACAGAGAGAGAAATGTGCTTTTTCTGTGGTTTACTTTGTTCCACTACTATATTGTTGAAGGTTTTGTTGTTTTTCACCTTACATGCTGCAGTTCAGGGTTGCTGTCTTTCTAGAACAGCCCTTTGAAAGACAGGTCTGATTGTCCACGCCATTATTTTTGCATTGACTTTCCTGCTGTTTACCTGATTCCAGGAGAGTATTCCCGATGTGACTCCGGAAGGAGGAGTGGCTGGAAATGAGAGCTCTGGGTTAGATGGCATCACTGGCAGCTCTGGAGCCCTTAACCACAGCTCTGCATCTCACTGACAGCCATCACCTCATGCTTGATTCTGGACTTCAGAATCAAGAAAAATCTGAAGAATCAATCAGTTTAGAGCCTGTCTTGAGTGTGCAGGTAAACACCAATGAGTACTGACTCAGGTCCAAGGGAGGCAAAGCTCAGCCTGGCAGAGAAGTACCTTTGGCTACAATACATGAGGAGAGTTTATGCACAGTTTAGGTGAAAGCACTGGCTTTCTCTCTTCTTCCTTCTAGTAAGGCAGGGATGGTGTTAATAATTTTATTTTTAGTATCATTTTTCTTTAGTTACACTTTCAGATTATTAGCTGCCCTATGCCTCTAAATGCTTGATTAAACCTACAAATTTCTACTTCTAGAAATGACAAATGCTTATTGGGGAAGTTTGTCAAAGGCACATAAAGGAAGCAGGAACACAAATTATTGGGCTTTTGAAACTTTTGATGCCTGTTTTACCTATAGATCTGACAGTTTTAAACAAGGCAGAGCTTTTATTTCAGTTTCTTCACAGCTTGGCAGGGTGTCAGTCAGCTTTCAGAAGGCAGACATGCTGGTGTGTTTGAAAGGGAAAACCATCCCAAGTCTTTCCTATATTTATCTTTTTCCACTCTTTTAGCCACTCATGTGATTGAATACCTTCCTTACCTTTCTTCTTCAGCTATGAGGGCCACTGTCATGGGTGCAGGATTTGAAAACGAAGCTCTTAGCTGCTGTGTTCCAGGATGTATTAGTCAGCAGGATTTACTTTTACATGTTTAACTGGAGAGAAAGCTCGCACCAGCCTCACATTGCTCATCTTTGAATACCTCCTGTGCAGATCCCTCAGTGACCATGTCTCTGTATTTGTGTGCTTTGTGCTGAAATATTCTCCCTCGACCAGTTGTGTTACCAGGTGGAGAAAATGGGGTATGCACAGTGGAAGGATTTCAAATTGAGCTTACCTTCATCACCTCAGCAGACTGGACTAGTTCTGAGTGAAGGTAGCCCTGCCTGCAGGGAAGCAGCACTGCAGCATAGCTTGAACATACTCCTTCAGTCAAGTAAATTAGCCTGGGCTACATGTTTTCCACATATATACCTAGGGAGTTTTTTTCCAAAGGAGACTTCTTTTAAACTATATATTAATAAAATAAACCTTTAATGACAGGGATACTGCAGGGTAATTAGACTTTATATGATACAGTAGACTTTACACTGCCTGCAGGATAATTAGATGTTATGTGATGCATCACATAAGCTGATGAAGTTTTCTAATTAGTAAATTTCACACACACAATTAGAAGTATAATGTGAACGTGAAGAAGAACCTGATTAAAAAAATTATTCTTGTGGTTGGAGCTTGGTAGGAAGTTTTCTCTATCTCCTAGAGGCAGTAACTGGCCAGTCTGTGCTTCATGTCTTCATAGTTTTCTCCATGGATGTGTAAGATGAGATTGCAGCCTTGGATCTCTTTTGTCATACAGATTCCCTGCTGAGAAGGAACCTGGAGCATTAACAATGTCTTGGAGATCACCTGCTCTCTCCATTTTATAATTTTTATTTGTGCCTGTATGTATTTTATTAAAGATTTAAGGTTGTTAGGGAGTTTTGGGGAAATGTTTTATGGAGTATGGGAGTAAGGGGGAATTTGTGGATCTGGCTGTGCCTACCATTGTGCAGTCATGTTTTTGAAGCTCATATGTTCACATTCAGTCTTACATTTCTACTGTCCCAGTATCTTTTTAATTGATCTGGAAAGGTCTTTATGGATCACAGAAAGGTCATTTTGAAAGTAGAATCTTTAAAGAGGTTTAAGAGCTTGAAAGGGAGAATACAAACCCAAAAGAGAATATAAACAGGGAAATGTACAGGCAAGACAATTTTAGATAGCAGGCACAAACCTTTCTGAGATGCCATGGTATGGGGAATGCTGTGGTAGAAAAAACTTCCCAGGGCAATAAAGAAAACAGTGATTTCTCAAGTAATTGTCGGAACTGGACTTAGGAAGTGAAGTAATTGAAATGAGACACTATTAGCCAGAAGGGGAAGCATAAATCACTAGCTGGAGGAAAATGAATTGACAAATGGAGACAGTGCTGGTGAATAGGAACTAGTACAGCTAAAATGACAACAATAACAAAAAAATAAAATCTATAGCTGTTCTACAGAGCTAGTTTTGTGGATAGAGAGAAAATAAATATCCTGGATTATGTATTTTTATTAATTTAGATGGGTAATTTCTGCCTGCATGCTTGCTACTTTCTTTTGCAAGTGATTACTCACAACCGTGGACAGATCATGGAGAACATATTTGGAAAGCCTCTTCTGATGTCAGCAGTCTCTTTGATTTGATGGGCAATGTGTATATCTACATAACCACCAGTATTTCCCATACATGTAATAATTCCATTGTTTTGAAGATGACTGCTGTTTTGTAGTAGATTCAATTGATGACTGCTCCAAACTTATATCAATTCTTCAAGCTGTCACTCTCTCTCACAGAAAGTGGACTCCTGACTTTTTAACTGTTTTTGATCTGAAATTATTTCAGTTCAGATTGAAAAGTACCTTTTATGAAAGGGGAATGTGAAATAATAGAAGGCAAACTTCTCTTTAAAGGTAATTCTTACCTACAGATTGCTGTGCTGACATTACAGAATGTAAATCTATAAATTTGTAAATCTGCTATAGATGTTTCACCAAAAAAACCCAAAAAGACAAAGCAACAACAAAAAAATCCAATAATATTCACACATTTAAAGGGTGTTACTGAAATACAGAAAGATTAACCTGACACAACACAGCTCTTTCAACTGAAAGTTTTTTCTATTACATGTTTTAAACACAATGTCACATAAAAGCAAAAACCTTTTGTCTTCCTCACAGGAGGCTGCACAAAGCATTTAGCATCTACTTCAATATCCTTTAGTGTGTAGAGCCTCCTGAATCTCAAGTGAATATCCCATTTCACTCACAGCCAGCAATCATGCTGGGGAAACCAGCTCATCTGTGCTTTGGACCTCTGACTCCTGCTGTAACTCTTCAATCTATCTTTCTGTTTCTGTGTGTGACATTTTATGCCCTTTCATTCATTCCAAATAGATTTTCTCTTTAACCTTGTGGTAGCAAAATATTTCATTGTATTTGAAACTAATGGCACTTGGTAATTGGCAATGCACTAAGTGGCAAAGGGCACCTCCAGTAATTTACTTGAATGCGCTTGAAGCTGAAATAATTTGATTTTCAGAAAAGGGCTGTAAGCATACTAACAGTGTCTTCTGAGCCATTAGTGTAAAGAGGCTGTCTTGGCTGTGCACTTTGACTGCTTTAAAATGAATAATCAACACCTATTGATAAGGAGGATAAGTATTAAAGGCTTAAGGGGGATTGGAAATATTTTTCATAGCTATTTTTGTTGTCTAGTTTATATAGTCACTTTATAGTAATGTTATATTTCAATATTGAATCAAAAATTCAAAATATTGCTCATGTTGAAATTGTATTTTTTTTCTGACCAATCCTAAGTATTATCTGTATGCACACATGGCAAAGAAAGAAAATGAAGTATAAATGTACATTTATGTGTAAACACAAAAGGGCATATGTACAAGATTCACTGTGGATTAAAAGGCAATGTGAGCCCTGGCGCTGTGTATGGGGCTCAGAGCTGGGCATTAAACCTTATGGTGCTTGAACAAAATGATTGAAAGGTATGATTGCCCATATGAACTTTACATGAAGTGAACAGTGTTTCCTAAGTCTCTCCTTCAAAGTGGAAATGATGAATTCATTCTGTGGAGCATTTTGGAGTCTTTAAATGCATATTTTAGACATGGAGGACAGGTAGAACAGGGAGTCTTGCTAGCTTCTATTATTTTCTTCTGCTTACATAAAAATATAAAGATATGTTTTGGCCAAGTATATTTTATTTAATCTGTTCTTGTTAATCTAAGTAGACATTATTATCTAACAATTATCAAAACATAAGTTAAACACATCTATTTTGTTAAGTTACAGGTGGGAATTACTTGCCTAAGCAGAAAAAGAAGGGAATAAGGAGAGAGGCACATACACCTGCAGTGAATTGCAAAAATATCTGGCTGACAATCCCCACCAGGAATAGAAGAAATTTCTAGATGTATAATTTGATATGTAGTGCAAATATTTTTTGCCTCCTATTTCTCAAACCATTTCATTTTAATTCACAACAATTCTTATTCATTTACATGTCATTATGCAATGCTGATGGTATGTTTAATGACAAGAATCACATAAGCCTGCAGGTTCAGCAACAGTTCACTAGCAGATAGATGTTTGTTCCTTCTTAATGGCATTAATTTGGGTGACATTTGGCTTTTAGTGCACATGATTCATGCTCAATTATGGTGGAATAGATAAAGAATTGAAAGACACAATCACATCTGTGCTCCTGAATGAAGAGGCTTTGTGACATGCTTATAGAGATTGGAGTGTCATCCAAGTGAATTAATTATAACAATCTGTTTCCCAATTCAATCTGACAATTATTTCCTTTTCAGAATAGCCAGCTTCGATTTTGTTTACAGATTTTATATAAACTTTGCAACAGACCCATAACCATGCCACCAATTCCTTGCTTTTATGAAGATCTGGGCAGCTGTGCAGCTGCAGAGGTTACAGCAGAATTGAGCCTGGGGAGGGAGAGGGGTGCTCTCTCTTCTCTGCCATTACACTGGGGCAAGTCTGAGTTGTGGATTGAATTTCTGAATATGGATCACGAATGAGGGACCCCAAATGACTCTGGTACTCAGTCTTTCCAGTTCTGAACTCCCAGTATGTCACAGAAACACGGAATAAGCTGAGCTGGAAGGGATCCACAAGGATCATTGAGTCCATCTCCTGGTCCAGCACCACCCCAAGAACCTCACATCTCTGCCAATAGCACCTAAGATTTGTGTGGTAAGTGATAGTTTGATTGCTTTTCAGAAAGGATTTTGATCTGTTCATGTTGAAGTCTTTAGGACAAAAAAAGGTTGAACTTGGCTCACGTTTGTCAACATGGATGCATGGAAGTAGTAATGATTTTTTGTCATACTGAAGATCCTTTTTAAATTTGTAACAGTGTCTTGTAATGTTTATTTCTATGAGATTTGTCTTAAAACCACAGCTGAACTTCACACGTGTTATCAGGGTGCCTTTACCATCAGCTCTCTTAGAATAGACACTTTTGTGCTAATCCTTTTCTGGACTCAGAGTTTTAAACCGACTCTCCTATGTTTACCCGCTTTTTCTTTAGTGGGACATCTGCAAATCAGTCCTGTAAAAGCCAGTACTAAATCTTTTCCTATCCAAGAACAATTCAGATCATGAATTAACAGGATCTGGATTTACATCTCAGTACAGCAAATCTGAAACTGACTCTTATATTTCTTTGGTGTCTGACATAGTTTAACTGATGGTGATCTTGAACCAAAGTTGGATGGATGTGTGCATATGTGTATGAAACTACAGAATTTCTATCAAAAGGTATTTCATTGCATTTTTCAAGAATAACAGAGAAATGCAGGCTGAGGGAGGAATTTTTTAAAATTGAAATGTTAGGTGTCTCATGGTTATTCAATAAATGAATCCATCATGATAGTGCTTTTTCCAGAGAAACTTTGAAAGTTGTTCCCTAGAAACAAGATGAAGATTAATTATCTCCTGCAAAAGTGCAATACACTTCCAGAGTGGCAATGGCATGCAAAGGAGGGTTTTTCTGGCAAATGGCAAAGAGTTTTTTTCCCCCTAATATAACACGCATAGTAATCAGCTGCTTCTTTCTTTGTCTTAATAGATGGATTATGAGGAGAAAGTGCTATTAATGTAAGGAGAGATGTTTTCTTGCCAGTATGTGCCCTTTTCCTATATGGTGTCGAAGTATCTTTTAAAAAGGTGCACTCTCTGTGCCAGTGTGACACCAAGAGCAATCCCACAGCAAAGGAGGTCCCTTACTAGCTGGCTCCCACCTCAGGGCAGACTTCCTCTGATGACCCAGCCAAAGTTGTGTACTGAGCTTGCTTTACCTCCAAACACTGCTAATGGCCATCAACAGCAAACCACAGGGGGATTCAGAGCCTCTCCTTCAGCAATGCAAGAGAAAAATAGATTTTTACAGGTGAAAGAGCAGCATGAAATGCTGCAGAAATAACTCCTTTAATGATTCATGAATCTAATTATTACTGTTATTAATGATGATACCAGGCTTAGAGCCATTAGTACAAATCTTAAATAAATGCAGGGAAAGCACTTTTTTATAGCCTGGAATTACACAGTCTAAGGGATATTCATAAGTAGAAAGCTGCATTATAATAATATGCTTAATATAATTATGATTGTTATATCAGTTAATTCTGCTGAATTTGTCTAATTTTTGAATTTGCTTATAAATCTTAATTAGCCACTGTGGAATTGAATGCAAATAAAAGATTACTGAAAACAAAATAAAATGTTTAGATAAAACCTGTAAAATATGAGAATGAATTCTGTCACTTATTAAGAATAATAAATTAATTGACTTTAGGTTTTATCACAGCCAAAGCACAAAAGAACACTTCATTCCTGGTTTTCAATATTAAGAGCAAGTTGGCTTTGTATTTGCCTGGAAGCAAGGGCCTCGGACAGTAGACTCTTATGGAGATGCCATCAGAATATATAAGTCAAGGAAGCTACTCATCTGGCAATGCCCTCCATCCTTTGAAGATAGATGGGCAACTGTCTTCAAAAATCAGGTGCTTATGTAAAATGCAGCCTGGCTTTGTGTCTTTCACCACTGAAGTGTCCTATGCACCACCATTTACACAGGAACAGGAACTGTTTCCTTTGGAGGTTTTGAGGTGTTGTTGAAAAAAATCCCATCACTAATGAAGAGATTACAAAGCAGCTGAAGAAATGTTTATCCTCAACAGAACTGGGAACAATTTGCTGTATTCTGGTGGCCTATCTGAATACCTCCACACCCCACATCCTCCATCCCTCACACCCAGTGGGAACAATAGGTCTAAGAGAAAACCTGATTGCCTGAGGGGAAACAGTCCCTGCCACTGTTGCTGGACAAAAGGAAACTCAGAGATTTTCATACAGAGAGGCCTGAAGATCCCTCTGAGCTCTTTGATCCTGAAATGCCTCAGCAATTCTGTATGTTAGCCTATAATGTGTCACAAAAAAAAAAAAAAGAAGAAAAAGACCTTACTTACAGGTCTTAAAATAATATTTCTCCAACTATCTCCTATCATAAATATTCAGTTTTAAATCACACACTGCACACACTGAGCCTCATGATCTCGTGTATTTTTGTCCCTGTCCTTGGTATTGAGTTACAGATTTCAGCACTAGTGGCTGTAGCTGCAATAGTGAGGGAGCAGCAGGAATGAAACTTCAATGCACAGTCTGTTCCCCCCTTCATGTTGCACAGAGCAGATAAAGCACACTCCTGTGCTAGCTGTGCAGGAGGGGCAGCTGTAGCTCCTTCAGCCACTGTAGGAAATCTCTGCTTGCATTCAGGATAAGTGGCAAGGGTTCAGCCACTCATGGGTCATCACAATCTATCCTCCTTGTCTAGCCTGCATCTTTGAATGCAGAATATTTATGGGAAAAAATGGATTATAGATTTTTGGAAACTATCTTTCCTCATTTTAGAGACTCCAAGTGACATTGCTGCTGCCTTGGAGCTAACCAAGGTTTAAATACCATTGTTGTAAGGAAATGGCCTTTTCCATAAGTCAAACTGCACCTTCTAAGACTCTTGGACCCGTGATCCTTTCTAGGTAGCCAGGTGGTTAAGCTCCTCCTGTCACACACACCTTTTCAATGTCTAAACATGTAAGAAAGTGATCAAATCACTCCTCAGCTTTCTTCTTGGGTGATCAAATATCTTGCATCCCTGAGACATGCAATATGTTTTTCTAGTTCCTGAATCCTCTTTTGTGAAATTTAGGCTGTGCAGCAGAAAGTAAAAAACTGTCATGCACACAGAATTTTCTTGTGCAAAACAACCAGTAGAGAGATACTTGTCTCCTATTGTGGACTCATCTGTGCTTCAGTCCTAGTAAATATTTGTCTTCACTGATGCATTGCCAAAACGTAGTGTCGAACATTACATTTATTTAGCCTTAATGCCACTGATAAGGCTGCACTAATTCTCTCTAGGAGTTACTCTGCCATAGTCAGTGGTACTAACAAAGATTTGGAATACACCTCATGTATCCATTTCCAGTCAAACCAAGAACAAATGCATTTTTTCACAGGTGTGCCTTCTCCGGGGTTACTAATGCAGACTTGGACTTCAGCCTTTTTCACCTGAAAGGTCAGTAATTTAGTAATGCCAGCTAGTTGGCTCTTTCCTTTTTAACTCATTAATATATCCAGAATGGTTATTATGGAATATATGTCATGCCCATCTGTTACAGTAGGATATTGAGAGCCTAGAGAGGATGATTCACAGTTCTGAGGCAACGTCCTATGGAAAGCATAGAGCATGCTGGCAGATGGGAAGAGATGGATCTGAGCAGATGGATCTGGGTGTGGTTCATGTCTCACACACTGGTTTACACTGGGACAGAGCACTGGGGCTAATTTCTTGCCAGCAGGAACAGCCTGTAATGTGCACTTGTAGCAATCACCAGCAGATACCAAAATAATTCCGCTGAGGAGGCAGGAGTGCTCACAGAGCTGCTTATCCCAGCACGGCACATGCACAGGAACAGCCAAGGGCAGCATTCTGCTTTCAGAACAGAATGCCACAGTGAGAAACCACATCATGTGTTCAGGTATGACTGCTGATAGTGTCTGAGTGCATTCTGGATGGACTGACAGGGCTCCCCAGATGCCCCCAGTTACTAGACAGTGACAGCGAGGTGACAAGCACGTTGGCAGCAGAAGGTACTGCACCATACCCTCTCCTGAAATGGTGACAAGTACAGGAGTGCCAGAACCTGACTGAAGAACGCAGCTCTTGGTAATGTTAGAGATCACAGTTTCACTTGCAATACAGTGTTTTCAAACAATATATTAATACTTGTGTTGCTCCATAAAACCAGCCTAACTAAATGAAATGTTTAGCAATGACACTGATATGGAAAAATGAATCACATTGATTAAATACTACTTTCTATTTAAAATTTGAACTTGCCATTAGTAATATCACATGTGCATTTGATGAAACAGAGCACAGCTCAAAGCTCAGCAAACTCCCCAGGAATCTTTCCTCACAATCTACCAGGAGCTAGCTTATGCTTTTTGTACACTCATATTGATTTTGGAAAGAAAGTTGCTGCACAGAAAAAACATTAACAAGGTGAGACAAGATGATGAGAAAGAGAAATAAGTAATATACCTTGCCACAGGTGCTTCCCTTCACTGTTGCTATACCCAAGGGAAACAATTTTATTTTTACACTTAGCTGGATTAATTTATTGAATTGGTGCATACTATAGTAAAAGTCAGCAGGTATATGCAATTTCTAATAGCTGCATATTTTATGTGAACTCTCAAGTGCCATAGATAGAAAAATGAGAGTCACGTTGGAGACAAAGGGGTTCTTCCATTCTGGGCTGAGATGATGACTTCTTTAATATCCTCTTTATAGGAATCTTTGTGGTTTAGCACCTCATATGAAATGTAATACTTTTACACAAATAGCTGGCAGCAAAGAAGAAATACAATTATCTCAGGACAAAGAAGTTATTTTTAGAGCTCTGTATTGTCTGCCTGGTATCGGTTTTTTTATAACACTTGATATGTGCATGACATATATAACACATATATAATTGGAATTCTCACTGCACTTGTATTCAGACTCTGAGCTGCACTGTATTCAGATTCTGATCTTAATTGTATCTTTGCTGTGGGAGATTTATATCCAGGTGTGGTGGCTGATGAGCTCAGCCATAGCCTTTTTTCACTGTCTGGCACAGAAAGGCAAATGCTATTGGTAGTAGCAGTTTGCTAGTGATTAATATAGAAAAAAAATGTATATTTGGAAAATAACAGCCATTAAATATCTGCTTTTAAATTCATTAGGAAAAAGGGACTGTGCTGGTGATGTATGTTTAAGATGACATAATACTGGTTAGGTAGGAGTGGCCATGCAATGCAGGATCATGGCTTCACGAGGGAAGGGTATTTTCTCAGCTACAGAGATTCTCTGCAAAGCCATTTTGCAGCAGTGTTGGATGTCTGTGAGTACCTGACTGTACCTGCACACATGCTGCTCCCCTGCTGACTGCATGCGCTGTGCCCCCCAGGAGAAGTGATGCCCAACAGAAGAAAAGAGCAAAACAACATCCCAGGATGGCAGCGTGGCAGGAGAGTGTGGGCATGGTGACTGACCCAGCAGACACAGCACAGCACCAGGGCTCTCTGTTCCTTTAGTGTCTGTTTCATAGGGTCATGTTCCCAAAGAACCAAATGTTTCAGACACCTTCCTTGCCGATAATGCTCTTGGGCACATTTTTTCTTGTTCTCTCTTGAATGGCATAGATTGAAAATTCATGGGATGTGTTTTTCTTTAGGTAAATTACACAACCATTTATTCTTGAAAAAAGATTGTGTAAGTGGGAAATAATAATAATTAATAATACTATTATTATTATTAACAATAGTAATTGTAATAGTAATAATGTTGGGGGAGCTACTGAGAACATTACCAAAACATATTCTAAGATTAAAAACTGTCTGTTTCTAACATTTCAACAATTCTTGAGGTTACAGAACCTGAAGCTGAAATCATGTTTTCTTGGCAAGGACTTATATTCCCAGCATCTGAACATACCACTGGTCTTCCTGACACATTATTGATTCGTTCTGCTTTTGTTGTTGATAAGCATTGTTGGAATTGTTGACAGCTACAGACCAAAACACAGTCAATACTACTGAGAGCAGGAATCCTCCCTGCATTCACCTCTGCACATCATAACTATCCCAAGGTTGTAAAAGGGAAGAATGGAAAGGCTTTTTGTGTGTCTTGTAGGAAGCTCCATGGTCAATAGCTAGGAGACCATTTCAATTGTTATAGCTCATATAGTTATTTGAGCACCTCATTGCAATGCATATATTTATATCTACAAAACATTTCAAAGCAAATAAAGACATTTAATACTTTTCTCATTGCTACTCATATCTGAGAATATGGAGAAAATTTCCTTTTTCCCTGCTTTTCATTGTAAGAGGGAAAAAACATCTTGTTTAAATAAATAGTTGTTATTTCTGCCCAACATAGCACTCTACAGTTATTCTGTGTTTATGTGCATATAATTATTGATATGATGTAACAGCTCAGCAAGATTGTTCTTCTCTTTTCTGATTAAGGTGATATATCTGTGTAGTAATTTGTTGAAATTCAGCATTAATTTAGATCATACTCATAATAGTATTTATTCTAAGGTAAGGTAAAAACACAAAACAACTTTTAATTTTAAAATTGCACTAAGTTACTTCAGTTGCATATTAAACATCTCTTCAGAGAAGTAACTAACAGGGACAAAAATAACCCAAATAAAAGGGGGAAAAAAGTGAGGAAAGCACAGAACAAGTAACCTGGGTTGCATAACTTCCATTTATTTTTGCCATCATGTTCGTATGGAACTTCGTGGTCGTTGTCCCTGGAGTTCATTCAAGCTCTGAGAAAGTTCTCCTGAATCCTGCATGTGGCTGCCATTGTGGTAAATATATCTTTTCTGATCAAGCCAAAATACTGATACTTGGTGAGCTTTTTTTTCCTTCTTCAACAACATGACAGTTCCATGTACTGCACCATGGCTCAGGGTTGCTTATGTTAGTAATAAAGATATGAGGAGTTAAGCAGAGATTTTTTATAAATTTTCTTCAGGACATATAATAGACCAGTGAAGTAAAATGGAGGAATGAACTCTGGAAAAAGAAAAAAAGAAGCAAATGAATGTAAGGACTAGTGAAATGGAGGCAGAAGGGCAGAAGTGAAAGGGAGAAGAGAAACCTAAGGCTTCATATCAGATGGATTTGTGCAGCACAACACTGAATATTTTTCTTTGTTAAATATAATGTTTAGATACACATGACTGAACCAGAAAAATGAGAGCTGATGGTGTACTACTGTAGACAGCTCTCAAGGCTCACTGTTGGGCCATTTGCTTTTTGCCCATGGGTCTGATGATTGACAGCGTGCTGGAGCTCAGGGTGGAGGTTGGAGGGACCGTGGTGGCTCTCTGCAGCCTCATGGGGACTCGGGGTGCAGTGGCCAGCTCTGTTCCCAAACTTTCTTTTCTTCTGTTTAAGAAACACAGCTTTAAACTAGGGACGTTTTTATGCTTTTCCATAAAGCCTGCTCAAACAGACCAAAATCGCCACCTAGTGAGGATAGTCTTTCAGCTCACTCATTTTACACAAGGCTTTTGTAAATATAAATGAGATAATCATAATACTCCACTGCATTTAAGTTTGAGAGGTAATGATAAACTATATTTTGCAAGGAAAAAACCCAAGAATTTAAGGAAAAATGTATTTGCTGAAGTGACAGGAACACGGGCATTTTTCATAAAATAATATATATTCAAGTACAGATGTTCCTACCACCTCTCACTGCAATTGTTAAGGTGCTTACTTTATTGTCTTCAGAATGTATTTACAGGAATCTTGAGTGAAGAGCCAGATTCAGTGTCTGTGTTGGGCATCTTATGCCTCCTGCACACGTAGTGCTTCTAAAGGTCTCTGAATTCTTGATCCTGGTTTCTCTGAATGAACGGCTAAAAATAAACAAACTGCATAATTGGCTAAAATCCAAAGAAGTATCGAGAAGTGGTTTCATTTTTAGTATGTCTGTAATGAATTGAAGTGAATGCACAACAAAATAAAGATAAACCTCTATGTACCACATTAGGAAGCTTTGGAAAGGCTTCCAGTTAAATCCATTTTGCAGCTTCCTTTTGCTTGATCTGAATGATCAAGACTCTTTTCTATTATTTCCACCATGACACACCACATGTAAGTTGTTTCTTGTTACATTGAAGAAATAGATTGACTACTGAGGTTTAAAAAAAAATGCATAGCAAATCATTCATTAAGATTTTATTTAAAAAACAATTACAGTTAAATATACTATATTTTAGATTCTTCTTTCCTGTCCTGCTCATAGTCTTTTAAAATTAACATTGTAAAGACTGTACAGTTATGAACATAAAACACAAGAAAAAGTAAGGGAAAATACACATGAACCTGCAAATACAAGAGCTGTGACTTTCAGATGACCACATGAAAGAATTCTGAAAAAATAATGAGTATAAACAGCAGTGAGACAGGAAGAATTAGTGGTTTTTTGCCTCAGATAAAGTTATTTTCCTTGACTTGCTTTGGTAGAGATAGAGTTATGGTGCTTGCTGCTGATGAATATTTCTAGATCTTTTTGAAACCGCATATGTCAGGCTTATATAAAATTAAAATCTGAATCTACTAGCAGTGTAATATGTATCAAAAAAACATTCCGGATTTTTTTTTCCTCTCCAAACAGGTCTAATTTTAAACTGCTAAATGCTACTGCCTAAATTTATTTCCTGCTTTCCACAGAAGTAAATAATCCTCTAAGTTTGAACACTAGACTTTAGGATTAAATCGTCTTCTCAAACCATGGGGGATGAGAATGAGAGCATGGAGAATTTTCACAGCTGCAAAATTCAGTGCAAAGTTACATGTGGAGTCATAGTCAATACACAGTACACTTGACAATATACTGTAGTATCTCATTCCTTCTGTTATGTTATGAGGTCCAAGCCATACATGAACAGGGTTGAGACCCTGCATTGTGAGCCAGCAACCATCAGATGGGGAAGGAAGACTGACACTGATCACATCAGAACAGGTGTCCAAGAAATTTTATCCCATATTTCACACATTTCTGGCACAAACTCTGTGACATATGTGACTGCAGCATTGTTTTCCTGTATAATGTCTCAGATGAAGCTTTTTCCTAGGTTGGTTGTGCTCCACAGAACCTATATCAGGTTCACACACACTGAGGTGCCAGACAGTGACATGTGCTTGTTCTCTGCCTGCCAGGAAGGAGAGATCACGTGTTTGCATGGGGTTACCATGAATACATCAGCAGTCCTCAACAGTTTGACCTTCTCTGTTTTTCCTTCTGCTGCAATACATTCTGAGAAGGGGCAGAAACTTTGGTTTACTGTGGATTATTTATTGGGTTGCACTGCATGAGGATAAGCAAAGACAGTGAAGCAATGTGCTTAGGCTCTCATTCTGAGAATACAATGAATCTCAGGAATTGCTGGGTAGGTATTTGGCAGAGTTAAGAGTTCCTTTTGCCCACTAAGAACTTCCTTTTTATTTAAGAGTCCTTGAGTGTCCTGTGATGAAAGGAGAACTAAGAAGATGAATTGCCATAACAGACCACCTGTTCAGACACAGGAGACCTGGTACTCAAATTAGGATACTCACCTCAGTCTCACCATTTCATTTCATTTAAGGATGTGAGCCTAAGGATGTGACCCTAAGGAATTCCTGATTTACAGGATCAACAGCATTTTCCTCACAGTGTTTCCTCACACAATTAAGTATGTGAAACAGAACACAGTGTGTGGATCTCTCCTTTTGACTGTAGCTTTCTGGATTTAGTACTTGTTGGGACATCCTGTAAGGTGACAGCTATCAGATGAAGGAAACTGTGGTGACAATTTCTCATAGATCAATATAGGACTGAGATAGGACTATGATTGAGATGCAAAAATCTCTGTGCTAAAATGCTAGAAGTTTGAAATAAGATTGTTCCTGGGTGTAGTTCTTCATGTGGGGTCAGAAAAAGTCACTATATTGTTCCCCTGTTGTTAAAAGGAAGGTTTTTTTAAACAGGGAGAAATGGCAGGTAAGGCCAAGATAGTACAAAAAATCAAAATAAAGCTGCAGCTGGTATGAAATATAGCACAAATTAGGACAATCTCTTGCAAAAACTTGCGCAAGTCATTGTTTATGTTAAGGGAACTTCAGTAAGTCATTTGAAAGGCAACACGCCATATCTAAATGATCTGAAGAATCATCATAGAATCACAGAACGGCATGGGCTGGAAGGCACCTTAAAGATCACCTGGTTCCAACCCTCCTACCATGGGCAGGGAAAGTTTCCACCAGACCAGGTTGCTCCAAACCTTATCCAGTTGGTCTTGAACACCTCCAGGGATGGGGCATCCCCCACTTCTTTGGGCAACCTGTGCCAGTGCCTCACCACCCTCACAGTAAAGAGTTTCTTCCCAGTATCTAATCCAAACCTACCTTTTCTCTTTGAAGCCTTTCCCCCTTGTCCCCTATCTCTACATGTCCTTATAGAAAGCCCCTCTCCATCTTTCTCACAGGCCTCCTTCGGGTAATGGAAGGCCACAGTTAGGTCATTCTGAAACCTTTTCTTCACCAGGCTGAACAAACCCAAATCTCGCAGCCTTTCTTCATAGGAGAGCTGCTCCATTCTTCTAAACATCTTGAAGACCCTCCTCTGGACTCACTCCAACAGGTCCATGTCCTTCCTGTGCTGGGGACTCCAGAGCTGGATGAAGCATTCCAGGTGGGGTCTCACCAGTGCAGAGCAGAGCAGAGGGGCAGAATCTCCTCCCTTGCCCTGCTGCCCCTGCTGCTTTGGATGCAGGATAGGATTGGCTTTCTGGGCTGTGAGTGCACATTGCAGGGTCATGTCCAGCCTCTCATCCACCAGCACCCCACAAAGGTCATATGTGATTGGGCACTAGTACAGTGCTTTTACCCCATCTGTCATCAGCCCAGTTTTACATCCAGCAACAGATCCTCACCCAGAAAATTGAACAAAAAAAAAGAATCTTTTATCTTTGTATTGAACCTTTATCAGTTGCTATAGCAATAACATTTCTCAAAATGCCAAATTCAAAGTAGCAGCTACCTTTGCTCTTGAGACATCACCTTTTATTTTTTCAATTTCTCTCACACTCCATTTAAAGAAGTTGTGAGTCTGTGCTCTCATCACCAAAATATTCAAAGTTAATTTTGAAAACAAAAAGGAGATTGACCTATTTTCCCACTTTTTTTTTGCACCTCCTACTGTTTTAGCACTTCCATGTCACATTAGTGATATGATGTGTGTGCTCTAATATTCAGTGAGAGATGCTACAGGACACACACTCTGTACAGAGGCTGGATACAGGCTGCAAGTGATACACTGCTGACAATACCTCAAGGCAGGCAGAGATGAGAGTCTGGCTCTCTCTTGTGCAGTATCTTTGTAATTCACCTGGATCAGGATTTTTACATATCATCTAATGTAGTCTTCTCCTTAATGCTTTCTATTTGGCTTTTGCTGTTTGTTTTTTTAATTGTTTTGGTTTGTGTTTCTCTTTTCTGAAATTCCAGTCCACACCATATGTATGTCTTTCTAGGTTATTAAAGGATTTAGATGAAATATCTTGGTTACTTTTAATTCATAGCTGAACAGCCAAAACCTCTCTGTTTCAGCTTAGACTAGCAGTTTGTTAGTAACACAGCCATTGGGGTGCAGCAATGAAAGAAGAAACTTTACGAAAAACACATGCACAATGTGTTTTGCTCTTTCCCCTTATCAGTGCTAGAGCATCACTTATCAGATGCTGCCTTGCATCAGCCCCACTGGAGACCCTGCAGGTGCAGAGGAGATGGTGGCCTTGGGCAGGGGTGAGCTGCCATCTCACAGGGCTTGGGGACCACCAGGAGCTGCTGTCTAAGGCAGAAGAATTTTTGAGCAATCTAAGGAATTAGGTACCTACATTTTATTATCATAAAGGGACAGGACCCTGGACATGTCTGAGCTTTTTCATGAAGCCCAGCCTATGGGCCAGGCACTGTCATGGTTTTCCTTTATCTTGAAGTGAATCTTCAGCAATGTAGGGGAGGTATCACAGGAAATGATGCTATGAAAAACATCCACAGATACCCACGTAAGCTGGTCCGTGCTATGGCTTTCATGAGCATTGGTGGAATGTTAAAGAATATAAAATCTCAGGGTCAAATTCTGTGGAAATTAAGCTTTTTGCAGAGTCTCAGGGTCACTTTACCAACAGTCTGTGGTCTCTTCTCCTTCTACATTAGGAATTAACTAATGCACAAGCCAATGCTGACATGGTGGTGCCATGTCCAGCCTTGTATCTTTGCTGATCTCAACCCTGCCTTCCTGACTTGGCTCCTCAGCTTGACCTCCAACCTGCCTTGTCACCAGAGATTTGTCTGTGATCAGAGAACAGTTGGTCAGACCTGCTCTTCTGCCTTGTGGGGTGCCATGGCACTGTGGCTTGTCAGTGACAATCCTGCCTCGTCTGCCTGGCTGTCACTCTCAGCTCCTGGCTCACTGTCCCTTGTGGAGCTGCCAGCTCTCACAAGCTGACACAGAGGTTAAATTTGACTCAGTTTTTGTTGCTTAGCTTCAGTTTCCATTATTTTTTAAATGAATTCCTATATTCGTTAAATTAAAAGCCCAAACAGAATTAACCTCCCAACCTTTATGGCATGTAAAAAATTTAAAAATGAACTACTGAGTTCTTTTTTCCATGAAGCTACAGTGAAGTTTGGTTCTGCTTTTATTTCAATGCTTCTGTGAAATTTCACATTCTGTTGCAAAATGCATAGGTCAGCAGTGGAAAAAATTCTTGATGAAGTAACTTGTACTGCTGCTTGCATAATCCTTGCTTCATAATATATAAGAAGGAACTACAGAAAAATAAAGCCCAAATCAGAAACACAAACACACATCAAAACAAAATCCAGTACAGGGAAACAAAAAAGAGAGGGAATGTAATTTTCTAGAGAGGAAGGCAACATACAGAATAGTGACTACCCATGGGATCACAGAACAATTGTGGTTTGAGGAGACCTCAGGGAATCTCAAGTGTAACCTTCTGCTAAAGGGAAGGTCAGCTACAAGGTCTGATGTTGCTCAAGCTTCATTGAGTTTGTTATAGGAAACCCATACAGAGGATGGAGCACACAGAACATCTTGGCACAACGTGTTCCACTGCTTTTCAGTTCTTCACAGCGCAGATACTCTTCCTTATATCAACTCTGACCCTTCTTGCTTCAAAATACATTTGTGATTTCTGGTCCCTCCTTGTCCTGGTTTCAGCTCAGGTAGAGTGAAGTTCCTTTCAATAGCTTTTACAGTGCTGTGTTTTGAATTCAGGATGAAAATGGTGGTGAAACACACTGATGTGTTTTGGTTTTTGTTAAGTGTTTATCCTAAGTAAAGGACTTCTTTCTTGTCTCATGCCCTGCCAGTGAGGAGGTTTGCAAAAGAAACTGGGAAGGGGCATAGCTGGGACAGGTGACCCAAAGTGGCCAAAGGGATATTTCACACAGTAGAATGTCATGCCCAGTATATAACCAGGGGGGAGTTACCCTGAAGGGTGGCTGTTCTGGGTTCAGGAAGTGGGGTCTGGCATTGGTCAGTGGGTCCTGAGCAATTGTGTTGTGCGTCACTTGTTTTTCCCCTTATTATAATTATTATTATAATTGACCATTATTACTACATTTTAATTTTTTTATATTATAAAACTGTTCTTATCTCAACCTACAAGTTTTATGTTGATTCTCCTTTCCACTCCATCTGTCTGTGGGGGGACATAAGGGCGTTGAGTGAGTGTCTTCGTGGTGCCTAATTTCCAGCCAGGTTTAAAACACCGCACTCCTGCTAGGAGCTCTTGTGAACAGCTTGGCTCCATCTTCTCAATACCCTCTTTGCAGGATTGCAAAGCTGCCATTAGGTCCCCCAAAGTATTCTCTTCTCCAGGCTGAACAAGCCCAGCTTGCACAGCCTGGCAAGGTCTCATTTCAGAATGTGAGATTAACAGAAATCATAGACAGACACAGCGACTCATGAAAACAATGGAAATGTTCTCTGCAAAGGAGACATTTTAAATTTACACACAGAGGGATATTCTCATAAGAAATATCTTACTGCTTTATGCATATCCTCCATACATAATGTCAGATGTAAAAGAGTGCTGAAAAGTGCTGGTCAAAATCTTTCCACCACACAAATTTGCTAGAGTGTGATTTCTTTTTTTTGATGGAAAGAAAAATCCTTTCCCTATGAAATAAGAAAACCACCATAACCAAATGTTTTTCCTGGGAATTGAGCAAAAGTATAAAGGTTGTGAGAGGAGAAAAAAATGTGATGTTGTAACTTTTTTCAGAGGGTCAGGTGTTTGGATGGGACAGGGAACCAGGGAGCTGCTTCTGGGGCCTGCACATGAACAGGTGCCTGAATTAACAGCTGCACTTCTGATTTGTGCTAACATCAACTCTTTCAAAATGTGGGTTCTTTTGCTTCCATTCTTACTGTTCGTTGGTACATGCATGTTCTTTGCTGGTTTGCCAGTATTGCTGGCTGGCTTGTTTAATATTTTTTAAAATTGTCAGACTGAGAGCCCCAGAACCTCTAGCTGAGGCCTCCATGTGCAATTAAGTAAATCGATACAAACCTTCCACTATTCAGTCTGAAAACAGAAGCACACTCCAGACTTCAGTCACAAAAGCAACTCTAAAGGCTGGCCCTTTACATTGCTGAGATGTTAAACTCCACATTTCTATCCTCTCTTCCTCCTCTGCATGTATCAGGAAAAGTTTCATCGAAGTTAAAGCACTGATGGCTAGAATTTGTTTCTTTATAGACACTTGAATTAATGAATCTTCAAATATCTGAAATCCAATGCTGGTATTGTAATGAAACTGTATGACATACAGCTATACATTAGAACATATATTTTTCAAGGAAAACAAAAGCTTAAGGGCAGGTAAGTGCCCATACACAGGAGATAAACAATTTTAAGAAGTGTCTGATCTCAGGGGTATGCTAAAGAAGAATTTGAGTCTTTAGTGAAACACAAGAATTACCACAGCAGTATAAACATCATGAAATTACAGAGAAATTTATCATGCTCCCTCTGTCCCCTTGCTAATGAGGACAAAGGCTTCAGCCTTACTCCAGCTTAGCACATTGCAGCAGGCTGGCTAGCAAGCTGCAACAGGAGACAGTTCTGTGGGGATCCTTGGTAATTCTGTCAGCGTGTCACAACCATCCTTCTTGACTGTGTGTTTGTTTGCTGTCTTTGATTTATATACCAAACAGGTTTTCAAAATATGTGTTGATACTCCATTGATTCCATTGATAGGAAGTTCTTACTGTCTGTAGCTACTGGTTTTGCTTAGACTGGTACCTCTGACTTTTGGGGCATTTCTGGTACAGAGTGGAGAAGAATTTTTCTTTCTTTTCCTTTTGCATTATCCAGTTTTCCTTTGAGCATGTGCTCATTCAGGAAATTTTAACAGTCTGTGTTTCACAGGAAGTTCTGTAGGTGATCAGGGCAGAGTTTTTTATAGCAGAACTGCACAGAGCATATTCTTTCACTTGGTCTTCCTCACGCTTTCGTAGGGACAAGCAACACCTAAGCAAATTCACTATCTCTGTTCGTGCACTTTCACTCACAAAGCAGTACAGAATGGGATCCGCAATGCAATTCAAACTTGTTAAGGCCTGTGTGATTCTGTAAATCTTATACATCAACAACAAAAGATGTGGGTCAGAGGTGGAAGGTTCTTTGATGCTGCGGATAAGCAATACAACATGATAAGGAGTGAAACAAACAATGAAACTTACTGTGATGTTCAAAATAAGTTTCCTCACTTTCTTCTTTTCTTCATCTACTGTGGCTTGGTTATACCTCACTACCTGGTAGATTTTTTGGTAGCAAAATAAAATGATTATCAAAGGGACCAAGTATCCTGAGCATATCCGGAATAAATTTATGTTTGCCTGCCACCTTTCCAGAGGGTAGTTATCATAGCATAATGTATGATTAGTGGAATTGCAAGGATCATTGAATACTTCTTTGTGCACCAATATGGCTGAATTAAAGATGCTTTCCAGAAGCCAAACCATTATGCTGATAATCAGTGAAAATCTTCTTGTGCGCAAGTACTGGAGCTTCAAGGGGTGAACTAATGCTAGGTACCTGTCAAGAGAAATGCAAGCAAGGAACGCAGTGCTGGTGTAGAAATTCATATACATAAGGAAGGCAAAAATCTGACAAAGCATGGCAGAGAACCTCCAGTCATCTCCATGCCATGCATAATCAATCCACAGAGGCAGAATCAAAGAGTACAAAAGGTCAGCCAGGCACAGGCTAAAGATGTAGACGGCTAACTCATTCTTTTTCCTCACCTGAATGCAAGATGCATAAAGGGATATGCAGTTGATGGGAATACTGATCATCATCACAATGCTGTACACAAATGGAAACAAATACTTATCCAGGGTGTGATCATCATGGCACTCAGTGCTGTTGTTCATTGTCCACCCCAGTAGTATCCTTGAGGTAATTCCAGCCTGGGTGCAATAAAACTCCCTGTTGTAGTCTGATGGGTTGTCATCTGTTAGTTCTTCAGGAACTGATTGACAAGATTCCAGCCTTCTGTTACCAAAAAGGAAAAATGTCAGCTATAACATTTCTGTTATTTTTATGGGATTCTTGGTGTGCATATTTTTATTTATTTTTTTTTTTAAGAAGAAGGAAACTGTGTTTGTAGATCAGAGGATGTTAATGCTTTTGGAGTTAGGAATAGAAAGAGGAACCCAAAATCTAAGGTTGTCAAGGTCAGTTAGATGGAAGCGTCTACAGCAGAAGCAGGATGAGTGGTTAAGACATTTCTTCTAGGAGTGGGGTGGTGTCCTGCAGTCTTGGGTCTCTCTTGTGAGAGGGTTAAAGACCAGAATGTGGACCACAAATAAAATAATAGATGTGCACTTTCTATTATTCTGGTAAGCATTGTTTTGGGAATATGAATATGGCAGATTTCTTATCCCAAATAACCTTCTCCCCTCTAACACAATTGAGAGACAAGGATAGAAATACAGGGATTCAGATACTGCTGGATGTTGGGATCTGGTCAGAAGAGGAAAATGTGTCTGTTATACGTCCCTATTGTAAATCACTCTTGTCCTGTTTGCATCCTCACACATCCCTGCTTCCTCTCTCCTCCCTTGTATGTGATCCCACATGAACTTGCCATCAACTGTGCTATTCCATCAAGACTTACTGCATGTAGCAGAAACCCTCGTGTGAAACCTGCCAGGCTATTGGGTTCCAGCATGCACATGACAACCTGCTGGGTGTTCCTTTGAACACGTGAGGTGAAGACTGACTACAGTTTTTCATTTACACTTCCGTCTAAAAACTGTAGCTGTGATGTATGAGCTTATAAAGCCATTAACAATTAAACTTTTCTTAGTCACTTCCAGAACTGTGGTTATCAACAGCTTCAACATGAAAATATCAGTAAAATGGCAACCCTGACTAAAGCAGTGGGACTGCAGGAGTTGCATGTGTGAGCCTTAGAAATATGCAGAAGAGCTGACCTTTTAGTAACAAAGGGTGTACCACTGTAGTTGTGAGACAGCTGGTACTCAAAGATTGTATCACAGCTCTGACACTCAGCAGCTCTGTTCTCTAGAGAACTAATTGTTACATTCAGGAAATACAAGAATGGAAAATATTGCTTGCAGTCTCAAGTTATACTGCCAAATATACTAAATGCTTGAGAGACTGCTGTGATAGCTCATCTATGCTTTGAACCTGGGCTGCAGCAGAGGAAGTGAGGAGGCTGAAGAATGTGTAGGTTGCAAGATAGCACAACTGTTCCCACATGAGAAAGAGCTCCAATGAAATACATCTTGTGTGCAGAAACTTTCCCTTGTGTGATAAGAAAAATTCACCCTTTAATATGTTTGATATGTTTGTGGGTTTATCAGAAAACTCCAAACAGGTTTATTGCCCATGCTGATAGGTTATTATACTGATCTCCTGATATGTTATTATACTGATCTCTTGTCCATTATTATCTCTTTTATTACTATTCATTAAAAAAAAGAGCAATGATAAAAACTACCCAGAAAGTGCATAGTCAATTTTACCTGCCACTGTCTTAGTTGATCAAGTTGCCTAACTTACCAGCTAGAGCTAAACTCATTCACAAGCTTGAAAGACAAGGAAAATTCTTGAGAAGGACTTGTCCATTTGGTCCATTGAGGAACTTTATCAACATGATGACTAGTTTTTAAAAAATGCAGTGTCTGTATTTAAGACAAACATAAGAGGTCTGCATTTCAGCTTGGTTCCATGAAACCACACAGTAAATAGGGCATTGTAAGCTTATCAGTGTAGATAAGTATCTAAAAATAAAAATCTAGCTCTAGAAATTGGATCTCCGGGTTTTGGGACCCACTTCTCACCAAAAAGAAATTAAATGTATGAAGACAGACTAGATGAATCAAAGATAAAATACCTACCTCTTCTCCTAATCACACTTTAGCATCTCTTTTCCTACAGGTTTCTTCATGTTTAAGAGGGAAACGTGCCCTTTCAGAAGCATGTCTGTAATGCAGCAAGTGTATGAGGCAGTGTTTCCTAGTCTTGTGACTGAGAAACTGGAATTCCTTCTCCCTCCCCCATAAACTCTTTCTCTTTTGTAAGTTAACTTGTATTACTGACTTGGCATCCTTGTAAGTTCCCAACTTTTCTCTCACTACTCACAACAGCTTCTTTTGTATCTATGTTTAGACCAACATGCCAATTTCCTCATACCACCTAGGGTTTTTTAACGCTTTTTCATTTTAGCTCATTGTTTCTAAGAGTTTTGTTCTGTTATCTTACTGATCATAAGGTAAAACACTTGTCCTTATATTGCTCTTATCTGAATAAAGTCCATATTCTTTGGGGCAAGACTTTGCTCTTCTGCCATCTGCCTTAAGGAACTAATATCTGAAGGTGTAATTGGCCAATGGCAGGCTGGGACACTAAAAACGAAATTCACAGAAGTGAGTTGAGACCACATGAAAATTGTCATCGCAGAAAGTTTTTTCTGTTCTTCATATTCCCAAGTCACTGCAACCCATTGCTTTCTTCTCTTCTTAAGCAGTATGTTCATTAGCTGCTTTGAACTAATGAACCCTGGAGGCTGTGTAGCACTCCCCAGGTAATCCATGTCGGAACTTTGATGACACATTGATGGTACTTAAACAAGGACATGCTTTCAGTGATGGTAATAACAAGTGTGTCATTCTGGCACGTATTGGTGACCTATACTTAAGTGTGTCAAATGAAGCTTACCACAATGCATGCTGCAGTTTCTTGCCCAGAAATACACCAGCAGAAAGCACCTCTTTGCCCTGATTTCAACACATTTCACTCAAATTGCGTAGGGCCTTATTTCATAGGAAGTAGTCCATATCACACTTTCTTGCTGAGTTGTTTTTCTGATAATTACAACTTTGTAATGCAAGATGATTTTTCTTACCTGAATGCATGATCTGAAGCATTCACAAGTTTTGTCTCTGCTGCTGAGCACACCTGCTGGTTTTGCCTAGGAGGATGGTATTGGTACCCTAGAAAACAATATTTGATAATTTTCCCCAATGATATATTTTTTTTTAACCATCAAGGAATTTTGGTTTAGTGATATGGTCTAATGCTTTGACTTTCGTGGTTCAAACCTACTGTGACTAATTCCATATACTTGTGACTTATTTTATAGACTTGTTTTGGTATCAGATATTTCAAATAAAAAAAATAAAATCTTAATAGTAATTTTTTCTTTTTGACACATTATTCCATTATTATCGAAGTTCCTGCCTCTGTCATTTTGCTACAGAAAATCCACTGTACTAGAACTGTGAAGAGTCAGTTAGGCATAAAACTTACAGAAATTAACTAGCAAACGTTACGCTTCAAGTACTGTAGGCAAACAAGCCTGTAAAGAAACCTTGTGAGATTTTCTGGAGAAAAGTAGTCACTATATACTGTATTTGTATAAATACATTTCTACAGCATCTTCTTCAGGTTCATAGACACCTTTATGTGGTCTCTCCATTTATGACATTTTGAAAGATGTGAAATACAAAGTTAAACTTTCATAAGTATAAATACAAAAAGATATTCCAATACTCTTGTCTGTAAAAAAAACTTTGTAAGGGAAGAAAGGAACAATGCTGTGCAAGCTAGTGCAGTAGCTGCTGTACTGGTGATACTGTATATCAATCTTAAGATGGAAATACAGATTGGTTTCCTTTTTTTCTTTAAGCAATTTCAACAAAGTAGATTGCTTTGTGCTCTCAAAATAAGTTCTATTGCCAAGTAGAGCTCTTAAAGTACAGAGGGCATTCCATTGCTAATTCTTTTTACCTAACGAGCAGATCTCAAAACTCAATTCTGAGAAACTTCAGCGTTTAGGAGAGTTGAAATACACCTTTCAGAAACATGGTCTTTTTTGCTTAAAATTAACAGCATTTTTCCCCATGCAACATTAAATTTCACCCGCAGGTCTTCATGAGATTCTGTAGAGACTCAAACAGGTCAAAAAGAGCTCAGCCTTTTTAACTTGAAGATACACTTTACAGACTGTTTCATTGAGCATAAACGTTCACTTAATGTGAGCAAATAGGAAAATAAACAAACCATGTTTTTTAGAATATAGGTCATGCAGCAAGTATCATTTTTCTTTATCATTAAGTGCATCATGTTTTCTTCTATGCATATTGAAAGATGTACAATATATTTTCACAAACATGAAACTTTTCATTCTAAGAAGCTACTTTTACCAGAGCTTATTTTTCTGCAAAGTTTTAAGCATTCTGCATATTCATATAAATATGGTTATCTTAACAGTGTTTGAAAATACTGAAGAACAGTAATAGAAGAGTTAGTGGAACCCTCTATGAGGCCTGAGACACTTTGTAGCAGGGATGGGACAGCTCAGAATGCTGAAAATTCACCCCCAAAGAGTTTTTCTCCATTCTTCCCCCCTTTTGTAGTCAACAGCATTTGATTTGATCATGGTAAGGCCATTACAACAAACAGTGAATCAAGCTTTATTTCCTAATCCTAGGCACGTCTTTCCTAATTCAATCTTTGGATGTGTTTTGCCTTAGTGTCTTGTTTTGGTAGTGCTGGGATTGAGATAATCCTTCTCCCAAAGCAATCTTTTCCAGCCCCTTTTGTGTCCCTCCTTTCAGACGGGTGATGTCAGCATCCATGAGGGAGAGCCAGGTTGAAACCTGTCCCAGGATGGAGTTGTGTCCCCGGCTCCTTGGATCCTGAGCACTTACCTTGGCAGCCACGTGTCCCCGTGCCGTGGTTCCTGTTATGCCACTGGCAGTGTAACCCGTATCTGCTTCTAAGAAAAGTCTGCTTCTGTTTGATCGAGACAGGAAGCTGCTTAGATAAACAGGCAGCAGTTCACACCATCTCTTGGTTTTGCTTCCTTTTTTTTTTTTCCTGTCCCCAATTCCTTGTTAATCTAAGTTATCCATGAGAAAAAAAAAATGACAAACAAAGGATGTAAGCAACCTCAGTAGATAGAGGAATACTTTTGGAGACTTTATAAAAGTTTAATTTAAAATATTGCCTAATTATTCAAGCATAGTATATTTTACACCCCTTATCAAGGAGACATCACATTCTGCAGAGAAATCTATCCACAGAAATAAAATGTTTTTAACTCATGTTTACTTGTATAAGTTCAAAATTGATTTTTTTTTTTGTTGGCTGAAGGACCTTACCTGCTTTTCCCTAAAAATTGATCACAGAATCAAATAAGAATCCACCTGAGAAGTATTCAAAAATGTCTTACAATGACTTTATGAGTTTGTAGAAAAAGAACTAAGTGTTTTCAGAGTTTATGAGAAGTTCATTAATAGTTCCAGTTAACAAAGGATAATAGCATTTTATGCACTGTGACAGGTTACATATTTTTGTATTTTTACATAAACTAAATCTGAGGTTGGATGCAGTTTTCAGAGGAGTGATTCTCTTAACAGATAATTCTATTCAATTGGACCAGTGGAAAGTTGTTACATGAGCATAGTTTTCTTCCCCCTCTGTGATCATTTATTGTGTGTATTTTTTCTTAAATTCTGTTTGGAAAAATACAATTCTGCATTAAGAAAATGGGTAAAATTTCACTTGAAATGTCCATCTGTTGGGTAACACCAAATGTCCAGTTTGATGATTCAGATGCTAAGGAGAAATGAAAGAGAACAAAATGAAAAGTTCTAAAATAGGGGCATACTGACTTCCTTGAGAATATCAGGCAGCTCTATAATATTTAACCACTGTATACAGAGATTTGGTTCCTTATTTTTCAATCAGTGTGACTTTCATCCACAGTTTTTTACTGATCTGATTGTTACATGAAGCCTAAACTATCAAGGCTTGTGGCCATTCTCAGACTGTTACAATAGCCCCTTCCTGCTTGGCAAATGGGAGACCACTTCCTTAGATAAATTTCTGAAAGAAATTCCAGTCACACCTTCATTTTCACCAAGAGAAAAGTTACTAGACTAAGACCTGTTTCATCACTTTCCACGTGCCTTTTCCAAACATGGCAACTACTAAGTGTCCAGTATGCTGATTCTGGTGTTTTGTTGAGCATTCCTATATTTTGCTGAAGAGAAAAGAGTTCTTATCATTATTAGAAATAGAGAAACATAGTTGAAACATTTCTATAGTTCTTTACTGTGATGACAGCAGAACTGAAAGAAAGCAAGAGAGGAGATGATGCCTTTTATGCATTCTGGAAGTAAAACTGCATGTTAAAATAAATTCTTAATTGTGTCCATATGCAAAAATTTAATTTCTGATGTAAGCAGCATGATTTTCCAGGGATACATACACAGTATCTCAGATCAGTCATTCAAGAACAAGAGGTGTTATTAGTGTTTGCTTAGAAAAAAACCTCCAACTCTGAAACAGAAAAGCATTAACTGTGGAAAATTATACTATCTAGAAAAGAAGCAATAAGTAAGTCCTCAATACATTTATTGGTCAAATTTGGGTTTACAAAGGATCCATGAACAAAGATGTTGTCAGGAAAATTAATCCACAAACACCAGAGGTTTATGTCCTAAAAGGAGAGAGAGGAGTCCTGTAACTTTACTCCAATTATAGTAGAGGTTATAGGGCATTCCCCACGGGGTCTCAAATTTATTTTAGGGGACAAAGCCTCGTTTTCATCCTGATTTCCTGGCCACATTTCCTTCTCTTTCGCCATTGGCTTAGGTACTTGAGAGGTACAGACTTCCTGAAACGCCCCCTTCTAAAGTATTTCCCCCCGTTTTTCTTTTTCCTTCTGTTGATGTTTTTTTCTAAATCCAGAGGTTTAGCACAGTCTTGAGTGAGTAACAGTCTGTGTCAATTAGTGGAATTCCTATGGAATTCATAGTTCCCCCCACTGCTTCTTTCACCTCTCCATATCTGGTCTTATCTATAATCAGGCCCACAGTTCCTTTGTAAAGACACCTCCTTTTCATTCCTTTCCATGTAAAGAAAAAATTGGTTCAACACAAGGTCAAGATGCAGAATGAAAGTTGACAGAATCACACCAAAATATCCTTTTCTTTCCACCAAAACAAATTCTGAGAATGTTTTTCTCTGCTCAGCACATCACAGGATTGCAAACGTAGGTTTTGAAAACTGATCATTTTAGGATCTCACGAGTGAATAAGAGACTGAATTTCACATATGAAACCTTTTACATGAAATAAATTGATGCATTAATCAATTAAACTGTCAAAATGAACCAATTAATAATTTGTAGTGGTTTCACCTACCTTCCAGGTGTGCAAAGCCGTACAGTCTGCTGGAATGAATGTGAAATAGGACCAGGAGCATAATGCTACCTCTGGCACTGACTCACAGTAGCCCTGAGGAAGTCACTCTGACCGTCTGCTTGTAATAATGGTATCATATAGATCATTTGGGTGTGTGCAGGTTCATTAGTTAATACTTGATATTGCTGTAAAGTGCAAAATGTTTTGTGAGTGCTTGGTATTGTTATTCAAAAAGAAATAAACAGGAAACGTCAGTCAGGTAATGTCATCACTGAGACATTAGATCCCTCAATGACAGTGGCAGAGACTCAATGACAATGAGAGTGACCGAGGCTCGAATAACAGCATTCTTTATGGTTAGAAACGTGCAAAACTGGGGCTTTTTCACAGCTCTTGCACAACGCAGGACTTTAACCACTGCATCTCCTCACGGCTCATTCCTCCTTCAACAGACAAGACAGTTCCCTATTACGAACTTTTATAGGATAATCAAACTGATCGCTGATCTCCACGTTACTTTTCCTCCGAGCCGAATGTTTGTATGAGCTGGAGCCTGAGGGAACACCCCGGCAATCCTCATGGAAATTTTTGGCGTGCGGCTCAGCATCACCTCGGCTGATGTGATCTTGATGGCGCTGCCCTACAGCGCACGCCTGAAGGTGTAAACAGGCTCGTTCAGCCCATGATAATTTAAATCCAACTTTCAGCATCCCTCTCTGGGGTCCTGCTGACACAGCCGCGGATCTAACTGGGGCCAAGTGGGATTCCCCGGGAGGAATTCCGCCGGCCACCTCAGCGGGCAGGGCCGTGCGGGTTCGGGGCCGCTGCCAGCACCGCGCTCGGCCGAGGCAGGATCCTCCTCACGGGGCAGGGCCCTGTGCTCCTTCAAAGCGCCGCTCCCCGCCGGCTCTTCGGCGGGCTGGGGGCAGCCCGAGAGCGGCGCAAAACCACGAAACTGCGAGGTGCTGCGACGGCCTGAAAATGAAAAACGCACTAGGAAACGCCGTTCTTCTCCCGGGACAAGTATCGTGCCTTGCCAGAGGCCCCAAAAAAGCCAGCTTAACTCAGTCCCCCAGCACGGCAGCTCACGCCGCACTGAACGCCACCGCCGCGGCGCTCCCACACAAACCCCGCCTCGCCTCACAGCCGGGCGGCCTTCCCACACTCGGGATGGCCGTGCAGCAGCTTCACTCGCGGCTCAGTGCCCATCTCCAGCATGGCGACACGCGCCTCAGCAGCTCGCCTTGCCCTTTCTCGACATGGCCGCCGTTGCCTGCAGGCGGGCGGGGTGTCCGTGAAGGCAGAGCAGCCTTCCTGCCGTCTTTCCCTGGAGCAGGATGGCGGCGCCGGGCGCTGCCGCCCCGCCCCGGGGCTGGCGCGGCGCGGTCACGTGCCGCGCGTTGCCGGGCAGTGCGGAGGCGCTGCAGGGACGGCGCGGCCGCGGGAGCGGCGGAGCGGAGCTGGACCGGGACCGGGATCGGGATGGGCTGCGCGGCTCTGCTCTGGGGCACGATCCTGCTTGCCTGCAGCTGCGGCCCGGGGACCCCCAGCGTCGGTGCCGCTCCGCTACTGGCGGCCACCTACGTGCTGGACGATACCAACGGGCTG
>VZTB01009531.1:371250-489918 GCA_013397245.1 Thryothorus ludovicianus | reverse complement strand
GGCTGGGCATCCCGTCAGTGGGAGCGGGTGGTGGCATCGGCGGGGCCTGGGCCGGGGGTGTCGCGGAGGGGAGCCCTGAGCGCTGGCGGGTGTGGGGGAGCCCTCGGGGGGAGGCTGGAGGCGCTGAGGGGCGCGCTGCGGTGCGGGGAGATGGAGCCGGGCTCCGCTTTGCGCCGGCCCTCCGGCCACCTGCGCTGTGGCTTTGTGGGGTGCCCAGGGCCAGCCGCGTCCTGCTGCTGGTGGGCAGCTAAGCCAGGGTGGGTTTTTATGTAGAGGGCCTTAGTAGACCCTGCGTTTTAAAATGCTGGACGAGCCACAGCCGCTCGTCGTCTTTCGTGGGTCCAGGCAACAGAGACGTGAGATTCCCGGAGCTTTTACCCCTTCCACCTGCTGAGATGCTTTCCTTGGCCTCCTGCCTTAGTGCCCTGTGAGCTCCCCTTGCTTTGGCGTACGGTGAGGCAAAGCAGGGAGAGCTGAGCAGAGCAGGAGAGATGGTGCTGGGAGGGAGCTGCCTTTTGCTTGTCATAAAGCCGTGTGATCTCTTTGTTTCTCTGTTCTCTGGACTCTGCAGGAAATTCCAGGTAACTGGAGTACAAGGGTTGTGTCCTGTGAAACCAGAAATGCACAGTGAAGGTTTAGAAACAAGTTATGTAGTGGCTTAGCTGTGTTCCTGGTGCTATAATTGATTTTGTAGGTTTATTAGCTCTGTGAAGGGCATAGACTGAAAAGCTGGGATGTAGTTAAACGTTTAAAATTGTGTTTTCACACTTTCACGTTTTCTTTCCATTTTAGGCCACATCTAGGCTCCTGGTGAATTACCAAGAACCTTATCGCTCCCAGATTTTAGATTACCTGTTCAAGGTAAATTTGCTTTCACTGCTACAGTAATATTTAATTTCATGCAGAATTTCTTACTGTCTAATATTGGAACTCCTATAGCATATTCAATGCTGCTTCAAATTAGACAAAATCCCATCTTGTAAAGCACATCTATTTTAATGTTGATTGTTATCAGAACCTTAAATTATTAGGTGTTGTTTCTGTTCAGGAGACTATTTCTTCATAATGTTGTGAAAATTCCTTTTGTGTTTTCACAATATGTTTTCAAAAATGTGTTTAACTGTGTACTTGGTCACCCATGTGGGCTAAATCTTAAGTCATTTCTGTGGCTAAAACGAGGGATTTAGCTGTTCATAGTGATTGAAGGGGGTCTTAGAGACAATTTGTATTCTTTGGAAGTACAGATAGATTAAGATAGCATCAAAATGACTGTGCAGACTGCAGGTTTGTAATAGCATATCTATTCCAAACTAGTCTCAAGTACAACTGCAGTGACTCCAGAAGGTGTGGGAAGTTCACTGGTTTGTAAGCTGTGTTACTTAGCAAGTGTAACTCGTGGAGTTACCCAACCTAATGTATGGTAAGATTATTGCACTGGACATTAATAGCTTGTTTTGCTTTTGGCACTGTAAATTACTCTGCTGGAAGAGAATGTCATGTCACTTTCAAGTAATGCAATCCTGATGGCTGGAGGGGAATAATTTACCATGCAGTTTAAAGACTTAATTTTCAAGGGTAGATTAAGGTGTAATATTGAGCTCCCCTTGCTTTGGCGTACGGTGAGGTGAGACTAAAGCTGTATGTTACTAATATGAATGTTCTGATTAGGCATGTGGTAAAAGAAAATCTAGAGAGATCATGATTTTCAAAGAATTTTTGACGTGCTCTTTTACTAAAACCTCTTAAACTGTCGTGTCTGAGAGGGGTGTACATTGCCTCATTCTCCTTGTCTTTTAGTGTCAGTTAACTTTCATGATGGGAATGGGAGAAAAAATGTGTTAGAAGTTTAAAACAAAAAACATCAAAAGGAGAAATGATAAATTGGAAATACTTTGTTGTTAAAAGCAAACAAAAATCCCAAACTTTTAAGCCAAAAGACATGTCATCCATGCAGTATTTTTTTTTAATCAAATTGCATTCTTATGTCTTAAAACATTTTTTTAGATACCACAATTATACTTGGGTCATTCCATGGAGGAAGCAAGCTTATTAGTGGTTATTAAAATAATGATTAATAGTAACTTTGACTTGAGCAACTCTTAAGCCACTAATGGCTGGAAGAACATATTGGTAGTAGAATCATCTGTATGAGCTTGAATTTTGTATTTGGCTGCAGCAGTCAGATGCCAGGGGAGGGGGATAGTGGACTAGCCAATTGTTTTCCACTGTGGTGAGTTTTTTCCTTTCTTGCCTATCTGTCTGTAGTTTACAGATTATTCCTGACCTGTATGTATGCTCTTTCTTATAAACAGTGTAACACTTTACAAAAAAAAAAGAAAAAAAAATGCTGACTTAAACAATTTGATTTTAAAAGAAAACAAGTTTCACTTCTAATAACATTGAAATACTGCTACATTCCTCATATATTCTGCGTTCTGCTTTATTAGTGCTTTAGTATTTTCTTGAGCATAATCTATTTAAAACCTGCGTGGTTGTGGAGAAGTGTTGTTAATGGTGCATGAGTCAATGAAACTGTTTAAAGGGCAGTGTACTATTTATCCTGGTGCATTTTCTTTTGAAAAGCAGAAATTTATGTAATCTCTCATTACATTTATAATGAGTGCTTAAGCAAGTAAAAAAATTGCAGTTTCAGCATGCTTAAAATTGTACACTGACTTATCTCATTCTCCTTGTTAACAGCAGGATTTTGTCTGTTTTTCTGTCTCCTTTTTCCACAGCCAAATTTTGGTGCTTCTTTGCATATTCTCAAGGTAGAGATTGGAGGTGATGCACAGTCAACAGGTATGGATTTTGCATGAACAGCATTTAACTTCTTGTTTCAGTGATGCTGTGAGTAACATGTGCAGCACGTGGAGCTGAGGCATGGAGCTAGCTGCACTGAGTTGCAGTAAACCATAATGGCTTGTGCAAGAGAGATTTCCACCAACATTCTGGAAGCAGTTCTCACTGTCCTATGGTTAATAGGTTGCATTCTAGAGCAAATGAGTTCTTTTCCCCCCTATAGCAGGTTTCTGAGTTGAAGAGCATTTCTCACACATGGGTTTTGCAATACCAGCTAATTTGTCTTAAAAGCATGAAATGCAAAGGCATCTGATCAGAAGCAGTTACATTTCATTATTTTAATTAGCTGCAGCCTTTCAGTGGAGTGGCATTAGGCAGTAATTTTTTTCTTCCTGAGAAGAGTTGCTAATGAAAATGTCTTGATGTAATTTGCCTAGCCTACCTACTACATTTACATACAGGAGAAAATATTTAGTAACTGGTTATNGAATGGACTTAAAACCAGACCCAGTTAATAAATAGAAAGCATAGAATCTGCTTTTGTGGTGTTATACATATATATATATGTATATTTTTGTATATATATTTGTGTATATATACTTGTATGTATATATATATTTGTATATATACACATTTTTTTCCATGATGTCTCTGTTTTGTATAATTAGATAATGTTTTTAATTCTTGTGTTTACTTCACAAAAATTAACATGCTGACATGCTGGAAAGTTCTATACTGAGTTTAAGAGCTTGGTAATGAATTGCTGGGTGAGGGAATGGAATCATCTTCAGGCATGCACAGACCTTCTCTTCAAACACTCTTAGTGCTGGCTAAGGAGAATGTCACATACTTGGGTGATGGTTTCCAAAGCTTTGAAAAGGACAAGAATAAGATGCATATATCTCAATGCACTAGACTGCAGCTCTTCTTCTGGCCTTAGAGTTCAGGTTCTGATCAGGAGTTCATTTGAAAGGTGATATGAAGCCTAAATTTGGAATCTAATTGTTCTATGTCCCTGAAAAACTTACATATAGCCAAGTGTTAGTAAGGTAAAAAAATCCTATTGTCTGTGGTGAAATGTGCTGTTTCAGCAGGCTTCATTTGAAACAAAATCTCATTAGAAGAGGTCTTTGCATGCAATTTAACATCAGTTGCATAATTGTTGCAGTCATTTACACAAGTTATTACTTGACTTTTGTGTGTAACAGCTTCCCGTGCAGCACTGATTCTTTTGCACCTTTCTAGTTTATTTACCTTTGCCTGAAGAAATTTGGCATATACCATTCAATTCCAAAAACTTTTCCTGCAGTCACAGAACACCATGAAAGTTATAAAGTAGATATTTTACTGTAAAGGTAAAAGAACCCCAGAGCCTCTTTCCTATAGTTGAGAAAATTCACAGTAGTTCCTTTCTTTTCTCTCCCTAGACTTGCCTTGTTCAGAAGAAACAAACTATAACCTTCTTTTGTTTGTTTTTTGGTTTAGAGATAACTTGCTTGTGTAATGATTTCTTTTCCTCTTAATCTTAATGCTGTAACATTCCTAATGGTTTTTAATATCAAGATATGAGACAATAGCAAATACAGATTTAGTGTTATCATAGCTGAGGATAGAAAATGGATAATAGTTAACCACATCTGATATTAAAAGCAGGCAAAAACCTTTCAAAATAAAAATATTAAAATTATGCTAAGTTAATATGCTAAGAATGAAGGGTAACAAACCTTGAATTTGCCTCCCACTATTCCTTTGGCTTTGAAATACATACCAAGGAACTTGTGAACCATGTTGGAGATATGTGCTTGCATACTATGTTAATGAGCAATGCAGCAAACTTTATGATGTGTAACAGCTTATGACACAGAAGATAATTGTGAGTTACCTGTCTCTTTCCTTCCTAGATGGTACTGAACCCTCCCATATGCACTATGAAAATGATGAGAACTACTTCCGGGGCTATGAATGGTGGCTGATGAAGGAAGCTAAAAAGAGGAACCCCAATATTAAACTGATTGGTAAATTGCTTTGAGCTTTTAGATTTAATTGCCTTTTTATTCCCCTGACTACATTACCTATCTGACCCTAAATTAACATTTTAATGGGGTAATGTTTTGATGTTGCAGTAGACAAAATAGGATCTCTAATATTTACTAAGCTTGTCTTGATGCTTACCGTGTTTTACCTTTTACAGTAGCACAACAACCTTACAAGAAGCGTAAGATAATATATCTCTAATAATTTGCTTGTATTAAGCAACTAATGCTTTTAGTGTATCACAGCAATGAACATGATTGATTTACCATGAGAGATGAATTTCTGAATAATTGAGTGAAAAAATCGTGAAGGGATAAAGTTACTGCAAGTATAAATACGTAAATCTTACACTGCATTTGATTAAGTGTTCTTATTACAAACCAATTGCACACCCCTTCTCCACTGATTGTCTTCTGATCTTCCTATATGTGTATTTGAGTTGTAAGAGGAGTTTCCTTTCTTCCTTTTTTGATCGTGAGTTGTGTGTGTGCTGTGATAATACAAATGTGGAACCCTAGGTTGTATTTTTATATTTTGGAAATAGAAAATGTGTTTCACACAAAACAAGGTAAGAAGTCTGTCAGTTAAAAGGTGTCTAATTCCCACACCTTCCAGGAGGCTTTAACATATCCAGACATGAAGCAAGGCTTGGTGCATGATTTGCCAGTCAGATTCTGTTAAGCCTACTGTTTATGACTAATTGTAATTATTAATGATATCCTTCTTCCCTCACATCAAGCTCTCAAAAAAGGAAGGAGGATTTACTTTTAAATAAGCCTATGGTATCTTATGCAAGTTGGCTGGACACTTAGCAGCATCTGATTAGATTAATTTGTTTTTCTTATTTACAACAATATCCAGTGGCCATCTGAGACTTGGAAATGCTTTTTCATGATCCTAATCTTCCTTTTTCTGTTACGATCAGATCATCATGTTTTCTGAAATTCATGTTCAGAAGTTAAACAGTTTTTCATGTTCTATATTGACTCTTTGTCTTTAGCTTTGTAAATTTTTGTCCTAAAATCTTTAGATTTTTAAACCTGTTAGAGCTAGTACCATAAAATTGACAGATTATATGTCGTCAGTTATTCTCTAGTAACAAATGCTTCCTAGCTCATAAAAAAAGAAGCAGCTATTAATTGCTTGATCATAATTTGTATTTGACCATACTCTGCAGTTGGATAAGTTATGTTTCATTGTCTTCACTGGAACCAAGCAAGTTTCAAGTGCATATCAATTCTGTCATTTTAGGTAGAGCAAATTACTACTTGCTCTTGAAGCTTATAGAGTAATGTAGACCAACCACTTACCTTATTATTTGTTTTTGTCTTCCAGGATTACCTTGGGCATTTCCAGGATGGATAGGGAAGGGTGAAAATTGGCCCTATGACTATCCAGATGTCACTGCTTACTATATTATTTCTTGGATATTAGGAGCAAAACAGTATCATGATTTGGACATTGATTATATTGGGGTCAGTAGAGCAAAATCTCTATTTTATCTATCTTCATTCCTGAAATCTTGGTCCTGCCTCCCTTTGTTGATGACTGGAGGAGGATGGCAAGAGAATTTTTCTTTTTTTCCATAATTGCAGTTTTGGCTTATACTGCTGCCAGGGGAAAGGCAGTGGTTGTGTTAGTTTACAGTCTTCCTGAAATGATGTCTGTTAAAGCAGAACAAGTGTCAAATGGTTTCTACCTTCCCAGTTCTGAAACAAAGTTACCAAAGAATTTGAGAGTTCTTTTTCCTTTTCTGCCTTGTTTGTTCTGCTTAGCTTTCAGCAGTTACCAGATAACAAAAACCATCAGTTAACATAGTTTGAAAGTCAGCTAACATGACTCAGCATTTTGTTATTTTGCAGAGGAGCAGTCCTCTACAACTTTCTCCATTTTTACCTGCATTAGTCATAGTAGCTAAAAATGCATGTTTTACAGTATCACTACTGTGTTGTCATATAGTGCAATATATGGAAGTAGTGAATGAGTGTGTGAGAAAAAATGTCATAAATAGGAGATGAGAGAGAGAAGCAGACAATCTGAAAAAACTCTTCAAATTCACTATTTGAGCAAGAAAGTGTGTCTAGGATTCCTCTAAAATCAATCCTACACTGACTGAACACTTATTTTGGACTCTTAAATGTTTTGATATGAGAAGTTTAGCTGCAGAAAAGCTGAAAATCACTTCAGCTTCTAAATCACAAAGCTTCTGAAAATCACAAAGCTTCTAAAACTGTGGTTCCCATCCCTCAGAAATCTGACCTTTCTGCTGCAATGTGGGAAGGTGTATCTCACGTGTATCTCCTCGGGAATGCATCGCCCTTCAGGTTGCTGATTTATTTCAGCTGGGTCAGTCTTGCACTGCGGGTGATGTAGTGATGCTTCACCAATTCACTTGTGGAAACAGGGAGAGCAATTGCTGTTACATTTTCTTCTCCCCTGTGTTCTTGGAGTGGAAAGTCAGCTCTGCACTTCATTTGTTTGAGTAATGTTGACTTCAGCGTTGTTACTTCTTAGTGATTAGCCTTCTAAATTCTCTCCTAAGAAAAGGGAATTTCTGCTTATCCAGGCAATCTGGTGCTATTGCATATTGTCTCATTTCTTTTTGGGTATAATCTGAAATACAGGGAATCAGTGAGAGGTCTGTAAAGGCTCAGAAACTGTCAAAACAATTTCAGTGCAATTATGATTGTACATGGTTAGCCTTTACCACTCTTTATGCTGTAAGTACATGTTCTGTGTCACTATTTGCTTTATGATGAGATGAGCCTTTCCATACGTTGTGTTTTGATTGGCTCATTTCTGAAGTTTCATGTTAGCATTTATAGAAAGATGTAGAAATATCAAAATCAATTGTACTTACCCTATCTGAAGTAAAGTGCTTGTACATTGCTAGGTAATCTAAACATTAACTGGTGAATGTGAGTCACAGTGTTCGTGTTGTGGTTAGAAAAGAAAGAAACAAGGTTTCTGCTTAAGTGTTTTGTAGGCTGAGGGATTTGGTAGAAAGGAAGACCAGTGTTCCTGCTTTTGCATTTTGAGTTGTGTTAAGCTTAAACTCTCTTTACATAAAAGATGGAAAATTTAGAAATTTTGTATCTGTTTACTTAAAATATGCTGGATCTCTTTTGTGTTCAAGCTTGGATGTATTCCTGTGTAAATTAGAAAGAGCAGTAAGCTTCATCGATTATTTCAGTATGTGAGTTTTTCTCACTCTCCTGTGACCATGTATTGCAACAGGAGCCCATTCATTAGGCCACACCTTGGAGCCACAACGTGTTTCTCAATGATCCCCAGCAAACTGTAGGGCCATTGGTAATGTAACACTGCTGCCATTGTAGAGCTCGAGCAGCTCTAGTGTTCTCATCCATGAGAAGGCAATCAGGGACCTTAGAGAAAGATAAACAAGCAGCTACTATGAGCTTTCATACAGAATTTTCCCCAGAAGAACTGATAACAAAACCAACCAGCACTTCCCGCTGGAAACCATGGAGTTGATTAATGGATTCTGTAATCTTACATATATATAAATGAAATCTTTAATTCTCCATTGACATATTCTGATATTTCTAAATGGATTTTACTTTCTCTTTATAGATATGGAATGAAAGGGCATTTAGTAGCAAATACATTAAGGTATGTATTCTTATTTCTGTGAAGTGCTTTACATACTGTATGCAATCAATTAGCTTTCCTGAATTTGCATGGGAAAGGGACCTTGATTCTGCAGCTATGTCACTTACTGAACTCTGTTTCTTGTAGTTGCATGCATAGAAAGATAACATGTTCAGATATCTAGATTGTTTATTTTGCATGTTTGAAACTGTTATTTTGAACTTTGGGCATGTCAGTGTATGCTAAATATTAGGACTTCAAAATTGTAATGGAGGCTTCAGTTGATACTACTATCACACAAATTTAAATCATCCTTATACTAGCTTGGATATAGCTAGAAGTCCAAGATCTAGAATTAGACCTTAAAATTCTGTAGCTAAGTTCTGTGATTACATTACCTATAAATGTTGCTATTGAACCACAGTAAAGGCTCTGTATTTTTAACTTTGCAAAATTCAGTACCTTTTGTTCTAAAAAGCTGGAAGAACACAGTATTTCACATAACCAACCTCGAGATAGCTCTAGTATTTCTCACTACTGAGTGTTCCTGCAGCCCCTTCTGCTCTACTTTGAAAACTCTCTTCTGTTTGTTACATTGTCTTGCAGTGAAATCTTAAGTGCAAGCTCCTGCTTTGTTCCTTTCCTTGTTGTTTTGGGGCTAAGACACAATGGAATTACCTCTTCTTAAAAGCAAACAAGACTCTGAGAATCATAGAATGGCTTGAGTTGGAAAGGAGTTTAAAGATCATCCAGTTCCAATCCTCCTGCCATGGTTAGAGACACCTTTCACTAGACCAGGTTGCTCAAAACCTCATCCAGCCTAGCCTTGAACACTTCCAGGGATGGGGCATTCCCATCCATTCCCCCTTGTCCTATACATGCTTTTGTTAAAAGTCCCTCTCCGTCTTTTCTTGTAGATTCCCTTCAGGTACTGGAAGGCATCAGTTAGGTCACCCAAAAACCTCTTCTTCATTTTGAACAATCCCAAATCTGTGTCATGTCACCTTGAGGCTTTCTCATCTGCTTGTCTTGGCTTCCTCATGTGGGGAGGAAGAATATGGAGAGCAAACTTTGAGTCAAGGGATAGCATTCTACTTTATAACTTTATGAATACTGTTGAATTGGGACTGAGCATTTGGCTTCTAGAGCTGAGTATTTAGTTTAAAAAATGTCCTTAAAATCACCCAAATATTTACTGTGAAGTTTTGGCCTTCCTTGTACTGTATGTTAACTGATAAGAGGTTTTTTACTAAACACCTATTTTACCATTAATTCTCTTACAGTGTCACTTGGCACCACTTCTCTCATCAGCACAATAGTTCTATTTGCAATCTGCCATTTCACAAGATGTCAATATACTGAAATGTACTGCTGCACATCAAACATTTTCTGTAATTCCTGTTAAATACATCACTGATAAGCTCTTCGTTATCTGGCTAAATTTTTACTTGTAAGATGTTATTCTAGATACTTCATCCACTAAGGCACTAGTTATGTTTCTTAATAAATAGAAAAAAAAGAAGAAAGAAATGGAGATTCTAATGCTTCTAAATTTTTGTTCAAGAAGACCCTGTTCTTTCAGTTGTATGAGTACTGAGTGAGGGAGCTGTTCTGCCTATGTTACAGTGCAGTGCATTTTGGGTGCATGCAGTTCTGTGCCCTTGGTACTTCTCTTTCAGCATGGAAAGTCTGCAACCATTCATTTGGTTCTTCTGAGCTGTCTCTGTGATTAGACAATTTTTCTGAGTATCTAAGTAGCTAGATTGCTTTAAGTTGCAAGGACCTTCTATGAATTATGAATCTTTCTTTTGGTAGACTTCGTGTTTCAAAGGTTTCAAACAGCTGAACAGAACTTCATTGCTACTTTTCTTCTTAGTAAGTTTTATGTCTTAATTAGTTTTAGATCTAGGCTTTGATTGTCATCAACATTTAGACTTTCATTTCTGTCCTTATTTGACTACATGAAAGATAGAAATGCTCCCTATCCTTCTTCACATTGGCAGAGGACTATTTATTACAAGAAATTATTTAAGAGTTCACACCTACTGATCTTTGAATCAAGTTGCAAATCTTTTTTGCAGGCACACAGTGTATCATTCTTTTATATCTAAAATTGAAAAAAGCATTTTAGACTGTGGACTAGGTTTTTTTCAGATGCAGCTTTATGTGCAAGCTGCTGAAAATATGTTTTTTTAATTTTTTTCTTTTTTTAAATTTCTGGATTGAATTTTCACATAGTACCAGTCCTCTTTAAGTGTGGTTCATTCTTCACTATTAAGGCTGAGTATATTTTTTGTGGGTATATTTTTCTTAAGAAGTTCCACAGATAAATGTGAGCTGTTTATCTAACAGTGAAATAGTAAAGGGAATCTGGAAAGACAGAATAGGAATTCTTTTCTGGCGGCATGTTTGAATTCAAAGTTGGTTGCCCTCAATTTTGTTGTAAATATGCAATTCTAGGTTTATTAATTGCTTTCCCTGAAAGTTAGTGAAACATGAGAACCAAGTAATGGGTAAACTTAAATATTAAATACTTAAAACATCAAAGTTTGTTTCTTTTTGTGCAGTGAAAAAAATGTTTTGGTGTTCTTTATTTGAACAGGACAGGTTTGGCAGAGACCTCTGTTCTTGTAAAGAATTGCATGGATATATCTTTCTTATTTTAAAACTTCAGTCCCTGTTTTTTCAACATGCTTTTTTGGGGATCAGGTTAACTTTTTCTTCTGATCACTTGGGGAGGTATGTCCACTTCCACGTTTCAGCCGGCTGTCATTTTTAGATTAGCTTAACATGATTTTATGATAAATCCATTACTTTTGTGTAATGACTTACATACATGCCAGGGAGTCAGTATGTGGAGAGTGTCCAAGTGGAGTATATGTGTGGAGTATATGTGTGCACATGTGGTGTCTAAAGTTTTCAAAGTGATGAGAAGCCCATTTTTGTGTAATGACTATCTCAATGTCAATGATAACCCTAGAGTTTTAAGAATACTTACCATTAACTTTGTCTTAGTTGCCATCATAGCTCTTGTTTGACAAGTGAGAACTCTTCTTATTCATCCTAGTCTGTAAATAGAGGCTTCCACTTACTCCTTCCAAAGCTCTTGTTTTCAGTCTTAAATTTCCTGTTGCCTCGTTGGTGAAGGCTGTACTTTAAGTGGTGTTATCTGTTACTAAGGTGCTTCGACATTCTTTGGACAGACTGGGTCTGTGGAACATTGGCATCATCGCTGCGGATGGAGATTGGAACGTCTCTAACGAGATGATAGTTGATCCCTATCTTAATGATGCTATTGAGGTAGTCGGGTAAGTGTGGGAGAAGGGAGCCATTTGAACATTGCTATTGCTTCCTGTCTGTAAGTCTTCATCTCCATTTTCAAGAGTCGTATATTCTTATTTCATACTTCCTAGCTGTTTCCATTTTTTTCATCATTGTGTACAGTGGTGATGGATTATTCTTTGTTGTCTTTTTCTCTTCTTTCAGTTTAGTACATGTATAAGCTGACCTTATCACTTCCATCATTTCTTTCGAGTGTCCATTTAGGAGCTGTGTTTTAGGCTTCTTAGCACTGGCAAATGACAGGAAACTTCTAACTAATCTGCATGTGCATGTTCCAAGTCAGAAAAACCTTAGGATTGAATTCTTGGTCTGCAACTGGTTTTCATTTCGGGCAAACTTGAACTTTCGGAGTGGAACTTACCACCCTGGGACTTTCTGTGTCTGCATCTGAGATTTTTCTGGTCATATCCTTGAGCTAGAGGTTTCTGTTTCTTGCTTATATCTGACAACAGATAATATTAGAAATGCACCCACTGAGAGTAACATAGAAGTAAAAACAAGCACCCAGGGTTTGTAAACTAATACAGCCTATTGGCAGCTGGGAATGCCTTCTGTTGTTTCAGCAAATGTCAACTCAAATGTTTGCCTTCAGTCTTGTTCCATAATACACTTTCTTACTTGCTTCTGGTGACTTATTCTACTACTCTTGCTCTTTTTTTAATCTCTGGTTTCTCAAAATTATACATAGTTTTAAAAAAATTACATGTTCTGGTGGAAATTACCTATAAGAGTGCAAATTACTAACATTGGTTAACTTGTTTATCTGTTGTTGTCTTACTGTGATAAGAACATTCTTGTGGTCACTCATGTACCATTTATCCTCTGTTTGTAAGGAAGTATGATATGCTCATCATAGTTTAAATGAATGCTTGGTTCAAGGGTTATAGCAAGTCAGTTAAGCAGGGATTTTATAAAGAAACTGCTTTTGTATGTGTTCACCTTGTAAACACCAATCGCCTGAAAGTGGCTGCCTGAGAAATACCAATTATAGTGTCAGCATTGAGTAACTCATTTGGTTTAAAATAAACTTTCTTAGGTTAGGCAAGACTTGCAGCTCAGCAGACGCATTAGGAAGTGTTTTAGTAATGATTTCCATGACAAGACAACTTGAAGAATGACTGTGTTGACTGTATATGGCTCTTGTTTCTCTAAGAACTTGGCAGAATCAAGGATAGGAGTACTTGTTTTTGTTTATGCCTTTAGAACCATAGACATGTTTTATTTGATCTTTAAAATGGAAGTTCTTTTTGTCAGAGGTTTTTCTAGAATGTCATACAGATTTTTCCCCAACTCCCCCACCACAAAAAATGAAGAGCTAGGTTTTGTTGTCTATGGAAAAATTAAGGTTAGTACAAAATGAGAGCACTGTGTTTCTCAACCACTGCTGACTTTAAGGTGTTAACTACCAGAGAGAGTTCTTGCTGGCTTGGTGAAAAATAATAGTATTTAGGTGTCTGTCCTTCAAATGCTCAGGTTCAGAAAGTTCATATGCATCTTGCAGTTTAACCATCAGCACTGTAACATCTGAGTGGCTAATCTGCAAATAGAGTATCTTGCATGAAATGTGATATGCTTTGTCTTTATCGCTACTTGTGTGTCTGTAAGAAGAAAACATTTTAAATTTTTCCTTTTTCCATGTATTTTGGAATTCAGTATGGTATAAGAAGAAGGTGTCCTTTGAAGTCACTTTGTTTTGTGTTTGATAATCTTGTATGTTTTGTTTGTAACAGTTGTCCAAGTTGCAAAAAGATGAATTGAAGCATAGCAATTTTTTCAGCTAGTGCTGAAGAAGATGCTGCCTTTCCCAATATAAAGTTTTGATGATTTGAAAAACATTTTTTTTTTATTTGTCCCTTCTCTCTGTTCTTTGCTCTCCCTTTTTTTTCCAAGCTGTTGAGGTACACATTGGATAAGCATGGTCTGGAGCAGGTGAGGATCATAGCCAGCGATAGACTGTGGGAGCCCATTTCCTTTGTCATGATGATTGACTCTGAGCTCCACGGAGTGGTCGATGTGATTGGGTAGGGGGTTCTCTCTGTTCTTCTTTCTTGGTGGTTTGTTTATAGTTTGTCTTCATCTTATTTATAACTAACACAGCCAAAGCTTTACCTCTTTGTACTCTTACCTGCAAGGAATATAAAACTTTCTTACTAACCCACATCAAATCACACAGCTCTTGTTCCAATGATGGCCTCAACCTTTAATTGAATCAAGAGTCTTCTATCATGTTGAAGATTTCTGTTGGACATGGTTACACTTTCGATGGATTGAAGGATTTTTGGACAACACTGTTTGTTCTGAGGGTTTTGTTTACTCTAACTGGTATGCAAAAAGTGCTTTAGCTTTCCAACTTAGTACACAGCCTTGTGATTTCCACTGATTTGTCACTGAAATGTTTGTGATCAAGAAATTAAGTTGGGCTGTGATTCTTCTTTGATTTACAATGGCTCGATTCTTAGTTCCCATTTTCTTTTGATGACAAATTTGTATTTGGAAAACATGCAACCAGCTGACTTGTTTTACTAGTTCTGGGTTTTGTCATAATAATATTTTACTAGTAGACTAAATTTGAGATTGATTACTGACTCGATGGCTGAATGGAAATATGTGTATGAAATGTTCATTAACTTTTCTTTCTACAGTATCTCTAAACTTTACTTACTAGATGCCATAAAGTTGCCTGACCCAATCACATGCTTCAAATGTGTAATTTCCTTGCTCCAATTTGAGTTTTTTCCATTCATCTTTATATATCTGAACCATAGAAGGTGTAGAAATGAAGGCTTTTTCTGCAAACACAGATATGCAGTCAGTGTCATCTACTCTTGCAATCAGTCTTTCCCCTCATTCTGAACATGAACAGTATCCTGGCAGTTTTGCATAGGTGGAGTCTTGGATCATGTCTGGATGAAGCTCAACAGTTTTTACACTGTTTGAGTAAACTGTATTTGCTTAATATTTTATGAGTGTAAGTTTTACATTCCTGCTGTGATTCAATCTTAACAGGGAAATTAAATACTCTCTTGTGTATTTCAGCTTTTATTGAGGAGGGGTATTGACACTTAAGAAACGCCTTTTAGGGAGTGTAGAAAGACAAATTATTCCTTCTCTGCTTTGTTTTTGCAATCTATGCACTTTATACCATTACAAATACCTTTTGCTTGGTACTGAGGCAATACTTAGGTTTCCAAGACAAAGGTAATCTGTACAGTAGAACAGAATGTACCTAAAATTCCTACTTATTGTTACATAACCATTAATGAAGCTATGGATGAAGGACTACAACACTGGGAAATGGGTCATTGTCCACTAGAGAGAAAATAATGAAAAAACTTAGCCTAGAAAAACTGATGCTTCTTGTATTTCTGCCACAAATGTATCAATTTGTCGAGTTGCAGGCTAATAGTAAAGGAAATAGTTTCATTTTAGTGTACAAATCTTTTTTGCTCAGTGAATGTACTGAGTAAGGAAAATCACAACCCTTCTTTTCTGCAAGTGGTTTGAAAGGTTTTATTTCAGTCAGCAGACCTTGCACAGTGGGTCGGTGTTGTGATTGAGTATAATCAAATCCAAATCAATCCCTTCTCCATTGAGAGAAAGAATTCTCATACTGAGGAAGATCTTGAAAAGAAAATTAGCTATCATTATATGTTTCAACTATTACAGTTTATACCTCTGTAACTTCTCTAGATCAACTAGCAAGTTATTTTGAACCCTGAGTTTATTAGAAAAGATGTACAAAATCAGTCAAGTTCATGTTTAGTTCTAAGACATTCATGCAGCCAAATTCTTAGCATAATGCTTAGTGCTGTATCTTATTGTTGGTTTTACATTATTTATGGTTTTGTTTAAGATGGTATGAGTTAGCATGTATTTTCTCTTTTCAGCACATTATGGTAATGACCATCTTCAAGCTCAATTTCAGGACAGAGATTTGCTTTAGCAAGCTGTGGAAATTACTTGATATCTGTAAACCTGAGTTTATCTATATGCTATCATGTAGCAGAAGAAATAATCTATTGATGTAAATACAATAAGCTCTGGAATGTTACAGCTCCCCTTTGTTTTCTTGTATTCCACTTGTGGTATTCCAAAGAAATTTTATTTTTCATTTTCAGTTTGAAGGAAGTGAATCATTGCTGCTAAATGTACTCCCTAACTTTGATTTTCTCTTTGTACTAAGTGCTCTTTCTTTTCAAAATATCGTGTAGGGCTCACTATCCTGGGACAAAAACAGTGCCAAATGCCATTCTAACTGGGAAGAAGCTGTGGTCATCAGAGGATTACAGTACTTTCAATAACGATGTTGGTGCAGGCTGCTGGGCTCGCATCCTGAACCAGAACTACGTGAATGGAAACATGACTTCGTGAGTGTTGGGCTCTCTTTCACAACTTGGGCTGTGAGACTTATTTAAAGTACTGTATATTTAAAGTACTGTATAACTCATCCATCTGTTCTGCTGAGAAAACAGGAAAACTGAAGGTCACCCCAATGTGGTCTGAATTCAAATATAGTAAGATAGGAAGTCTGCTGTTGTGACCTCCTTCTGAGGCAGAAGTCCCACAAGTTTCAAGGTATTCTTGTTCCCCAGCACTCAATGGTTTATGCAGTTAATTTCAGATGCCTTTGAGACTGGTGATAATTATTAAAAAGAGAATATTCTTAAGGGCTAACAGAGAAAAACATTGGAGGAAAATAACAATACAACTAGCATCATATTTTTCTTAAGGTCTTTATCAGATTATTTGTCTTCAGTTAAACAGATAATTACAGATGTAATTATCTAGTTTTTGCACACGACTTCTTCAGAATCCATTCTTAAACATGCTGTAGTCTTTTGATAAATTTACTGTTTTCTGCACATTTTCATTCCAAACTGAAAACTGTAATAAGAAAGGTTCCCTTTACTTATTTACTGAGTTTACATAACTCAGCTTTGGAAAATAATAGAAAATAAAGTTTGATGTTTCTGGTGCAATAACTGATAATCTGAAAGAAAAAGTTTGGTTAAAGAAAATGCAGACATCAAGATGTAAGCAAAATAGTTCAAAACCTTTAGAACTTCTAGATTCTTTGTAACTTCCTTTTGGAAAAATAAAAAGTCTTCTTGTCTGTTGCTTCAAGTGGAGTGCAGTAAAAACCACTGATACTTGTAAAGGGAAGATTCTTTAGTCACCTGGTTTCTACAAATCTTTTGTCTTCTCTGCAAGCTGAAATTTTCAAACAGATGAATATTTCCTACATGAATTCCTGATCACTTGGCTTGCTTTTTAATCCTCATATACTTTAATATCTTTATTTGGGGCTTTCTTTTCCCATTGTTTTTCTATTTTTCCAAGCTCTTTCAAATTATAGATGCCTCATTTCTTTCACAGCCTCACAGCCAGGCTTATATATTGTATTTATAAATTATTGTAGAATAGTTCTAAGTCCAGATGTCCAACAGTGAAGTTGGCTTCTATACTGAAAACAAAATCTTTCTGACGAAAGGCAGCTTATCTTTCTAATTTTATTTCCTTTGAAGTTGAGTTTCCTACTTTTCTTTCTAAGTCTGAAATCAACAGAACAAGTTTGATGTGATCAAGTTGAGTTTACAATTCAGGTATTGTTTATTTTATGATCACATTTTTGTAGAATTCCAGGATCTCTTCTGTGTGTATGTACAGTGTGATAAGTCTGTGGCAGTGACTTTAGAATGAGGCCTTTGTACTCACCTGTATGCAATAGCAAAACACATTGACAGCTTTTGCATTCTGCTTAACTGCTTTGTTAAGCTGTATTTCCCTACTTAAGGCCCAGAGATTTTAATTTTAAAGTCCTTGCAAAACATTTTCAGTGAAGCCCAAATCAAAGTTTGTGAAGTAATTATCCTTGTTGGGATAGAGCAACAACTCCTTGAGGATGGCTGGTGAAAATGTTTCTGTTTGCTACTTATATGGATAAAGATAAGATTTTTTTTTTTTGTGATACCTAACTGCTTCCCTAAAAAGGTCCACCCATAACAACTACCACCATGCACAGAAATAACCAACGAATCACAAATCCTCAACCAAACAACACTCAGCAAAAAGCTGTAGACTTTACTAACAAAATATTTCCCTTCAGAACAAGAAAAAACCCCAAACAAAGGGAGTCTTTACCCTCAATACATGTTTCTTTTAATATACAACTTTCTTTGGTGCTGTAGCCAGATAATTTATCACCAATTTTGGAAGAAGTTCTCAACACTGGAAGCTCATTTGCTTTATTTTCCTCTCATGTGGGTTTTCTTTTTCCTTTTAGCTAGAAAGGTATTCCCTTCAGCCCCCAAATGGTTTTCATTGTATGCTGGAGAAAAAGGAGGAATTGATTCTTGTTCTAAGTTAATCTAATACTATCCATATGAATGGAGAAGACACCTGTTTTTCTTCCAGAACAATTGCCTGGAACCTGGTGGCTAGTTATTATGAGGAGTTGCCCTTTGGTCGCTGTGGATTGATGACAGCACAGGAGCCATGGAGTGGCCACTATAAAGTTGAATCTCCTATCTGGATTACAGGTGAAAATTTTGCAGTTATGAATTGGTGATCTAACACCAAATATCACTGTACTTTCCGAGGCCTTTATTTATTTAGTGGCTTTATGTGTATTATTTTATGTACCGAATTGAGGTAGGTTTTTGGAAAGTTTTGTGAATACATTAAGAAAGAAGGAAATAATCCCATTTCAATAGAAAGCTGGAAGATGTAATAGTGAGGGAAATATTTATACTTCAGCTGTATCAGAAATGAATAAGCTACTGCCTTCATAGCTATTTACTATTAAAATATTTTGATCTGAAGTGCCCATTAAGGTTAATGTGCTTTCCTGTTTCCTTTCCCTTTTTTGTTTTTAATCTTTGAGTATCAATCAATTCCATTTGATACTTCTCAATTTGCAAAAATGGAACAAAGAACCTCTGTATTCTTTTCCTGCTTGACGTTCTTGGCTGGTGTAGATCAGCATTTCCTTGAGCTTGGGGAAAGAGAAGCACGTTCATGTCCTTGGACACACAGATTCACTGGCTACTCTGTAGTCCTGTAATATTTTACTGTCTTTGCTGCAGTTCTCTAGAGCAGCTATGCAGTGTCATGGAGGAACAAGACAAATGCTTTAATTTTTGTTCTTCTGCTAGTTACCTATATATGTAAAAGCATTGAAGGAAAAATGGCCATAGTTTGCTATGAATATAACAGCTGAGCAATTGTTCCTGTGTCTGTGTTGCTCAGGGTTTTCATGACCCCTTCCTCTTTGATAGTTTCACTTTGTGAAAACCTTACTTATTTAGTTATTCCTCATGGAGTTGCCTATCTGTGCTTTCTCTGCCTCAAATGCTTACTTTATTTAAAGAAAAAAAATTATTTGGGAAAATCTAAACTGTGATGAATATTCGAATTGAATGGACAGACATGATTACCTTATGCGGTTTGTACTTAATATCTAAATAATTGCTATCATTTTAACTGTTTTGTCTGCCACAGTGTTGATATTTTTAATTTTGCCATAGTATAATTCTTTAATCTTTCCTCTTATATAGGTAAATTTTGTTTTGAAAGTTCTATGACTTTCTTCACCAAATCAAGTTTCAGTTTTGTCAGCATGTATGAGGGAGAAATTTAATTAAGCCTTCAAATGGTACCATTTTATTATTTTATTTGAGTCTTAATTACTGTATTCTGATTTTTGTCTCAGCACACACTACACAGTTTACTCAGCCAGGCTGGTGGTACTTGCAAGTGGATGGACACTTAGAAGGAGGTGGCAGTTTTGTAGCTCTGACAGATGGCCTAGGGAACCTCACCATCATCATTGAAACCATGGTATGTGCATCAGCAATTCCAGTGGACTGGAAATGTTTTGTTATGAAGAACCTGTCTTGATTTACGTAGTTCTATATCTGTGAATGTTCTTTGATACTTGTAGCTTTCTTAGTGAGTCCACTGGAGGCCAGTTTTTCTTCTGAACTTTAAATACTTAGTTGAGACTTTCTGAAGGCAAATATATATACCATCTTTATCTTTCTATTACATATTAGCTTTAATTGGGTGACACACTAGAGGAAGTTATATCATGTGCTTTCTTAAAATCTGTATTCAAAAAAAAATTATTAAACAATTGTAATTGCAGCTATTAAGATAACAGTGAAATAAAACCTTGCTCTTTTAATTACAATTATATACTGTAGGTTTTTCATGAATGTTGCCATGTGTTGCATTCCAGTAATATATGTCTCTTCTGTTACATGTGTTTTTTTTCTTTCAGACTCATAATCACTCTAAATGTATCAGGCCTCCACTGCCAAATTTCAGTGTCACACCTCAGAGAGCAACTTTCTACCTCAGAGGGTCATTTGTAAGTAGATATGAATACAATTTATCAGCTTTATAAAATGAATTGCCATTCATAATCAAATACATGCAAGTCAGTATCACAGGTTAGCAAGAAATAGCGCAGAAATGTGACTAAATGTTTCTTTAGAATTTATTTCAAGGCTGGGCGTTGTGACGTGCTGGCACAGTTCGTTGGGCCAGCACAGCAATGGCCTTTCTAGCTATCAGTTCATTTTCAGGGGAATACCTGTAGCTGATTTTATACTGCAGGTTTTGATGTTGCATCCTGTGAAGAGATATTCTGAGAATCTCCTAGTTGTTGATTTGTTTATTTAATTTTTAATCTAAGTCTTACTAAAATAAATTCCTCTCTGTAATGTGAACAATACGTTCACAGTGTAAACTGGAGGGAGTCATTGTGAGTTGATTCAGATGATTTCTTCTCAGAAGTTGACAGTTACTTATTTGGAATTTGATTTTGATTTTTTGGCAGCAATAATTTCCTTTAGGAGGAGATAATTAGGATAATACTTTAGCAATAGAGTGGTTCACTTAGGAAAAGTAGTTGAGTGTCAATTTGGATACACAGCTCCCTTTTGGGGAAGTATCAGATGGCTTATGCAAACCAAGCTCTAGATTGCTTGCTTTGTTTTTCATTTTGGTAACTGAAAGAAATTACAGGGATTAGGTGTGATGAAAATCTGATAGCTAATATAGTTGATATGCTGTAGTATTGCAGAAGGCTGGAGACATGACAGCAAAATACTTTCCTCAAAAATTAAAATCAAAGAACTAGCAACTAGACTGAAGGCCTCATAAAAGTGAAACTAGCAGCTAGGATATTGTTTCAGTCTAGTTACTTCTCATAAGAGAGCTTCTATCCAAGGTGTATTGTTGGTGATAGAGAAGCTAAAGATTGTGTCTGTGTTTGCAGTGCTTTCTGTCTCTATAAGCAACATTAGGGCATGTTAGGACAATGCCTTATTGATTTGTACTCTATAAAAATGTAAGGCACATGTAAGGATTAGCTGAATAAAGTTGTGGCCTCTAATGTGATCAACAGCTTTAAAATTATAAAAATTAGACGCCCATAGAGGACTGGTGTTTCTCAAGTTGAATATTCAAGGTGGTTTATTTTGCTGTTGTGTTTTAAATTGTGTGGTGTGTTCCATTGTAGTATATGGTGGAAACCCTTCAAGTTTGGCATTCTAGACTTGATTTTGAATCTGGAAACTCCAGTCTTTTCCAGCAACTCTATCCTATAGAGGTAAGTTTATCAGTTTTAACTACAGTCCCTCTACAGTTTCAGATGTTTCCTCTTTGGTGAAACTCCTCAACTTTCATGCTTAAGCAGCATATTTAGGGCATATTGATTGCAGTTTTACTGGCTATATACAAGCTTACCTGGAGGTAATAAGGAATTTGGGGAAAAGGGGTTTTAAAAATGGCCCAGAGATATTTAAATGCTGAGGCAAGAAGATGGGATTTTTGCCTTAAGTCTGGACTTCAGAGGATCTTCTTTGCTTCAGGAACTTGGGTATTTTGTCATTTAGTTGTTAACTTTTGCATCTTGAACTTTCTTAAATTCCAGGTATGGAGGGGAAGATTTTCTTTAGATCTAGATGTGGATGAAGTCTACACTTTAACCACACTCAAGACAGGACAGAAACGTGTCTGCCCACAGCCGCCTCCTCCTCAGCCCTTTCCTTCAAATTACAAAGATGATTTCAATATACGTAAGCCAGAATTCTCTTATCCAAGAACTTAATTCACACACAGAGATGTAATTGTAATGTAGGAAGGCAGTAAGTCATGTTATTTGAATCCTCTACATGAGGTAGCCTGAAGATCTGTTTTGGTTTTGTTTATTTATACCTGTTTTTCCAACAACTTACACCTGTATGAGTGTAGATCTTACACTTACAATGAAGTGTGTTTAATTTAATGTCTTAACTGGTGTTCATGTGTCTGCCCATTTTGGGGACTGCTTTCATATAGACGTCAAAAATCTGGAGAAAATTTTCAGGGGAAGTTTTTGAAAACAAGTACACTGAAGAAAAAATAATGTTTTAGAGTTGATGTGTATTTTATTTTCTGAACAGGTAATCCACCTTTCAGTGAAGCCCCAAATTTTGCAGATCAGACAGGTGTGTTTGAATACTTTGTAAATGCTTCTGACCCAGGAGATCATGTGTTCACGCTCCGCCAGGTGGTGGTTCAGCGCCCCATCACTTGGGTTTCTGATGCAGACCAGACCATCAGTGTCATAGGAAATTTTAAGTGGTATGTAAATACTATTTTGTAGTGGCATTTGGGGAAATGTCTTCGTCACCAGTGCGAGCAATGATCAGTTCATCTGTCTCAAGCCTCATTTTTCTCCTAGACAGAGGGCTTTTGCTTTTGCCTTCAGACGCTGTAGACATGTAGGAATGATGATTCAGGCACGTCAAAAAGTCTTTGAGCCCTGTTCAGGGCCAAGGGTTAACTGTGTCTGTTTAAATGACCATTAAAGGATGGAGAATCCACCACATTTCTTGGTTGTTTAGCCTAATACTGTACTGTTTTAGAGTGTTTTTTTTGCTTATGTCCTGCTGGGCATATCTGTTTAAGCTAATTTTTTTACATTAATGTGTGTAATGTAAATCTGTGTTGGCATACTAGAAACACCAATGTGTGCCCTAAGTTTCTTATTTATTAAATTGGAAGAAGAAAAGGATTCATTTTGAATCACATAATTTTGAGTTATTTGTTAGCACTTGGTCCATCTTATAACTCTCAGACTATTTCATTGATGATTCAATTGTATTTGTTGCAGACTGCCATCTTCTGAGCAGTTCCTAGAATTGTGTGATTTTGATGCCAATGCAACTTCAACCACTTTTATTTCTGGGTGAAAGTAACTGCTTTGATACAAGTATGGTTACAATTGCAATTCTTTCTAGGAGCTAAAAAGTTGCTTGGAGTTACAATGATGGTAATTCAGAATCAGGCAGCATATTTTAGAATAATGTTTATTTAAAATTAATAAGCATTTGGAAAAGAGCCTGTTAACTAATTATGCTTTTAATAGTAATAGTAAACTTCATGCTTAAAACCTTTTCTTCTGCTTAGAAGCCTAGTCTAAATTCTATTGATATGTTCTTTAAAATAGCCATTCTGTCAGGTTATTTTTCACTTCAATTAGATCATTGATCTGGCAAGTGGTTTTTCAGAACATGCTTCACACTTCTAATTTTGTACCTGGAGATGTGATTGAACCACTTTGATCTAAAGCCTGAAAGAATAACACCCTCTTGTACCTAGAGGTTGTTTTTCAGTTATCTGTTATTTTCTTTTGCAGCCCTCTGTTAAGAAAAATCTCATATTCCCCCTATAATCAACTTTCCCTCATTGAATGAATCACACTCAGTGATTCCTATATCAACTGCATAAGACATATTCTTAAATTACTGTACTGAGATGCCTAAAAGCTTCCTGTTATTTTATTTTAGCTCTGTTTCTTTCTGAGTCTTCATCTTGCTTTCAAAACCAAACTTGCTTCCTGAATATTCAGTTTATTATTCAAGTTTTACTGGTCTGTAACTTTTCATAATGCTAGTCCTCAATTTTGGGCCCTCAAGTTTGTTTGCTTCATTCTCTGTTTAAGACTCAGTTTGTTCCTGGCAGATGTTTTCAGCAATGAGCACCAACTATTGAAATTCTGAGCCAATCTTGCATTAAATTTCTGATGATACTTTACTTCAGTTGTCAATGGCAATTTATCATGATTCAGTTTTAGGATGGCTTAGTTTGTTTTAGTTTGGATTTGAAACTAGTGCATGTGAAAGCTTTTTGCTCTCTCATCCTGAATTTGTTAGTGTTTTTCTTTGATGGTTTTATTGAGCCTAGGTATATTCTGAAAGTATTGTTATGTAATTATTTCTGTATTGCTTTGGATCTCTTTATAATGACTTAAGGAAAATGTGGGGGTCTCTTTTTTGATAAAAGGGGAGGCAGGAAAGTAATCCTGTTTGTGTAATGACTATATATTCAAGAATCTGGAGAGTTACATTAGAATCAAAACTCAGGTCTTGCTTACTGTTGTGTTTGAGGTCAGAAGAAAAGTTGCTTGGATAGACACTGATTCAGTTATCAGCTGAGCTGCTGTAGTAGAGAGTCTTTTCACATTTTGTAAATAATTATGGATAATTATTACTTCTTAAGTAAGTGACCTTGTGGCTGTGTCTGTATTGCAAGTGCTTTCAGACATAGGATGTAAATCCATTAATAGAAGAAAAGAATTTTTATGGTAAAGAGCCTTGTAGTACAACTCTAGGGAGGAGGAAGTTGTGTAAATTTTCTAGATGCTATTTGATGGTTCTGGTATTACTTGGCTCTGTTCTTCTTTACAGCTCTCACTGCATGAATAACGCAGTGCTTTACTGTTAAACTGGATAGAATCTCAGGAAATCAAGTAATTTCTACATACTGCCTACTCAAAAAAATAGTTTCCTTCCTTGTTAAAACACTAAACTTCTCTTACAGGGTAAACATGACAGTGACTTGTGACATCTACATAGAAAAGCCTCGTGATGGAGGCGTGTTTATTGCAGGAAGAGTTGACAATGGTGGGATATACGTGCGACGTACCAAAGGAGTTTTCTTCTGGGTTTTTGCAGATGGCACCTACAGAGTCACTAGTGACCTAGGTAAGCAGCTCTTTGCAAAAGTGGATGCTGGTATATGAGCATGTCATTTTAATAACTTTAATAAAAATGGGTAACATTCAGATTTTAAAGATCATTTGTCATTATTATGAATTTAACCTGTTGTGTTCTATTGATGGCCACTTTTCATATGTGGAGAAAGCATCTGAAGGCTACTGGCTAGCCCATTTCTCAGCTTTCTGGAGTTTTTATTTTTCCACGGACAAAGTCTGTTTTACACTTGCAAATATGAATGATTTTGCTTTTCATAAATACTCGGATACAATATTAATTACAGAAATATTTGATCTGTATTTTTAAACTATGCATAAAAAAGTCCTAATTGAAATGGCTTTTCTTCGAGAGCAGTTCAAGTCACTGTACTTACATCTGGCTTAAGTGAGATCATGAGTGGCCTCCTGTTTCCTCAAATTATGCAGCCTCCTGTTACTGTAGCTCAGTGGAGTGAGCACATGTTCTACTTGTGATGCTAAATTTATTTGTCTTCCTCTGTAGAGCACTTGACAGGCACATGGAAGAGTGTATGATAATAATTCATTCATAGCTAAAAGTTCTTTTCAATTTGCTTTGAAATAGTGGCATGTTTAGTTGTTTAAATGCATTTCCTGTCACTTCATGAGTATAAATTAAAATTTTCAATAGTTTCTGATGATCAAATGTAGCTTCTAAATCTACAGTATATCTGATAAGTTATATTTTTTGTGTGTGTCTGTGTTCCTTTCCACTTTTACCATGGACAGGTAGCATAAAGAAGGTTTTACATAGCTTCTCTTAACACACTGGTGCTTCCTGCGGAAACTTTGCAATGTGTAATTCCATAAAAACTTAAGTTTCAGCTGTATGGAAGTACATACTTGTTTAGGATCGACTCTATTTTTTATTTGTAATAAGGCCAAGCAACATTACCTGATTAGTATCTCAGGCTGTCAGAAATAATTTTTCCTAGATGAAATGAGTGCAGTATCAACCACGCCATTATTTCAGGCTGAGACTCATGTTGCACAATATGATGTTTTTTTGTACAGCTATTTTCAGTTATCTTTACATTTTTCTAGAAGGGTGCTTGAATATTAAATTATCTTGCAGCAAAAACTGTCTACTGAATAAATTGAATAAATGAAGACTTGTAGCACTTAATTTTTTTCAAGTCTTTGTTCTTTCCTTCAGGTGTCATTCACACCCCATATTTCCTTAGCTTAAATTTTGGGTAGAGCTAAGCAACATGATAGTGTGGCAACGCTAACCCTGTGATTTAAAATAGTTACAAACAATACATAAACAAGAAGATCTATAGAATAAGCAGCCTGATAGCTACTGTCACACTTTGTAGACCAGTGCTCTCCATAGAGTGAATCGTCATCTCATGCCAAATTGCCAAGAGCATTGAGGATTTCAGTGAGAAAACACGAGGACCTACTGATAATGCAGAGTTCAGGTTTGCATATTAAGCCTTCCATACTGCAACTGAAATTGAGAAAATGTCAATCGTGAACGCTTCTGAAAAATAGATATTGTTATCCTTTCACTGGCTTGATATTCATCAGTTTCAGCAAAGGGCTCTGAACTAACACTTTGCTAACTTGAGCATGTTTTGCAGCTGGAAAAGAAATATTAATGAAAGGACTCGCTGGTGTCCGGGATAATGCATGGCACACACTTACCCTCAACATTCAGGTAAGGACAGAGGCAAAAAGCTAGAAAACCAGTTCTGAAACTTCCAGTCTTAAATGGTTTAGATGAAACTGTGCTGTACTATTGATGGGTACTTGCATTAGTTTATCCTGTTGGAAATTTAAACAATATTTGTTCTATTTAACCAATATTAAAATACCATACCAAGTTTTGCTGCCTGTATTTTAAAAGAGATCTTGAGAATTTGTAGAAGGTACAGAAAATAACTGGAAAACTGAATTGAAAGCTGGAGGTAGAAAGGTCAGAGAGGCAAGTCTCTTATTTAATCTGATGGAAAGATGATGACCTGTCTCCTCTTCTTCAGACAGTCAGTAAAATACTAAGGTAGCCTGTGTTACAAATCTGCCCCCCACCAGTTCCCTTTGCAGGCTAAGGCCTTGTATATGGAGCTAGTGAAGGACTGGGAAACTCAAATAAGCTGAGTTCCTTCTCTGCTGTGGTGGAAGAGCACAGACACTGTCTTACTGTATAAATGGGCTGCAGTTAATGAGAAGCCTGTCCACTTCTTTTCCTTCCCTCTCACTCCACCCTTTTTGACCATAGTGTCTTGGGGAGAAAAGTAGCCCCAAACTGTATTTTAAATATCCCTGTGCACTTTGATGAGTGTGGACATTGGTGCAAGGACCTAAAAGGCTTTAGACTTCTCTTCTGATTGCCTAAAATCCCTTTGTCTAATGTAACATTTGCTACTGCAACTGCCTTGAAATGTGGGGAAGGTTGAATCCTAGCTGGGAAGATTTACTACTGAAGGTAACTCTTTTGAAGTTATGCACTGAGTCCCTCATGCTAAAATGCCACTGAATATTAGAAGCTGATTTTTGTCTCTTGTAGTATCACATTTGGAAACAAAGGGACACTTGCACCTCAGGCATTTACTGAAATGGATGTAGTTTAGTTTTGCCTCTGGTACACCTTCATTTATGACAGTACTTGCCATCTGTAAAATGAGCTAAGACATTGGGTTACTGAAGATGGACATTAATCACTTAAAACTCAAAACAGTGTTGGTAATTTTAAAATTACAATGCTTCAAACTTCCATCTGCACTGTTGTATTGTACTTAGTATGTCTTTGATGTAATGATCGAAGTACAGAGCCATCTTTAAATAATTCTTACACTGACTCCTTGAAAGACATTCTTTGCTTTTACCTGTGTCTATAATTGTGTTTCAGATTAAGAAATATGACTAAGCTGAAGAACTTTTTTCTAAATGCTGTTTACTGGAACACACAAAAGATAAATTGTAATTTTTCCTGAAGCTACTTTTAATTTCAAAGTCTTGAAGTGGTTTGAGTAATACTTGAAAGTTCTACGGTCTCCTCTTTCTTTCAGCTTAGTGAAATTATATCTTTCTTTGCTTTTGACTTCTGCCTAACTCTGCAGAATCAGTTCCAGCTATATCATATCACCTTAAGAAAATTGGGCTTTTTTGAAAGAGTCTGATACAAGGAAGAGGAAAACCAGTTTAGCCTTCAGGTTCTACACTGAGTTAGCAAAGCTGTGAGTAGGAGATGAGGAACCTTTAATGTATTCACTGTAAAGGCATTAGATCTATTTCACAGAGGATTCTATGCAATATTTAGATGCATCTCTGCATGAAAAATATGTGAAATGTAGTTAAAACTTGACTTAACATTCTTCTACTTTGTCTTGTCTCCCATGTGAGCAGACTCAGTGTCTACACAGACTGTGGATTTTACAAAGCTAACATTTTCCTTTTTTTGACAGGGCAACTCTGCCTCAGGACTGTTGAATGGTTATCCACTCTGGGAGAATGTGACTGTTTCCAAACCAGGGAACGGCTGGGCTGCTCTCGGAACTCGCTCGTTTGAGTTTGCACAGTTCGACAACTTTCATGTTGAAGCTTGCTGAGGTGGCTTTGGCATTTGGAGAGCCTGGTTCTCCTGTTACTTTGAATAAGGGCCAAATCAAACTTGGAGGAGAGCTGAGTGCTAAACTGTGATTGATCTCTTGGCAAAGAGTCTGGATTCAGTCCGTGCTATTTGTTAAAGGTTTACTTGAGTAGATATCAACGTGACTGCAGCTTTATCCCCCATTGCTGTGGGATTTTTGCCCTTCGGTGTTTGGGGGTAAATTTTAGTTCAAGGTAAGGATGAAAACAAATTCTTGGATTTAAATATCTTTTAATAACAACATCTTAACTTACCAGCTCACTTCCAAGATAACTTTGGAACTTAACAGAAGACAGATGCACCTTAAGCTGCATTTTTTAACACTTCCACTATTATGTCCATTGCTTTCACTGTGAAAGAAAGAACTAAATGCCAGTAAGCCTTATGAGCCAGTGGGCCCCATACTTTTGTAGGTCTATCATTCTCAAATTTCATTTGGATAAAGTACTTAGATTTCCTATAGTAAAAAAAAAGATGTTTTGTCTGTTTTTTTGCTACAGTCTGTGACTAGACATTACAGTACTCCAAGTGCATTTGATTACTTCTTTCAACTTAAATTGCCAGCCCTAAAATGTATCCTGTTTTCAGTGGAATGGAAATGTGCCTTATGACTGATCAGGGAGTGCAGGATGTGGCTTATTTCTAATCTACCTCCTCTTTCCACTGAAATGGTTGAAAGGGATGAAAAAAATACCATAACTTGCATTTTGTTGATGGTAATATTGTGGGGTTTTTTTGCATAGTGCAAAGAGTGAAAACATTGCATCATTGATACTTTCGTGTCAGGCCACATGTGGGAACAGGCCTTCTGTTCCAAGAAACTTGGGCAAACATCTCTCTCTTTTGGTGGATTTAGAGCTTTGAATAGAAAATAATTAAAGCTAACAATGATATTTAGTTTATTATATTACTGTGACACGGAGGAGATATGGATACTATCACTTCCTGGTATAAAAGAAATTAAAAAAAAAAAAAAAGTAGTCTTTACCTTTAAGAGTTTGCAATCTGCTCATAAGGTAAGTGACAGTAGGTAGACAAAGAGGGAATTGTTTAGTGTGCCAAGCAGTGGTAATGACACAAGAGTGTCTATTTTTAAACTTTTCCTAGCTATCATGGAATGAAATTCAGAGGATAATTCAGATCCTTGGGCATGGAGGGATTTTGAATGGAGTTTAGCTATTGCTTCATTTTACTTTTTTTTCCCAAGTTACTGTGTTATAAAAAAAGCAATTAACTACAAATATGAGGTACTGAATGGTTTTTTCTCACCCACATTTGGAGTTCAATTGGCTTCAGAATTTTTTTTATTTCTTGTTGGTCAGTTTGAATGAAGATGATGTCTATTCCCATAATGAAATGTGCCTCCTGTGTCCATCTCTTTTTTCACATTCATATCCTGTTTAAATGACAAGCAAGTCATTCCACATACTTGATAGGGCTCTAGCAGCTGTATGAGGCCATTTGTTGCAGGCAGCATCTGGAGAAAAAGATTTGCAGTGTACTTTGATTTATAGAGATTATTCTTCTGATCCCCTTTATTTTAAAGGCTGATTCCAGTAATTGTTAATTTTAGTCTTTGAAGCTGTCATTTAATATAAAGTTAATTTTATACAGATCATTCCTGGAGAATTTTTGTAAAGTTGATCTTCCACTTTAATTTTTGGAGAAGAGTTCTTAAAATTCATCTCTAGTAAGTAAAAATGTTGTGTCTTTTAGCTGTTACATTGATACTGCTTTTTCGTACTTGGAAATTCTATACATGCCAGTAACCTTCAAAAATGGTTTAAACCACTAAACGTTAAGACTCTAGTAGAAGGCTTCCAAATGTTGAGTAACTGTTTACTTAAGTGGGTGAAAAATGAAAGGTAATTTTCCATATCATTTTCAAGTATGGATACAGATCTGTTCCTTACTTGCTTGATTTCCTAAGGAATGTCACTGGTCACTCCACATGCGAAGGAATCTAATTTTAGACCCTCATATTCAAGTAATATGAATATAATAATCTCAGAATAAATTTATTTTAGCTGTGATGGATTTTCATAGTTGGATGCTTCTTGGAGACTTCCTGATAGCTTCTGTGTCTGCAAGCAGTTATTCCAAAGGAGCTGTCCATTTTGTAACCTTCTAATGCACTAGTGTAATAAACTGTACTGTTATATTGTGTACTGAACACAATGTATTTTATCACTGGAAATGTTGATTTTTTTTTTTTCCTAATCTTAATTTACAATGTTTGAGGATTAAAGTGTTATGAACAGAGTAAGTGATTTAATGGTGACATTATGTTATTCATCTTTACATGTCTGTAATTCTTCACCCTTCAGTAGACTGTAATATGTTTGGCAATAACAAGCTGTCGGGTTTTTCTCTGAGGGGTGGATTTATGTTGTTGATTATAAATGCTAATCATTCCAAATGGACAAATAAAACACTTAAAAACGCTTTATTTGTGCAGAATGCTTCTGTAAAATGGGTCTTGGTTTTCTCCAGCAAAAAAGCTGACGATTTTTCCAGTGTAATTTCTGATAAATATGCTTGGCATTAATGTAATTGGATTGGGAGAGTATAGCCAACCAGTCCTTATTAAAAATATCTCAAAATCCATATGCAATTGGACTTGTGCTATTGATAAAATGATTTTCTTATACCACTCAATATACATTTTGCTTCTTTCTGGCTTTTTGATTTGGATTTTTTTTTTTTTCTAATTTAGTGAAGGGAATTAAATTGTATTTGAGGACCAGTGATGCAAAACTGCTGAGTACTAAGGTCTTGTGAGATTTAGCTGAAAGTCAGTTTCTAGGTTTGGAAACAGACAGTGTTGTAAGGATGTACTTCTATGGTTTCTTTATTTTTAATATCCTTTTGAATCTATCCTCAAACATGCTATTTTTCTTTTTTTTAAGCTAAACTTTAGGGTTTGATTTTACAAGGAAAGGAGAAATTCCATAGAGCTAGTTATGTTTCCCAGTCCGTCATGCCAAGAGATATGACTTACCCTGGAGTTATTGCCTTCCAGTAACCTGGTATGTGCAGGTACCACCTACACAAACACGGCATCAAAATCAATTCTGTCCCCTTCTCTGCCACCCCACCTCTGAAGTTAGACACGAGCAGCTGGGATTTTCAAACTTCTGTAAAACACTAGGACTCCTTTGCTTTAAAATTACAGGTGACTCTTACTTTAGGCTCCTTTTGCAGCTGGCTCCTTGTATCTCTGTATCAAAAATAAATTTCTACTTCCAGGTTTGGAGTGGTAATGGTTTGCTTTGGCCTTAAAGAATCAATTTTACTGCATTGTTAGCAGCAGGTTATTGGTTTTCACTTAATTTATTTTCATTGGTTTACCTGAAGTTTCTATCCAAAGTCCAGTTTCTGGAGGGGAGTGGATATTATGAAATTAACCATCATAATTATATCTGGTTTTGATGATTTCATCTGTATGGCCAAAGAGGGACAGTGCTTGGAGACTGTATTGTCCTCTCATTGATGTTTTGGTATTTTGGTTGGTTGGTTGGTTTTTTGTTTGCTTGATTTTTGTTTAGGTTTTTTGTTTTCTATTTTGGTTTTGTTTGATTGGTTTTGTTTGTTTTTAAACCCTTTGTAAGTACTACATTCATACAAGTCTAGCACATGCTGGGAGTGGCAGACAAGCAGGTTGTAAAAACCCTCTAGTTTTGAAGACTTCCTAGGCTGGTAGTGGAATCATCAGGTAGGTCTTTTAGAATCCTGAGAGTAATGTGCATTGAAAAGTCATCATGAGCAAATTCCTCTTGCTATGCTCCTTCCATTTATGCCCAAGTGTTGCTGAAACAATAAGGGTTGTGTTTCTGGAACTTGTGCTCTAAAAAAAGCCTGAAACGCCCACTAGTAATTGAGCAGAGGAAAATGTGCTGCAGCAGTGTTGCCAAGCTTTTGCTGTGTGCCAAGATACTTCTCTGTGGTTTTTATAGTGGCTAAGACAAACAACTGTGAAACTGTGTTTTTCTCCTCAAGGAATTATGTTTGGATAAGGTTAGAAACAGACACATAACCCAACACCAGTTTTGTCAGGGGCTCCTGGTAACTTTGCAATGAGCGCATTAAACCTAACTCCTACTTCTGTGTACCCCAGGCTAAATCTAGGCATGTCTCTGGAAAGCAAGAGATGAAAGTATCCTAGAAGTATTGTTGGAGTGTTGACTTTAATTTTCTTTTAAATGCCTTTTCTGTTGGTATCAAGTGTACCTGACGGAGATCAACTTCACTTAGTGCAGGAAAACAGTAATTTTCGGTTTTACTGTGCTCACAGATACATTTCAAAGACAGTACTGTAGTAGAGGATGGCTCAGTACACAATTAACTAAGTAGTATATAAGAGGAAACTGAACCTAGTGTGTAATTTTATTCCAATGTTATATAGCCATGGTCTGGAAATCCTTTATGATCTAAAAAAGAGGAGGTAACACCAAAATGACTATTAAAAAAACCAGAACAGCATCACCAGCAAACCCCCAAACTGCACATATGTTCCCAAATAGTACAGGGAAAAGCAAAGAACAATCTGGATTTAACTTGGCTCCCTTTTTCAGTTTCTGCTGGAAAATGCAGCCATATTCCTTACTGTTTTTCATGGACAATGATTCAGTTAAAATGCCTATAGAGAATATGAGACCTCGTTGTTGCAAAAAGCAAATGTTTAGCTGAGTGTAGACACTGCTGTTTCCCAAAAACAGTAGAATCAACAAAGGTTAGAAAACATGAGAACAGGTTATGCAGCTGGAAGGCATGTCTGTAATGTGTGGTTCAGTTCTGCTCCTCATTGCAGAAGATTCCTTCCCTGTGAGCATAGCAGCAGAGCTTTATGGAAAGGGCAAATATTTCTGTTACTGCCACCCTCTTTCAAGTATTTGGGAAGTTTTGTGTACATTGGCCAATCTGAGATCACACAGGAGTGACTCTGTAGCCTCTTAGCTTGATTATATAGTGTTAACAGTCATTTGAAAGAGCAGCTGGCAATGGCTAGCAGCAAATCCTGTTGAGGATGTCCTTATTCCCTTCTGATGTGATTGCTCTTGTAGTGGGAGCAATAAATAGAAGTGTTCACTGGCAAGAGATGGGGCAGGTTTTGTGAGTGGAGGTGCACACAGGGGGCTCTGTGCAGAGATCTATAAAGCTTCACTGGGATGCACAGCATCTCTGGCATAAGCTGCCTATTTCCTGTCCAGTCTAAGATTGCTGTTTAATGCTTCAGCTTAATTTTTTTTCTTGCAGCTCAGCTGATACTTTGTCGTGAATAAATTGTTTTGCTAGCATTATACAAAACATGCTCAGTGCAGCAGGGCAAGCTTGTGCCAGAAGGAAAAGACTGAGAATACTCTGTTGATCATTCAGCACATCTCCTTACTAGATAAGACTACATTTTTAGGGCCTGCCTTAGTAGAGTGCTGAGACAAAAGGGTGAGAGAGCTTCCACTTCTCTTTTGTAGGTGGCTATTCTATGGATTTTGAAACAAACAGCATAATTGCTTTTGTTTATGATCTGAGTAAGGGATGCAAGGGAGATCATTCAACTTTTCTTCCCAATTCATGATAAAAGCAAGGTTGATACTGCAGAATGAATCTTGTATTTATTGAACTCTAGTATTTTCTTGTGGAGTGGATTGAGCCCTTCACGAAACACCTGTGATTCTACCTTGAGAGACAAAATACTTTGATATTTTGAATGTTTTCATACAGATATATCAACTGTGAACACTCACCTCCCAAGCCAATGGGAGTTTCTCTTATTGTGTTACTTCACATGGAAGACTGACTCATTTCAAATGGTACAATATGACATAAATATTTTTTTCTAGATATTAGTAGTAGTAGATATCCACAACAAAAATTTCAGCCTCCCCATATGTAAATACATTCAGTTCATACCTTGGTTTCATTCTCCTTTCCTGTTTCCATTTTTAAAATGGTGAATACTTAGAGGTATCTGTCACCCTTCTCAAACAAATACTTAGCCACATGAAAATACAACAATCTTCATCTCTTAAACAATTGAATCTTTTTACCTCTGCATTGCAGGTAATTATATTTTTCTTGTGCTGCATTTGAATATTATCCCTTCACTTGATTTTTATAATAAGTAAAATTCATCTATACCAGACTCTGCAAGGAGGCATCAGAAGGGCCATGTAAGTATCTAAAATTTCTTGTGGTGTTTTAGCCCCCAAAGCACAGGTTACCTTACCTGTGTTTTTCCTTTCTCCCACCCACTCTCCAGTGCCTTATAAGGCAGATACCTGGGTAACATCCTCAATGGTTGAAGGTGGGTGTTTTTATTGTGTGTGACATGGTGACTTGAGAATGATAGATTCCAAGCTTCTGTACCTTCTCTGTGGAACTCAACCTTATGGAAGTCAGGCAGGCTTTTGATCACTATTATACAATCAGGCACTGGAATATAATAGTCTGGAGAATTTTCCTTTTAACCATGGGGGTTTTTTGGTTTGTTTGTTTATTTGTGTGGTTTTTTTTTTTTTTTTCAAGAAGCTTGATGCAGAAAGGGTACTTGGTTGCTTTTCAAAAACCTCATCAAAAACCTCATTTACAGTAATTCTGTTTAGCAACCTCCCTGATGAGCATATACTGCATCCTCAGATGCCTTTGAAGACTTCTGCTGGGGTTAGTTATCTGTACCAAGTCATTTCAGAAGGCAGTTTCTCTGAAAAAGTAGCTAGTTTCCTCTACAGTTCTGCTGGTTCTAAGTGTGGTGGTTTTTTCTGCCCTTTGATCTTTTAGCCTTGCATTCTGTAACTGAAATGTCTTTTTCACACAATTTCCACCATTTCAAAAGATGGTGGGCCACATCCTGCTTTAATCTGCAAGGACCTCAACACCATGCAGATATTAACAGTGTCCTCTACTGCAAATGAGAGAAAAGTGTGTTGCATGCTGCATTTTCCTGGTACTCTAGAGACTCTCTGTTTAGGTTTCTCTCTGTTGGGACAGTGCTCTGAAATCAGAATAAAATGAATTTGCATATGAATCTATACTGAGTTTTCAAAATGTAGTCTTCTGGTTTTAAGTGATTATGGAGTACTGTGTATAGTCCTGGATTTTTTATGACTTTTAGATTCAGTACAGTTACCAGAGCTTTAAAGGAGTGGTGGATGGATGTCTGGAGTACATCCTAGCATTGCTCCTGGGTTCACTTCACAGGCCTCAGTTTCCTTATGAGGAAACACACAGGGATACCATGGCACTGAGCACCCTTGCTCAGTAGACCTGAAACAGACAGAGCTGCTGCTTTAACTTCCTTCCTCCAAAGACTCAATGCATTAGTGGAGACAACATTGATAAAAAGCTCAGTGTCACCTCCTGTTGAAATTGTGGGGAGATGACTGCCCTACTGTGGATGTGCCTCAGCTCTGTGTTAGAGCTGGCGGGGGACTGGAAGGGTGACTTTATTTTCATTTGCTGCTGCTGAACATGTGCCTTTTTTATTCTTCATGTCTGCATAGAACAGGGTTTGTGCTCTACCTCTAATGATAGTCATGCTATGAGTGGGGGTCTCTTCACAAAGTTTTGGGAAGGACTCTGTAGATTCTGTGTACACTGGAATCCTGTGGGTTCACAGTCTGACAGTCTCACAGTGGAGAAAAAACAGGCAAGAGTGGTGGAGTGAGTGAGCTGAAACATAACATCACTAACAGCTGCCCACTACCTGCAAGGAGATCTTCTGGAAAAAGTAAGGGAACATGCTGTGCTTCACAGAGTTGCCTTTCTAGTGGAGCCAACAGAATGGAGATGAGTAGGATAGGTTGGAAATGGCCTTGTTGGATATAGAAACACATGGTGGAATGATGGAAAGCTTACACAGTGTCTTTTCAGAGTTGGATCAGTCCCTACGTATTTAACATGACTTTAAAAGGTAGGAGGAGTGTTATTCCAACTGTAAAAGCCTGATAATATGCTCTCATGTCCAGGCTCTCTCCTATTTTTACTGAAAAAAATGAGGCAAGTCATATGCAGCAAAAGACCAGAATGGTACAAGAGAAAAAAAAGGCCAAGTCCACTTTTCTGTCTGCAGTCACCTTTCCTCAGTGTTGTTTTCCTGAAGCTAATGAGCACTGCTCACATTATTGTGTGACTGTAGCTACTTCTCCTCTGGAGACCCAAGTCCCTGTGAAAAGTCTCTCAGTCCTAACCAAAACCAGATAAACAGCAATGCTATTCCAGTTCACTGAGTGTGACTGACATGGTATTTGAAATCACCACTCACCCCAGACAGTCAGGAGGGGTAGCTCATACTTCAGGCTGCAAAAAAAACCCCACCTCATTACAGCAAGTCTGATCTGTTCTCAGAAAAAAAAAATCTATAGTGGTATCACAAAGATTGGTTTCCGAGTGAAAAATTGAGGTTTGACATGAACCTTAGGACTTTTTATCTTTTGTGACAAGTTCGTAAAGCAAAAGAGGCCCTTGCAGTCTGTGCTGGCGGCACTAGATGGCAGTGGAAGCATGGCTGGGAAAATAGCTGTCCTGCTGGCTTTGGGGCCAGCTTCTCTGAGCCATGGAAACAAGGAATGAAGGCAGCTTTACTTGAGCAGAAAGATAAGGCTGAGACTACGGGCAGCCTTCTGTGAGCAAAACTCAAGGCTTCCCTTACAAGGAATACTAATTCCTCCTTTAATAATTTTGCATCTCCTTAAAGCAGATTAACCTATAAAACCCCAAATGCTTTGTGAAGCGTCTATTACCGACAGTGGTTTGTCTGGATCAAAACAATAAATGAAGAAAAAGCCAATTTCCAATTGCTGCCAGTGGCACAGCTTTTGTGTAAGTCTTGGTAATTTTTAACTTGTGTTCAAGCTAAGAAGGGATCTGCAGTGATTATTTTTAGAGTATGATGACTTTGCTCTTCACTGCCACAGCCTATATCCTAAAGGCTTCCGACATGCCACAGCCCCACAGTCAAGGTCTCCCTGCGAGCTGCGTGCAGCTGGGTGTGCTCTGAGGCTGTCTGGGAGAGCTGTGCTCGTGCACAGGTGGGATCACAGGGTGAAACCCCAGACTCGAGCAGAGGAGGATGCTGTGCAGGAGCTTTTTACAGTGTACAGCTGCAAGATGGTTATTTCCCGGCAGTCTGAGGTGTGGGGCTCATGTTTTCTGCTGAAGTTTTAAGATATGAAATTGATAGCTTGGGCAGCTGCAAGGGATGGAGACCCTGTGAGAAAGAAGCAGCATATTTGTGCTGAGAGGGGTTGTCATCCAGTTTAGACTTGAGCAAGGCAGTTCTTTGCTCAAAGGGTCTGGAGACAAGGAAAGGCAGGAACCCTCTGAACATGTGAAGGGGGGACACAAAGATCACATCTGAAACTAACTGGCTGACTTTGGGGTGATGGAGAAACTTATGAAAAGAAAGAGGTCAACAGTGTGAAAGCAGAAAGGGAGGATGGGTTTGTCCATTATCAAGTGTCTCAGAACATCATAATCTGAAATATGGGAGAGGTAAATGAGCAGTGATTACTGGGAAAGCAATTCACTCCCTCATGCCAGGTTTTCAAAAGCTTTATGTGCTGTAAGTTAATAGCCAGCTATTTGCTTTCACTCTGGATTAAGCCCCAGGCTTCCTGAGGTGACATCCTTCCCTGTCCCTCACAGACCCCACGGTGAGACAGCTCAACTCTGCACATCAGTACGGGCTGCCTCAGCTCAGCCTCTCCAGCAACACCTTGCTCAAGGAAACCCTTAGTTATGTGCTCCCTGGTTTTCTTTCTGTACCTTTTGCATTATCCTAGAAAGAGCCTACCTGGATGTGTGCAGGAATTAGTAAGCAGAAGGTCTTTGTATAAATTAAAACAAAGATACAAGATCCTGACATGAAAAAGTATCACTATGCCTTGTCTTCTGGAAAACAAAGTGAGAAGTGTTTCTGATTTTGACAGAGATTATTGCAATACTTCGAGAATGTGTGAAACTGAAGTGGGGACTATTCTTTAGTCCTGCTTTTTTGTAAAGCATCCATGAGGTTTGCTTCTTTAAAGGATGGATATATAATTTGTGGGGTGGGGAGAATGCACAAAGCAAGGAACTTGGTGCTTATTTGTCTTATGTGGCTCCTAAGACTAGTATTTCATGTGAGTTTCTCTGGGAGAAGACAGTTTTCTGTGGGAGTGTCATGCCCCTCTGTCTAATGAGAGACAATATCTTTTTTCAAAAACTACAGAAATTTTGATTATTGGTTTATAATCTTAATACTGTCTATGTATTTTTTGTCCATTTTCTTTATGAATTCCTCTGAGTGCTGGTTATTTTTACAGGTCTTTAGGTGCTCTGGGTCATGCCTTATTTGCTCTGACAGAAAGAGAGCTTCAGGAACATCTCAGGTTTTTATTTTGTTTTTCCTTGCTATAACTTTAGTCTCTTGTGCAAAAGTGAGAAAGAAATGTGGTTACTGAACCTTGCCAGGTTTTCCCTTTCACCCACAGATCTTTGAAGGCAAATTGCTTACCAAAAACATGCTTAGATAAGAGAAGGGTATGCAGGAAACTGAAAGAGTATCCCAAGATATCATGTGGCCTGTTGAGGACAGTGGTTATTTGCAAGTATCTTTGGAACAGGTGAGTAATAGGGCCCTGTCTCAGCCAGCAGGATAACACCAGGGTGACTGTGCTTTGTGTAACCAGGCATGCAGCTTGGCAGCCTGTTAGCAATGTTTTGAGTAATTTTGAAGAGCTCCTTCTGAATTATTTAGTGAGTGAATTTTTTAAGATAGAGCCTTTAGCTCCTGAGAGAGAGGGAAGAGCCCGGGCGAGGTGCTGTTGTAAATCTGTTCTTGCTGGCTGCTGGTGAGAGCTCCTGTGCCTGGATTGTGAATCCATGAGGGAAATCCCGCAGGCTGGGCGCGGTGCTGCAGCGCTGCTCGGGCTGCCCTGAGCTGGGATGCAGAGCACAGAGCAGTGAAGCTGGGCAGGAGGAATTCTAATAGAGAAGAGATGCCAGTGCCTCAGACACAGTGCTCAGCAGGGCACTGCCTTCTGAGGGCTGTAGTGTGAAAAACACCACACCAAGAGCAGGGCTTGTGTGACCCCCTGGGCCAAGGGAGCCCGGCAGGGTTCCCAGGAGTAGCTGGCTGAGGTGCAGCCCTCTGTAGGATGTTTAAAGTGAGGGAATGGAGCTGACTCCCAGGGGGAAGTGGAGACAGGGATGACCAGCAGCAGCAGCTGAGGGTAGTGAGCCCTTCTGCAGATCAGTTCCTTGATTTCTGGTTAGGCGTCATTTATTGTCCCTACAACTCACTTGGTGAAGAATTTAGACTGAGAAGCCACACTAGTTCACAAAAAAATGAGCAAAAGTGAGATAAATGGTCTAATAATTTTCCTGAATTTTCTTATGCTAAAGGAGCATGAGAACTTAAAAAGAGGACCCTTTTAACAGTGTGATTATTTGTTGAATCCACTGGTGCATCTGGCACATCTCCCTATCTTAGGTTCAACAAAAAGCACCAAAACAAGTGACTTAAGGCATGACTTCCTATGAGTATTTCATGGTAGACATGGGCAGCCCTTCATAATGGTGATTTTAACCGTACATATTACCATTCCAGAGCAGAGCAGGATTTTTCGGATGGAGGAAAGAACTCACACCAGAGCAACACACAGCCTGGTAGTCGAGTCAGTGGGTCTGGATCTGGACCCTTGCTCTCTGTGCTTTAGTCCTAGAAATTAAATTGACAATCTGTTTTTCCATAATGTTGAGGCTGATTGCTATTTTGGCAGGGGACACATGAGGCTTGACTCAGGACTCAGCCTCATCTTATGCTAGTTTACAATTGTTGTCAGATGAGTTATGATATTTGAGATGAGCTGTTGTAAAAACATATGTATGTTCTTAGCTGGCAACAAATTTTAGTATTTTAATGATGCTTAAGACAGCTCCAGCACAGAGAAGACACCCTATTAAAAACAGTAAATCAAGCTCTGCAAGCATGATAGCTGAATTAGAGTTCGAGCTGTTCGTGTCTTTGCATCCTGCTTTGTTGCTGATGTGTATGCTCACAGACATATAAACTATTTGCAGTTATAGTTTTGCAATTCAGTGTGTTGCTTACAGCAACAATACTTTTTAAGCAAACAGCACAATATTGGATCAGCTATCACCAATAAAGCTAGTTTTGCTTCATAAAATCCTCCTCAGTACATTCCTTCTTTTCAAAACTGATTACCTTATAAGCCAAATTGGAAGAAGCATCTTGTAGAAAGACTAAATGCCTGAACAACGGCAAAATATGTTTCCCATTCACCACTGTCTGATATGGATGAGGGGCTGGGGAGGGAGATCGAGTAGTAGGGGGTAAAAATTCTTCCTGTTTCTGCACTGAATGATTGTGGCAGTATCCTTATCTTAATAGACTGGACAAAGGAGAAATCTCAGGTAGTCTGACATGAGAAGACATCTTGAACTGTGCTCAACCTTAAATTCTTTTTGTATGGAATATGAATTATTAAATATCACCCCAGCTTACTCTGACAGACCAAGTTTAACTGATAGGCTCTCTGCTCTCTGTATCAGAGATCTAAACTAATGTTATCTCTGGCTTCAGAACAGACTCAGACACTACTTCTCCTCCACTTTCAGGTTCCCATATTCTCTCTGCATCTCAGACTTTAGGTAAACAAAGTCTTTCCATCTTTTGCCTTTCAAATACACAAGGCAACATTGCTTAAAATTTTGGTCTTTCATATTCCATGAGCCCCTGGGAAGTCAATAAATGTCAAAGAAACATTGGATTATTTATGTATTTATTAGGTCTATGTCATATTTCTGAGAAGGCCTGGTGGCATTTGGTCATCACACCCTTAGAAGACGTATCATAGGGTAACAACACTGTACATATATCAAAAAAATTCAGATTTTTCCCACACTACAATGAATCTCTATTGTTCTTGAGACATTACTAGTTGGAAAAGCACTTTCGTCTTCGTTATATTTGTTGTCAAATGACTTGCTCTGTTCTCCTTTATTTATTTTTTTTGTGTGTGCTTTTTTAAAGTATTCATAGGTAAATTCTAGTGCAAGAAGGAACCAGGCTGGTCTTAGAATTAATGTATTTCACACAATAATTTTTCTCTGAATCCATTTTAAGTCATGAATGCTCTCACAGCAAAAGCCAAAAAGAAGACTCATCAGGCTGATGTTTAAACCTTTTAGTAGGATTCAGGTAAAGATTTATGGCTCTAGCATTGGCAGTAGCATCTTTCTGGCTGCGTGTGGCTGGTACCCTGTGATGAATTGCAGTCCCCACTTACACACTTTGGCCAGGCATACTCTGGCACTCAGCTTTGGCTAGTTACAGACAGGGTTAGCACTGCCTGCACCACTGAGTTTGAACCAAATGGTGCAGACAGCAGCTTTCTCTTCAATCTGTATGTCCCACCCATGGATGTGATAAGTATTTTGTTGTCATACCCTGTTGTATTCTCTCTGAAAATCACACAGCATCAACAGCCTTTGAAATAGAAGTTATTTGTGAAGACTAAACACTCCAGCCATGTGACAGAGGGTCGTAGGGGCTACCCCCTCCCACTGCACTCTGCCCCATAATTTCTGTGTGTCCTTTGTTTTGACTGTGGGATATATTTAAGAATTCAGCTGAATTTGGCTTATGGCTCATCTTTTGATTTGGATGGCAATAGTAAATTAGCTGTCTCCATTAGTGATACAAACAGAAAGTCAGAACCCATAGCTTCTATGGTCTGCACTAAGCTTTCAGAGCAGTGTTACAAGGCAAGGGACTACAGAAAAATGGAAATGTGTGGCTTGTGTAAAGTAAAAAGCCACTCTCCATAGCTTTGCAATAAGCAGAAAGATGCAAGTTACACGTAGCACGCTCGTGCTGGACTTGAGAAGATTGACTAAGGACACTGTTGACTAATTCTTTATCTTTAATGAAAAGCTTATATGTGATTGTTATTATCCCAGCAGGAGAGATTGCTTTCTAAGTCTTATCCATATTCAGTAAAAACCCAATATGTGCCTTATCATCCATAAAGGGACAAAATGTTATGCCTTATGCCTGGATTCAAACCAGTAGTTCATGGGCATTCGAATACCTCAAATATGTTGTGCTCAGACTACTGAGCCATGTCTTCTGAAATCCATCATCTGCTGTGGTGTGATAGTTAAAGCTGGTAAACTGGTAATGCTTACTTAATGAATTCTAATAACTTGTTTTTATGAGTAATCTGTCAGGAGGCCCCATTCTCTTTATGCATTTGTCCATCGATCTGTTTGTGTGAACAGCTCTCGCTCTGTTATTTACAAATTACTCTCAGATTGTGTTCTCCATTTACAAAGCGCTGACAATCGAGTGGACAAGACAATGTTTTTGATCAGATAATCGATGTCCAGATCATTTATGACTAACAGGAAGTAAATCAGAGTCCTTTCAAAATGGTCTCATGGATATTACTGGCCATTGGCATGTGTGGTGACATGGTTTTTTCTCCCAAGCCACCCATGTACACAAATACATAATTTATGACCATTTTAAAAATAATAGGAAAAACAGACACCATGCTAAAAGGAGAACAAATATCAGCTAATGTTGTTTGGTATTGTTTTTAAGCCTTCTGGATGTGTGTTGGTTATTTTGTAGGCCAGGCAGGGACACAGGAACAGATTGCCCAGGTGATTCTGCAATGAGACATAGTGTAAGTTATATCTGGGGCAGCAAGGAAGAGAAATGTAAAAGAGAATAAAGGTTACCTCCAAGATATTAAATACAGACAGATCCACATCTTGATGGCATACTTAGATGGAAACACATTCACATAAGTGTGCATAAAATATTATTACTTTTTTAATTGGTCAATTTAGCAGTAAGCCCAAGAATTCCAAGGTCAATTATTTGTATTTTCCATTACTGTAGATAATAAATAATATGGCTACCAATGTCATTGGGGTACCATATTACTGAGTATGAAGGTGGAGTGCTATAAGGCCTGCAAGGAGGTGATAATTTTTGGCAGCACAAGACTGCAGTCAACTGGGAAAGGAGTTTATTACTGACAGGATTTTTACTATGCTGGCTGTAAGTTTATTAAGCGGTATACTGCATAATTTCTGTCAGCATATTGTGTCATTTTCTGAGCTATATAATAATATTGCTTTGAACTTCTAAGTGCCTTCCATTTCTGTAGCTTCCTAAAAAGTTATACTCATCTTAATTGCCATGGCACCTCAGAGAGGCAAAGACATATTTTCTTCCTCCTGGGAGATCAATACTACATTTAGCTGTGAAAGTGAAGTGAAATGAAAGGCTCAAAATCAAGCTAAAGGTTTCTCAGGACTAGGCTTGCAAAGGAAGCAGCATCTTGTGTCTTAGCTGTTGAATTGACAGGTTTCAAAGCACCTAGTCTTGGCCACAGACTTTCTGCACAACACTTAAATAAATTCCTTTTGCTTCTCTTCTGCAGATATGACTGTGTTTCCTGCTCCTAGTCTTGGCTTCTGTAGGAATGGGTTCTTTGGGACAGTTTGCTTTCTAGAGTGTGCTTTGCTCAGTGACATGGCTGGGTTCTTTGAACACTAATCACCAAAAAAGCCTCCTCTCCCCCTGAATAACAATGTATATTGTGCCATTTTTCCTTAGACAGTGATAGAATGGCTTTCCTTCAACAGTACAGCACATCCACAATTTCTCCTGTGACAGCAGGTTGAGTCATCTGAGGGAGAAAGCAGGTGCCTTTGGCTATCTCAGGACATCCTAGAGCACCCTCAGGTCATCAGTGCTCACAAATTTGCCAGAGCTTGGACAGGACGCCTCTGAAGGAAACCCAGGATGCTGTAGGTCACTGAGTGGGAGATTTCTCTCACTGCCCTATATACCAGCCAAAGGTACACAGAGATGTTAGGATGCAAGGTTCCTCCTCAATAACTGTTTTGGTTTATACAGATTTGGTATTAGATAAGTCCTCATGGTTTGTGGGATTTGATTAGTCAGTGTCAGGTTTTGTAGCACTCAGACTCTGAGCCCTGTAACCTGTAATAATGTTCCCTGTGCTCTGTTTACCTGCCCTCTTTCTTGATCATGGGTAACAATTTTCATTTTTATCTCTGTGGTGTGGCTGTGTTCCAGCAATGGCTCTGGTGAGCAGGGCCTCTTTCATATAGAGTACTGGGATCACGAGTTTGATGGGCACTAAATTCTTTGTGATGCTTCATTCCAAACTACATAAACAACCACCCACTTTAGAGTGAAAGAATCTCACTTTCTCTCCATGGCAGAGCAGGTGACTCAGGACAGAGGGAGGAAAATAATGTCCCCCTTCTCTATCCTTATCCTTTTTGCTATAGAAACTATGAGTCTGTTATTTAGTCAGGACTGTAGGGATGACTCGCAGAATCAGGTTTCTCTTCTTTTTCATGTCTTTATCTGAGGGCAGAAATGAAAAGTTTTTATCAAGAAAAAAAAAGTAGCATTTTCCCTAATTTTTTTTCTCCATCCCTGTCGATGCGGGAAGGTCAAGATTCTGCTTTTCTGGTTTGGTTGGAGATTTCCTTCCAGAAATGGGCTAAAGAAGGGATAAGCAGCACTCTAGTGGTTCTAGAATAGTCATAATTGAAGAGGTAAGATCTGGTTCTCTAAAGAAACTTTCCATTTTCAGGATTTCTGCATCAAGACACTTTTTCCAAAGTTGTTGGCTTCCCTTTTACAGGAGCTGAGCAGCACTTGCTGCTCTGCTCTGTAATATCAGAGTGACAGGGAAATCTTGAAAGCTTTAAAAAACCTGGTCAAATTTGATTCAGGAGATATTTGTAGGATTAATTAAATGTGTAGATTGAGCATCTACAACTCGTAGATCTGAAGTAGAGATTTGGGATGAATAGCACCTAAGTCCTTGTCAAACTGTAGCAACTATATTTCATCAGACAGATGCCTTACACTTTTGTTTCCTTTAGCTTGTCTGTTCTGTCTATTTATCTATTTTTATTCTAAATAGGACTATGGCAAAACTTATAGGAGAATATTGATTTTTTTTTACTTTTTATAGGACTTGTAAAAGCAGAAAATATGTTTTATATCGACACAGAAGAGAAGGGAAAAAGTCACTGGAACTTGGTGTTTCCCCATCAAAACAAGGAACAAAAGTAAATCCCAGAGAGAGTTATTCTGTTCAATAGTCTTGACTTTTACAAAAGAGGGAATTCAGCAGCCTTACAAAGAGGGAAATACTCCTGGCTGATCACAAGTGGAAAAAGTGAGGGAAGGAGATTAAACCTGAGGATAAAACACCTACACTGATGAGAAATAGGTTAAGTAATGCTCTGCTTTTCAATTATGTCAGAGCAGTAGGTACTGAATCCTGCTCATTAGCTGAGGCTATAAAATGCCACATTTATTGTGTCATTTTTCTTTCAAATATTTGCCCGATGGGCTTGTGAAACATTTAGTTCTCACTGCCTGAAATTTCCACTGACTGTCCCAAAGAAAGCTTATCTTCCAGCTTTATGCTCAGAAATGTCAAATCCACACCTGCTAGCTCTCCCTCTATTAAAACAGCACTCAGCACTAACCTTTTTCACATAATCCTCATGAAGAGAACCATCACGTCCTACTCACCCTCCTGCTGACTACCAAATCTGAGCTGACTTTGTGGGTTCATTGCCAGACATCCCTCTGGGTCAGTCTGTCCTGGTGTCTTACTCCTCACTGAACTCTACAGCCCCCTGAAGCTGTTATTGACTCAGTTTGTCTCCACAAAATGAGCATGTGATAGCTTGGTTTTATTTCAGGCCCTGAGCTATTGCTTTAATAATCAAACAGTAACTATTTGCCTTTTATTTTGTGCTTGTCTAAGTCAATCACCATCAGCCTTCCATCACCTTTCTTACCCCAAAGTATTCTCAAAGTGTCTCATTTTGCTTTGCTAGTCACAAGGTATCAAAACTTCTTGTCCTGGTGCTTGGGGACCTGAAACAAAGGTAAATCTCCTTACTGGTCTGTGCCTCTATCTGTTTTTCAGGTATGCATCCTTCCTTTGATGCCTAAAGATTGACTGTCTCGGGTATTCATACTTAACTCAGCTATTGAGATGTAAGGATTTAACTGTTGATTTTTGCAAGAGATCCCTTGGACTTTCTAAGAGTTTCCACACAAATGACAATGTGTTTCCACTACAATCTTCATGCTCACTGCTATACAGGATATGTGTACTGAGTCTACAATATATTCCCAGCTCTATTAAAAACTGGTAATCAGTTTCATAGTAAAGATAGATGTTCTCTCTGTTGATATTTTCACTTGTTGTGGGCAATAGACTAGCAGAATATTATCCTTTAGCCTGTAACTGATGACTTCTGTTTGCTAAATCATAACTGTCTGAATTCAGACCCCAATGAAGTAAAAAGCAAAGAGCTGTGAGCATTGCATTGCATCCTTTATGTGTTACTTGATGGTTTTCCTGGTCTGATAATTATCTAACGCAGTAATTGAGAAAAGGTCAGAGTTATTGTGGGGCTGCTTCTCAGTGTAGTTTTTCAGCTCATTTTTGGCATGTCATGTATATAATCTCCCAGTGATGAATATTTGCATTCCATTGCCATGATTTAGGAGGATTTTTTTTTTTGCCTGTGCTTCAAATTGCTTTCAGTGCTTTCTGCAAAATGTGCTTTGCAATGCATATACTTTCTGAGTTCATTTTAGAAATTTGATTTTGTTCTTCCCCTTCACTTCTGGTGTCTGTTGTAGGGGGAGCATGAAGGAGGCTGGAGAGTAGGAAAGGAATACATAGAAGATTTGTAACTTAATAAGAATAAAGAATATAGTTCAGTTTATAATATCATTCAAAAAATTTACTTTTCTGCAGAGATTAATGTTCAGAGAGTTTTAACCTGTGTGCTTGTACATGCTCAAGTGAATTACTATTATTATTAAATCTAAAGAGAGGAGTGAAGCACTGGGGAGGAAACACAGTGTTTCCCTGACTTCTCCAGATCCCTGAAAATACAAAGAAGCTTGTAGGACAGACAGCACATGGCATGAGAGGTGCTCAGAGGTGTTTGTTTTGATAGTGCTTGCAGTGTTTTTGTCTCAGAAGCAGTGTTAGTATGCAGGGCAAACCATACATCTGGTTTCACTCATCTTGCCTGAGAGTCAGTTCAGTGCCTTGTGGGGAAAGGTTTAGAATACTGGAGGTGGTAACAGCTTTTATAAGTTAAAGATAGGGTTCAAAGGTATCTTCAGGGACATCTGTATGCCAGGCATGTGCCACTTTGGACTCTTTTCCAGAGTGGTGAGCATACGCATAGGGCTGTGAAGACATCAAATGCTTTAGGGGGTTGCATCTTCTTGCAGACAGGTCTTACATCACCTGTCTAAAATATGGACACCATTGGTCCCATAATTCAGGAGTTTGGAGCCTTAAGCCTGACAGTATTTAAGAGGCATTTGGACAATAGCTTTATCAGGTATCAGTTTTTATCAGCCCTAAATTGCTTAGGGAGTTGGACTAGATGATTATTGTAGGTAGCTTCCAAATGAAATTTCTATTATAATCTGAGGTCCCTTCCAACAAAACAATCTATTCTATTCTATTCTATTCTATTCTATTCTATTCTATTCTATTCTATTCTATTCTATTCTATTCTATTCTATTCTATTCTATTCTATTCTATTCTATTCTATTCTATTCTATTCTCTCTCTATGGCTCTAAGTAAAATATCTCATAGTTTTTGTTTTTTTTTTTATTTAGAGTATTCTCATGTGGCTCTCTCTCATTCAGATGAAGTTTTCTATGTAATGGTTCAAGAAAAGAGTCCAGAGAGGTTTTTTATGTATTGTTATATCTATTGACAGTAGAAACAGTTCCCACCCTTAAAATCTGTAGTCTAAGAAGCAAATTCACTCTTTTTTGAGAGCTGTTCTCTTTCTTCAGTTTGGAATGTTTGGTCATCCCAGTCCTAATTGAAGAGTTAAGAGGTCTTCTGCTTATTATTAGTGTAAAATATATGTTTGCAAAGAAATATGTGAATGTAGTTTAAGAAAAATGAGAATAATCAAAAGCCTAGAGAAACGTGTTGTGAGGAAAAAAAAAAATTATGTGTGGCTATTTGATGTTCTAATATGTATAAAAGATAAAAGACTCCTGCAAGAGGAAGGCAATAATTCATTTTCCATGCCCAGGGCACAAGTAATTATGGCTTTAAACTGCAATTCTGGGTCTCTCTGAGCATTCTCCATTGGCCTGTATTTCTTTCAAGTGGCCAATTACTCACCTACTTGGTGTTCTCACAGACCCATGCTCCAGTCACAGCTTTGCAGTGTGGTTGCACCCACGAACTCCCTGTGACTCTCAGACAGGATGCTCTGGGGCAGCTCTCTGTCCTAAGTGCAGGTGGGGCAGAAGTCTGGTGTAGCTTGAGCAGGGAGCCCAGCAGCAGAGCAGAGGGAGGACTTTGGATCTGGGACTCTGTCATGAGACTGATGGGGAAGAGGGCCAAATGTGAGCCTGCAAGTGAAATCACCATTCAGGATTGTCTCACCTCTGAGAGCTTGACTTTAGCATCTTTCTCTTTCCCTCTTCATGACCTCACTGATAACCATCATATGGCCCAACCCTAATCATGTCACCTGTGCCCCTGTTCAGTGGTCTGTAACGGGTCAGAAAGCAATTGGGCTCTCTGCTCTGATAGTTAGTAATATAAATGCTATCTGTGACTGAGGGAAACTTTATACAGTTTTTTAATCTGTTGGATATCCTACTTGGAAGGAGGAGTAATTTTTCAGCTGCAGGAAAACCATGAAAAGGAAATCTTTTGTTGCTGTTTGACTGATTTTCACACTGATAAATGGAAGCAATCAATGGAAGTTACCAGCCTGGAAAGCTACCTTCCCTTTTTCCCATGTGAAAATCTCCAGTCTAAAATGAGATGATCTTTATTTATTGGGAAACTGAACCAGAATTCAGATATTTGCACTGATATAGTGGTCTACTTTATACTGCTTACAAGACTTGTAACCAGAGCTGCCTGGATAATACTGATACCAATTTAAGTCTTTGAGAACCTTCTCAGTGTGACAGACTACCCATTGATTCATATAGTCACATCTGTCATACTTGCAATCCTGATCTTGAGTCTTTTTCTTTTCCACTCAGTAAGGTGGAGTTAATTTTGGTTGTGTAGTGGTCCTGCTTGGGGCTACTTCACATTCATCTGGTAACCTTTAGCAACAAAAGCTATGATGGAAAGGGAACTGAAGATATATGATGGCTTCTTTTAGTAATGTCATCCCTAAGACACAGTATCTTCCATAACAATTATTCCATCTGCTGTATGGAAAATAATCTCTTAGGCTGCATTTCCCTCATAAGAATGATACAGATGTAGGTAGCACTTCCTTGGCTGAGGATTTGGCTCACATTACATTTTCTCTCCATTCCAGTCCCTGGATCTATCCCCATATGGATCACATTCCAGCATGTCTGGCACTGGTGTATGTCTGCTGCTCTCTCCTTTCTCAGTCAAACGACTGGGGGAAGAGGGATGTCTGTTCTAAATTATACTTCTTTTTGCTTTATTCTTGATCTAAAAAGGAGGCTGTATTTGTTCAGAATCCAGCAGGAACTGAAGATTCTTTTTGAGGTGGAGAAGAATATCCAGGAAGAATTTAAAGTATAAGGAACTAGGCAGTTCCTTTGTCACACAGTAGGTAGTCAAATTTTTGAACTCACTGTTAGCACTCAGAAACTGTGTTTAATCTTGCTATTCTGTTATATAGATTATGAAGCTCACCAAACTGTGATGGCTGTGGATTTTATGCTGTAAGTAACCAAAAGCTTGATGCAGCCCAACCACCCATAGCCTTTAGGCCAACTTGTCATAGCACAGTTACCAGTGAGGTAGAAGAGAGCATCACTGAAGGCTCCTGAAAAATAACCCAGTGGAACTGCAGGCTGAGATTGACTACAGGCCAGTGCTCTGCAGCTTGTGATTCAACTGGAGCCTCTCACTGAGAGATCAGGCTCCAAGCTCAGCTGGAACAGATCCGAGTTCTGCACACAGGGACTAGAGAAAGCAGATGGGCATTCATCATATCCATGGAATCCTAAAAACACAGCTTTACAGGATTTGCATATAGCTGATAGGGGATTTGAAGCTTAAACCCAGAAGGGTCATGGGGAAAGAACCCTTACCTACATGCAATAATATCTTTCCAACCCTGTAGCTTCTAGCACAACTACTTTCCGGCTCTATCCTGCCTCTTTATTTTTTTTTTTTTTTCTTTCTTTTGAAGGGAAATGGCTCATTTTTCAGTTTGGTGGTAAATAGAGCTGATGACTGAAGCCAGGATGTTTTAGCCAAAATAACAGCACTGTTAAAAGAATGAGCCACAAAAACAACTTTGGTTACTGTAATTCAGAGTCCTGAAGCATGTAAAGAAATTAATTTTGGGAATTCCTTTTCAAACAGACAGACATACCACAAGCCAAATCCAGAATCTGCACCAGTATTGCTAGCTTTTTCAGGATTTACAACAGTTTGTTTATCTTTTTCTGATTCATCTTTTCCTGTTTTGCATTTGGAATTAGTCTGTGCTGATGCAGAAAGCACCAAACTGCCGCAAATGGATCCTGATATTTTCATTTCAGAGGCAGTGAAAGGGGGAAGTCTCATGTAACTCTTCCCTGAAACTCCAGAAAATGCCTCAAAGCCCAGAGACAGACATGAGTAGCCATGTATACTCACTCTAGGCACCACCCTGACATGAAGGAAAACCCTGCAAAGAATTACTGTGATGATTTTTAAGAAGGACTGAAAGGCTTTCTTCAGAGACTTTGAGGTGCTTTTCAGGCACAGCTCTAGGTATTGAAGAAATTTGTGTCTCTGCTTGTTGTAGGGCTTTAGGAGGTTTAGTGGTTGTGAAGCCATGACAAACAGCACCTTGACTGTGCACTGCTCTTCCCTCTATGTATGCCCCACTTAAACTGGAAAGCAGCTGACAATCAAACCCAGACTTACAAAATCTTGACAATTCCAACATAGATACTGAAAGAAAGAGAACCTCTGTTTTGCATCCCTGTCTAAAGTAGTGTTAGAGCATCATTGTCCATTTTAGTATTCCATTTATTCTTTTTTCCCCTCAGTAAAATTGTCCCTGACTATTTCGTGTTTGGATATAGAGTCCAAATGAGAATGTACTCTTGTCAATGCAGATAAGCAACTAACTGAATTGCATTTCATGTATTTACTTCAGACCAACTTCAGTGAAATAAACACACAGACAAACCCTTCTGACATGAACATGAGTACAGACACGTTTGGGATCAGAAAACACCTGCACACAGAGAGCTAGTGCTCCTTTATACTTACCTGGAGCCATGCAAGCTGCACCAAAGAGGCATCATCATGTTAGACTTTTGGGGTGGTAGAAGTATCCTGCTGAGTTTCACCTCTGCTCCGTCTAATTTTCCTGGTCTTCAGCAACATGTATTATTTTTGTAAGTAAGAGGAAACAATTTGCTTGCAAATATTAAATAGACTCTTTTAAATAGACTTTCGCCTATAGATTTTCTATAAACCTAGAAAGCAGCCCAGTCTATCCGTTGGCTTTTAATTCTAAAATTTATTACCTCTCCACATCTATTTCAGATACAGGCATAGTCTTAATTGCTCCATTTTTATACTCACAGAAGATGCAGTAAATCTTAATGGTTGTGCTTCAAACATTAAGAAGCAATGTAGAGAAAATGGTTGTAAGAGAAAAGTATTCAAAATACATTAAATTAATAAGTACTTAATAACATTTAATTCTCAAGCTGTTCATCAGAATTTGTTTTGATTTTGAAAGAGTAAATGTCTCAAGAATTCTTTAAAGAGAAATCTAACTGGAATGATTTTTTCCCCCCAAACTTAAGATTTCCTTGTAACATTTTCCCAACTCCTCCTCCCCTTCTGAGATTTTCAGAACTGTGAAAACAAAAATTTTTTTTTGCTTTAATTATAATGCTAGTTGAGAATGTGTTATTTTGGCTACATTACCAACTCACATACAGTTTGTTTATAGCTCTCTGCAAAGCCATTTTAATAAGGTCAGATTTGCAATTTAAATTAACTTTAATATTTCTTGCAAACTCCAGTTCTGTTTGTTTATGCAAGGAGTAAACATACTGGAAATTTATTGTTTTAAAAATACATTGCTTTGTTTCGTTTTCAAATTGTGCATCAGGTAGTAAACAATCTTGACTTTATATATTTTCTTGTGTGAAAGGAAGAAAACTATTTCTTTTTTTGCAGGAAGAGAAGAAAAGAATGCAGAAAAGTGAGAAAGAATGAAATCAGTTTTCATAATGGAAATTTCATCTGGAGAAACAATTCACAATGAGCAATTTATTTTACAAGTGGAGACTTTTTCCACTTGCAATTTTTTTTTTCCTAGGGACTGCTGCCTTAAAGATTTGTTAAATCATGTGTAAAATCAAATACCTACGTATGAATATCTTAGGACTCTTCACTGGTAATTTTTATTCTTATACTGGAACTGAATCTTAAATTTGGGCAGTTGGTCATGACACTATAATACCTTTTTTTTTTCTTTCAATTTGATGACCCTTTTCTTTCATGGGAAAATTTTCTCTCATCCCTATTTACATTGACTAGAGATATTTTCAGAGCCTAGAATTTTAGCAGCTAATGCTACTGTCCTCACAGAAGACAGTACTGTGAAACCTGAATATGAAACACATTCAGTTTTGCAATTTAAAAGATTTGGAAATTAAGAATTTTTTTTCTCAGATGTTGACTTGAATTTATAACTCCTATCACGTGGTAGTCTGCCAACAGCAATAGGAACCTTATCAGATGAATTTCTGATAAAAGTTCCTGAAATAGTGTGAAATAATTGTATTCATTTTCCACTGCCTTTGTTGACCAGTTAATGTTTGATATTGTCTTATTTCTATAAAAGCTCTGTAACTGTTTCATAGATCATATGCATGGATTGATTCCTACCACTTTGGGCTAGCTGAGTAACTCTATTATCTCACTAGTTGCAAGTTATTTTATTTTCTGAGTGCTAGAAGAAAAGTGAAACATTCTTGGCTGAAGAGTAGCCAGCAAATAGACTCCTGGCTCTTCTGTTACAGTTGGTGGCTCACACCTGACTAACCCACCCAGGAGGCTGTTCCTTAAACCAAGAGCCAAAGCTGCTGCAGAATAACTTGTTTACAGATGTGGAATATATTGTGGATGGATTTGAAGTGACAGGTCTCAGTGCCCTGGCAGTGGCAGGCAGGCAGGTGTGACAAATGTGCTTGTGCTGGGAGGAGTCCTGCCATTGCTGCAGTCTGTTGGATCCAGGGTCACTGAATTTTTCCCAGGCCTTTGCATCCCTGCACAGACACGTAAGGTCCTCCCTCCTTTTCTGCTTCCTGCCTGGAGGAAGGCAGAGGTGACAGTCAGGTCTGTGGGCTCAGGAGCTTCTTGATCTTCAGAGACAGCCAGCGGAGAGGCCACGCAGCACATGTGAGTTTGTGCCTGTGGACATGGGTTTGCTGAGGAGAGAGGTTGCTAACCAGCCCACCTATAAAAGATGTTGCTTGGATATTTCAGAAATTCTAGCTGTATGTTGCAGTTTGTTTGTTTGTTTGTTTTGTTTTTGTTTTTTTTACCAGCCTGCTAGCCATTTTTAAAACAGAGATAAACTTCTGGTGAGGCTAAATGCATAAGGGTGTGAAAAACACAGCAATTTTTTCAGGCAGGAGTAAGAAGGAGAGGGCAAAGCTTGGGAAGCTCATAGGAAGAAAGATGCTGAAGGAGGTGACACAGAGGTTATGTTCATGATTTGTTTTCCTTAGAAGTTATTCTGTTTTGCTGTTTTTAAGAAGATAATTTCATCCTGCTTTGAAGAAATTCAGCTCTTGAGATCATTTGTCTCTAGGAGAAATAGCAGGAAGAAATAAAGGCATGGATACAGATTTTCAAGGCAGTGACAACCTTTGCTCTTTGTTCTGATTTACCTGGAAATACTTTGGCAGAAACATGGATATTAGTGGGGGCAGAAATTTATCTTGTGGCTATTAAAAATGAGGAACTTTAGTTCATTAAAAAACTGGGAAAGTAGTTTTCGTCAAAATATCTTTTCTTAAAATGAATTCAATGAAAAATTGAAGTTCATAAAAATATATGTGTTTTGACAAACTTATTTTCTCAAGAAAATTTCTGATGTGGAGTTTGGGTCAGACTTCCACAGAACAGTGAATGACCAATTCTTAACAAAGCAGCTAGTAGCTTGATTCTTAGGACATTGAACTAAACCCTGAATTGTGCACAAATCCATAGAGCTGACCTATGCTATGAACAGCTGGATGTTCTGAGGAAATACACTATTTTTCATCAAGAAAGTAAAACCAAGAAAATGTAGAATGCAAACCCTCTCCCCTCCTTAAAGGATTGAAACCCCTCATCTTTTCTTGATGTACAAGGAAAATTTCTTTTAAAACTCTGGTTGTATGACATAGAAGAAATATTGTTTTCTGACCAATCTTGAATATTAGCTGTCTCCAAAGTTTCCTTCTACTGTTGAAAGAGAGGAAAAATTAGATGCATAGGAAAGATTAAGTTTCCATCAGACCATGTTTCTGACACAAATTTATGGAAGAAGAAGCTGATGTCTTCCCTGGGGCTTCTTCTCTTGAAGAAATATCACCCTTCTAGTTTTCCCATGCTACACCTGGTGCATCAGAGCTTGTCATGTGTTGTTGCATCTTCTTAGGGTAGCATGGCAATTTTGTTTCTGGTTGAGTCTATTAATTCATTTCATAATTATGCATGCTATTTTTCTTCTCTGCTCCCTGTCTACCTGTGCATTTCCTAAGGCTACAGCACTGAAGTTTTCACCTGGTGGATTCTAAATGTTTGTTGTTGATATCATTGTAGGATATATTTAATAATTTGTTCAGACTTTAGAGGTTGAAGAGAGAGTTTAATCCCATTTAAAAGGTAATATCTCTTCAAAGCATTTAAAATCCAATTTAACAGCTCCGAAACCTGACTCTTACTGCGTACACAAATAAGAAAAAAGCTATGCAACACAAGATGTCTTGATGAAACATGACCTACACTCCTCTCCACCCTTAATAAGTCAGTGGGAAGAGATAGGTTTGTCCCTGGGATACTGTTACAGTGTACACATCATTAAGGAGGTAAAATTGCTTCAAACATTGCTACTGAAGGATTCTGCAATGTGGAGAAAAAAAGAAATGATTGAAATTACTCCTTGGTCAGGTTAAAAATCAAAAAACTCACAGCACAGAATTTCAATCCACATCAGACTCTTGAAAAATATCAGGGCAAAAATGTCCATCAGAAGCCGTCTGTTTCTAGGTGTGAGATAACATTTAAGAATAGTTTCCCCATTCTGGTATTTTTTCTTTTTTTCAAATCAAAATAGTTTTTATTTTCTGGCTTTCATTTCCTGCAGCCTGACCTTCATATAATTACAGGATGGTCAGGATTGGAAGTGAACTCTGGAGATCATCCATTCCAACCCCCATGCTAAAGCAGGTTCACCTGTAGCAGGCTGCACAGGATTGTGCCCAGACAGGATTTGAATGTGTGCATAGAAGGAGACTCCACAGTCTCTCTGGGCTACCTGTCCCAGTGCTCAGTCACCCACACACTAAAGATGTTTATCCTCATATTTAGGTGGGGCTTCTGGTACCTGTTTGTGCCCGTTGCTCCTCATCCAGTCACTGGGCATCACTGAAAGGAGGCTGACCCCATCTGCTGGACATATCCCTTAAGTTATTTGTAAACATTCCTAAAGTCTCCTGTCACTCATCTCAGTCTAAACAGGCCGGACTCTCTCAGCCACTCCTCATAAGGGAGAAACTCCAGTCCCTTAATCATGGGACTGATTAATCCCTTCTGCTGGACCTTCTCGTTGTCTTGTTCTGAGGGCGGCAGCCCAGAACTGGACACAGCACTCCAGATGTGGCCTCACCAATGCAGCATCCATGGGCAGAATCACATCCCTTACCCAGCCACACTTTTCCTGATGCATCCCAGAATATCATTGGACTCTTGGCCACAAGGGCACACTGCTGGCTTGTGTTTATCTTGTCCAACAACAAGTTTTCTTTGCCTGTCTCTTGCCTGTCTCTCATCTGTACTTTCAAGAAGGAGAACTGAGGCTCATTGGAAATAAAATTATTTTGGAGGATTCTCCTGGGAAACTCATGCAGTGGATATATGGTACATAAATTGTACATTTCTTCCTTCTGGATTACTAGTGGAGGACCAAGACCCTCCTTGATTTTCTCTACATCTGCCCTGTTTAGATTTTGATGCTTTGTTTACCTTAAAATCTCCTGTTTATATATACTTCTGAGTCTTGATGACTTTAATCTGAACTTGAACTTAAAATTAGTTTGGACAGTCATATTATCAAAATGAAATGTGCTGGAAAAATTTCAAGAGTGTGTTTCTCCCTTGGCTCAGAGAGATGAACTATCATCACATGCCAGTGACAATTCTCAGTGGCTATGTGTATCACATCTTCTTTTCTTCTGCTAATAAATTGAGCACTCAGGAATGGCTACTGCTGAGGGCAAAGTGCCAATCTTGATCAACCAGTAAAGCCATTCACCTGAGGAAATGTCGTATTTCAATGAAGATAATAACCCATCTGTTCAGTTATCCATTATTGCTCATATTTTTTCATCTCACTTCTCACAAAGGGTGAGGGATGTAGGCTTTTCAATCCATTTGCTGCTGCTTCTTCTCCCCTTCCACTAATATATTACTAGTACTAATTCTTTTTATGTGATTCTTCTGCCTTATGAGATAGGAAGACTTAGTGATATTGGTTGGCTGTATAACAGTGGTGAAAGTTACATGGAGAAAACATCTTTGTTGTTTGACTGTACAATGTCCCAGTGAAAAAACATGAATTTTCCACATTTTGAAATGTATAGTACAACCATATTTAACAATCCCTAAAGAGATAATTATCAGGCTGAAGAATGAAAGGAGAGGAAACAAGTGGTCATGACCTCTGCAATATCTGTGGAGCAGGAGCAGGGGTTGATGTGTATCACCCCTTCTTGCACTGAAATGCACACTTCAAACTCTGCTTGCAAGTAGAACTTATGGGATGTTTTAATTCCTATCAGGTTGGAGACTCTTATTATCTTAGGCCTGTGTTGTAGTGATAAGAGCACTAAGTGTAGAGTAAGGAATCTGGTATTGTATTCTTGGCTCTGCCACTGACTTGCTACATCACCTTACTTGATTTGTTTAACCTCTATGTCTTAAATTGTCTTCAAAATGAAGATAATTTTACCCTCTTTACATGGATGTTGAGATTTATGCCTTTTTTTTAAATGACCGTACTGTGTGATCTCTAATGACTAGGCTGCTTGTCATTATGCTCTTGGACTCTATTTCATGAGTCTTCAGTGATAAAAGCTATTGTATTTAGTTTTAAACTGGTGGATATTCTGGCCTTCCTTTCCCAGAGACATTAATTCATTTGCTATTCATCCCCCTGTCACAGTGCTGCAGCAGTACACAATGATCAGTCACTGCAAGGTAACATATGCCAGCTCCTAAAGGACTTGAGCCAACAGCACTCACAATAAGTGAGTTTCTTAATGTAACACACGGCTGATAAAAACAGAAAGATAAATGAAGCCCATAATTCATTCACTGTTTGCACTTTCTGGTAGTGAGATATATCAGGTTGCTGAGTAGGATTTTAAATGCAACCTCCTTACCATTTGTCATTAAAAACGTCCCCAACCAGTTACATAAAATGAAGTGAAAGCAACCTTTAAAAAATGAAGTGTAACCAAGCACTACAGTTAAATGAGATCACTTTCCTTTTAGGTTTGTTATTTTCAATCAGACCTTATATAATGAGAATTGAAATTAAATTAAAAAATTCTCCGGTGCAGTAAAAATATAAATGCAAAATGCTGTTAATGCTCTTTCACTACACAGTGGCTATCATTGTAGCTGTCATTGAGGCTGCTAAAAAACTGATTAGATGAAGCATTGTATCCAGAAGGCCTATGCACACATTAATGGATTTTTGTGCATTTTGTGGTTAACCAATTCACATTTACCTAAGTACTGTGGATTTGAAAATCTGATAGAAGCACAGAATTTATTGATTTCCTGTTTTAACCTAGGTTGTCTACCATTAGAGAGCAGAGAGAAAAGCTGAGTTACAGGTGACATGGAAAACTGGTGGTGGGACAGCAAGAGCAAACAATTGAGTAAGATACAGCTATGCATAAAGATGGGTGGGAAGAAGGGCAATTTATTGAGAGATATTTCCACTATATTCTACAAACTATTCTTGAAAACTTTTGGCCTTATTCTTATGCTTTAATGCAGAATGCAGCCTTCATGAGGGAAGGAAGACAGACAGACACTGATCTGCTCTCTGTGTTAAGCAGTGGCAGGACTGAGAGAACAGCCTGAAGCAGTGTCAGGGGAGATTCAGGTTGGATATTAGAGAAAGGTTCTTCACCCTGTGGGTGGTTGGGCATTGGAACAGGCTCACCAGGGAGTGATGACAGCACCAGCTTGACAGAGCTCAAGTGTTTGGACAATTCTCTTGGACACACGGTGTGGCTTTTGGGGGTAGTCCTGTCCAGGGTCAAGAGTTGGACTCAATGATCCTTGAGGGTCCCTTCCAGCTCAGCTGATTCCCTGATTCTGTGATTCTTATGTTAATTTAAGAAATATGTTATTTTTGACTTCACAGATAATAGATTTTGGGAACCTTGTGTTATTTAGTAAATCCATGAAGAGTGTGAGAGATTTGCATGACTTCAGAAGTGCCCTTTCTCTGCCTATGTTATCATCAGGTAGGAATAAACATTGCACTTTGCCCAGTAAGCTGCAAGCATCTGGGAAATTTCATGTAGCAGATTATTTTTCATTTACACTTTCATGTATGTAGTACAATATTAGAGGTACTGATTTATCAATACTGGGGCATAAGCTGGGAGAGAGAGATATTTTATAAGGTGAACAAAACTTAAAAATGAAGGACATTTCTACTTCTGCGCATAGACATATTCTTTTATGGAGTTATTCTGTAAGATTGTGTTGAAGTATTTTGCATAACAGACCCTGATAATTGATCTTAATGCAGCACCATAAGAGAAAAGACAAACTTTGATTAAACTTCATTTTTACTAAAAATTAATAATTTTTTAAGGCCAGGATCATCAAATCTCATTTATAGCAGGCCATCAAATTTTAGTCAGTAATTTCTATTTTAAGGCTGATACCTACATTTAAAGTACAGGCACGTGATGGAGATGCTGATACTGAAGGTATTTCAGCCTCACAGTTGAAACACTTCTGTTGACAGCAGAGTGGTTTGGTGGGGTCATGACTGATACAGCCGGTAAGAGAAGCCCTTGGGTCAGCAGTGGTCATCCTGCTTGATGCATGGTTTACATTTATACTTGTTAGTGTGTGTGTGGACTTGCTGTGACCCCACTTTGCTGCCAGCCAAGCATATTCTCCATTTACTGAACTCCCGGAGCTAAAGGTGCTACAAACACTTAGTTCCAGAGCTGATGAATATGCATGTGTGAATGCACAAAGCACAGTGGGTCAAAAAATGTTGAAGGTCTTGCTAAAACGTAAACCTTCTTTCTCGTACAGATTTCAGCAAATTAGTGAATTTAGTGTTGATTTGATGCTTAAATCTGTCTTCACAAGCTGTTTCCTTTAAGGGTTAATGCTTGTGTCTCACTGTGTGTAGAAATAGTTTACTTAGGACAGTTGACCAACTGTTGGCACAGTTCTGAAGGTGTCAGTGTTTATACCATCATGTTATCCAAATCAAACTTAGGTAGTGATTGAAGGATTGCTTTGAGAAGAGGGATATTCTTTTATCAAAAAATCCCATAATATCCCATATCCCCTTATTGCTCATACAAAGCCTTGCTGGTTTGGATGTAGTTCAGGCTATGAGTTTTTATTAATTTTCTATGGATGAATGCTGGTTTCTCTCTGATATTTAGGATCTTCACAAGCCAGGCACTTTAGTTGTGATCTGCAGTGGTTCACTCTATTGAACACAGCTGCACATACCAAACACTTGGTATCAAAACACTTTTATTTATCATATTATTTATGTGTTGGTTGGGAAGGAGAAGAAACTCTTTCCCCCTGCTTTTTTCTTCTGAAGTGTGGTGAACACACAGTTCTCCTACCGACTGTTTCATTTCTCTCTTCTTTATTTCCTGGCAGGATAAACCTGAGCTTTGAGGACCAGGCTGACAAATAAGTGCAGTAACTAGGAAGACACTGGGGAAGTTCACTGTTACCATTATGTGACAGTAAGGATGTTTGAAAGCTCACAGAGGTATTTGGTGTAGGATTCTCACTTTCCATTTGCAAAAATGCAACAGATTGTCAAATCTAGAAGAGATTGCCTGCTAGGAAGTCAGAGAAATTAGAACTTCAAAATTTTTCCCTATTTAGTATAGGAAGCATCTGTGCATGTGTTCATATGCCAGGTACAGTTTTGATGGCTGCATTATATGTGTAAAGGCCTTCTACCCCCTTCACTGCTTTTTTTTCTTCACTAAATTTGACTAGTATGTTCATGACAAAATAGGGTATAATTCTGAAAAGTCAATTTTTTTTTCCATCTGTTTAGATATTCCTAGACACCTGATATGTGTTTTGATTATCTGAATTCCAAATTAAGAACCTAATTCAATTTTGTTATAGACAAAAAGCCCTTTGCCTTCATGAATAGTATATTTTACATGAGTGAAGGTGAGAAGAAGACAGGTTTTCTAAATCTAGTCAGAAATGTTTGCTGTTTAGACACTGATTGGATGCTTTCAGTGAGTGAAATACAAGGAATTAGAGTGTTGTAGCTGTGTGAAGAATGTGTGTTAATAAATTCAGTGGGTGTCACCCACCCACAGTGTGTGGAGATAAATCAGACTTTCTAACTTTACAGAAACTTCCCAAGCAAGGCATATCTCACTGGTTAACCAAAGCAACAGAATGACTGAAGCAGGAGAGAATGATTTTCTATTTCTTCCTTCCCATTTCTCATAGAAGAGGGGCATTGCTCTGTAAGTTACTGAATTAGAGGATAACTGTTCTTGGGAGTTATATCAAAGAATGTCAGAGCAGTTCCAGTAATGACAATGGCTATCTGAGGGAATATTGTAGCCAGGGCATCACGTCAATAATGAAGTAGTCTGAAGTACTTTTAAATGATATTTCTGCTGACTCTAGTTGAAAATCCATGTCATGTAATAGAGCTGTAAGTGCTATTCTAAAGGTTCTTGTCAAGACAGTATTCTCTAAAAGTGAGCAAATCATCCTGAAGGGTGCTCTACTAAATGGATTTATAATGTATTGTTGTCTTAATGTGCATGTCTTCTGACTAACACATTCTGATCTGATTAAGTGCTGATTTTCACTTGCTTTTAAATTACAGGGCAATGATGGCTCTGTGGAATAAGATTTCTGCAGCTCATTCAAGAACGTCAGTGAAGGAGCACTACAGTCTTACAGATCTCTATCTTGGTAGATCTTGTTGGCAGAGAGTTTTCTTCAATTAAAACATTTTTTGCTAATTTTTCACTTATTACACTACTTTTAAATCTGGTCTTCTGAAGTCAATGCAAAATATTCTATTGATGATAACAGTTAAGGCTTGGGTATGGTATGTGGCGATGGATTATCATTACAAGAGGAAGTGTTACATTACCTGTGAAGCTGTTTGTGAGCTTTCCATTAGAATCCTCTTCTTCAGAAACTTCAGGTCTTGCTCTACTCTGTAGTATGATCATGGATGTTTTTATTTTCTGCATGTTTAAACTCTCATTATACTTAGAAAAAAGTCTCCTTGATTTGGCTTTTGGCAAGCTATAGAGGGTTCTTATATACAAGTACTGATTTAAAATTTTGCAGTCAGAAAAGGGACACTCCAGATGGAACCTTTTTGTGTATAAATAATACAATATGCTTTTTGATAGTATGGCAGTGTGCTTTTCTGTCTTTTTTTTCTTATAGCATTATGTGTAATTTTCTGCATAATCCTGAAGTTTGTTCAAATGCTGCTCTACCAATTCTAGCAATGGAATAACTGTTTTTTTGCTTTTTAACTCCAGCTCCTTTTAAAATTAACCATTATTTTCATAGATAATCGTTAATTTACTTCTAAAGGAGGATTAATTAATTGATTAATTTTCTGAGAACATATAACCAATCATCGTCACCTCCGTTCCTGGGAAAATCTTGGAACAGATCCTCCTAAAAGCTGTGCTAAGGCACATGGAGAGGGCAGGGACATGGCTCAAGACAGCCAGCACAGCTTCACTGAGGGAAAGTCCTGCCTGACCAAGGGTAACCCCTGGTATCAGCACGGCCTGGGGATGAACAGACCAGAGCAGCCCTGCTGAGAAGGACTTGGGGGTGCTGGTGGGTGAGAGGCTGGACATGACCCAGCCATGGGCACTCACAGCCCAGAGAGCTGATTGTGCCCTGGGCTGCATCCAGAGCAGTGTGTCAGCAGGGCAAGGCCCCTCTGCTCTGCTCTGGTGAGATCCCCCTGGAATGCTGCATCCAGCTCCGGAGTCCTCAGCAGGGAAGGACATGGACCTTTTGGAGGAAGTCCTGAGGAGGAACACCAAGTTGATCGGAGTAATGGAGCAGCTCTTCTGTGAGGAAAGGCTGACAAAATTTGGTTTTTTCATCCAGGAGAAGGCTTCTGGATGACCTAAGTATGGTCTTTCAGTAGCTGAAGGGAGCTCACAAGAAAGATAAAGAGAGACATTTTACAGGGCCATATCGTGAGCGGATACAGGGCAATGGCTTCAAACTAAAAGAATATGGGTTTAGATTAGTCATTAGGAAGAAATTCTATCTGTATGGGTGGTGAGGCACAGGAACAGGTTGCCCAGAGAAGTTGTGAATGTCCCATTCCTGGCAGTGATCAAGGCCAAATTTGCTGGAGACTGAACAACCTGGTCTGGTGCCAGGAGGGTTGGAACTAGATAATCTTTAAGGGCCCTTACAACCCAAATCATTCTATGATTCTATGATTTATAAATAATCCTTTAATGTGAAGTCTTAGTGTTATCCTCTTTTCACAGATGAAGTGGTTCACAGTGAAGGAGAGATACACTGAAATTTTGGTCAAAGTGCATGTTAATTTTGTGTGCGTGATTTAAGAAACTCAAGGCTTGTTTTCTCAAGGACAGGAAGAGAAGTCCTGGTGAGTGTTGTGCCTCATCCCCTTTCATAGGCTAGAGTGACAAATCCATGGCAGGCAGAGAAGGGCTCTGCCAGATCAGCCTTGATTTCAGCAGCCTTAGGAAGGAGACCAGATAACAACCTCTTCAGGCATACCCTGCCTGATAGCACTTTTGGCTTCTGTCAAAAGTTTGACAAGACCTCTTACACACCAACCCCCACAGAGATTTTATTCCTGCATAGAATTCATTTTTGAGAAACAAATGAGGTCGATACAGCTCTGTAGAAAAAAGCCTTTCCACATGAAAGTCAATAGTAATACCAACAGAAAGGCTGAGTTCAGATTCAAAAGGCGAATGAAAGTCTCCTGTTTGGCAGACACTCTGTGAAGCCAAGAGTGTATGACAATACTGTAACAAATCCTTTCTCATTCTTTCTACTGATGCAAAGCCTATGTTTTGGGAAACTGTAGATTCAGCAGCATTTTATTGTGGCTTCAAGTACCTTTCTCCTTCATGCTAATTCTGTTTCTTGTGCCAGTCAGGTTTGTTTTCATGTTCAGGCTGGGTGCAACAGTGCATGTGGTCACTACCTCATGTGACCCATTGGGATTGCAGGAGTGTGCATGTGTGTCTGTGTGTCTGTCTGTGCCTGTGTGTGCAGGGGCAGCTGCTCTGCAGTTCACTTCCTGGGTAAATCTGACCAGTGATTGTGTTGCTGGACTATGATTGCCCAGTCATCTGAACTGTGATTGTGTTACTAGTGCCATACACTTCCTAAAACTAGAAACTGTATGTGACTCTCTGCTTGCAGACACAGGGCAAGCCAAGAGAAGGATCAAGAGGTGGACACTGCAATGCTGAGGGAGCTGTTTTGATCTCCAGTTCTGCCTTGCAGATCCAGCACTGTTTTTGTTCTCTTTTTCCATCCTCAGTCTCTGTCAAGAGAATGCTCTAGTGTTTTAGTCTTAGAAAATACCCTCCAGGACACCTCCATCTAGATTTCCATAACTTACCAAAAGCAGATGACCAGAAGTCCCAAAGCCACTTATTGCTTTCTTTAGTTCTTTGGAAACATAACTGCAACTTTTTTGATCATTTATTTAAAATGTTCCTTTGAGTTAAATAGAACAACAACCCAGGAAAGGAATAGAGAAGCAGTTGTTCAAACTTCCTTGAAATAGTGTTTTGTGCCTGAGCTTGACAGGACCTCCTTTAGGGATGAAAGCTTAGAGGCAGAAAGGATTGGTGTGATGTAACAAAAAGGGACTTGAATACATCCTGTGCCTATGCAACGTTTACAAAATGCCCCCCTGCTAAGAGAAGCTCACAGTTGTAATAAGGAGACTGGAAAGAACCAGGATGATCTCTTTTGATTATCTGCCATGAACAAAAGAACATGCCATTCCCATGGGGCTTGGCTGGCTCTGTAGTTGGACTTTTGTCTGCCTGGCTCTGTGCATGTGTACTGAGGCTCTTTTGGCTCTTAAACTGGTGGAAATTAGGGACTTGATTATCAAATAGCTCTGAAGTTCTGGAGATTGTCAGTAATCCTCTTTCATGTTCTGACTTTCATTACTGTGAGAGAGGACTCAGCAGAGGTGAGTCTGCAGTGAAAGGTTTTAGGGTTTTGCCTGCCTTGACTCCATTTGAAGTCCTGCAACACATAGGACATGTTCTTAGAGGGTTTTTGAGGGTTAGACCACCCTCAAACTAAGATCATACTAGGATTTAGATTCAAGTCATATGTGTAAATTCATATTTACCCTGCAGAAAAAAGTTCAGGATCCATTTTAATCATAAAACAGGCTGAAAATTTAACTGGAAGTTTTTTGCTTCACAAAAGGATATGTAAACAAGATAAAGCCAGATTTCACTTAAAATCATGTCAGCAGGCTTGTATTTTGAGCTATTATACCTTGGATGCATCAGAGCTTACTGGCATGATATTGTCACTATTTAAATATGGCAAATGGCTTGAAGTCAGACCACAGATTCCTTTTCTTCATCCCAAAACCCTCTTAAGGTACTGAAGTCTCACTTCAATTAAATTTACATCTTAAACATGTTTATAGGATGTGGCAGAGTCTCACAGAAATATAAGCAAAGATCTCTCTGTCCTTGCTTTTTCTTGTTGCCTGCTTGCCATCTCCTACCACAGGGCATCACATAATGATGTCTGACCCCTGAGCTAGGATGCAGATACAAATTTCTGGCTGACATATTCCATGATCTGCCCTGGCCATTGAAGCAAATTAAGTGCTGGGCACTCACTCCATTTTCCCAACAAAAAGTTTTGCAGAAATTATATTTTCTATTGAAAAATCGTTTTGACGGCAATGTCCCAAAGAGCCTCACCAGCCAGCTCTATGTGCAGGAAAATGAAGTTAATAAGGGAAAAGCTTATCTAGAAAACAGGGGAAAGAACTGTAAGCAGTGTGTCTCAGGACAGACTGCAAAGTATTGATTGTTTGGGGTAAGAAACAAATAATAATTACCTGTTAGTCACAAGTGGAATAGATAGAATGTTTTGTTTCCATAAGCATGTCTCCTGGAGCTGAGACATAAAGCAGAGAAACTTTACAAGTGTCTGTCAAATCAGTTCAACTGAAATAAGATGTATCTCCTGATAGCAGCAGCAGGCTGTCAGCTGTGTGACAGATCTGAATAAAATGCTATTTTCCAAAGATTTCTTCAAGAACAGAAACATGAAGGCAAAAGAGAAGAATACAAACAAAAATCCTCCACACACTGTCTCTTTATTACCAGTGCCTGAATTTTAAGTGAGAAACACTGCTACTACTTCTGAACAGATATACTTCTCTGTTTGATGTCTCAGAATCACTGAATTTGTCACCAGATTCTTTGCAAGATGACCAAGCCCAACAGCAAAGGCTGGGTACTGCTCTCCACTGTTGGATATGTGTCCTTTTTTCTGGGTCATCTGCAGCATGGGGGAAAGAATAAATGAGAAACAGCCTAAGCCCTGGAAGGAGTGCAAAGCTGACCTCATTTCTGCAAAATTTATTTTTCACTAGACCTCCAAGGGGGTTAAGAGGATGCATAAATTACAAAGTTTTTGGCTCCCAAGTGAGGAAATACTGGAAGAACAGCAACGTGTGGGATCATAACTCACATTTTCCCTGCTCTGTTTCTGTAACCAGGCTATTTCTTAGACATTTCCTCTGATCTTTTTCCCTACCTCCTCGTCTAGTTGCTATCTCTCTGCCTGTGGCCTACTGTTGCACTCTCCCCAATGACAAATCTCAGTCCAAAGCTTCAAACTCCTTCTTAATTTTCCACCCATTCCACGAGCTTCTTGTCTTGAGATTGTCAATCACTTAATGTATACCAGAAATCCAAGTTAAATATCTAATTTGTCTCCCTTGTTGTCCCTCACACTGATCTCCTCACCCAGTCTTTTCTGGAGTCTTCTCCCTCATGCACATTCCAGCCCCAATCTGCTTGTCCTCTGCTCCACTTGCTGGTTCCTGAATAATACCACATGTGAATTATGAGTTGTAGCACCAGCCATGAAGAGGCACTTCCAGAACTGCTGTACCACGTGCTGCAAGAGAAAAGGATGATCTTGTCACTACTTCTTACTTCCAGTAAAGAGATGTGCAGATTTAGAGCTATTCCTGAAGAACTCCTTTCCAAATCAAATGAGGTTTGATCACCTCAAAAAGCTTTTTCTCTTGGCTTTGTCAGCCTGCCTGTTAGTCTAGACAGGCTGCCAGGCCATAGAATAGGGCAATGCTGCTTCCCACACCTGAGCTGGGCTGCTGAGAGCTAGCTCAGGTATGCCCACAAGGGGATTTATTCAGACCACAGCACCAACTCTGCCTTCTGGTCTGGGCAATATGTTTTCCATCCATTGTACCTGAAAAGGGCATCTACAGCATAGCCGTGACTCCCTGGTTTATTCTCTGTATTATCCCAGAGCAATAGCTGAAGGACCAATTTTCCTTATTTCAGCATTTCAGGAAGGCAAGAAATCCTTCCTCCTTTTTGGCCCTTTGCTCCAGAGCTGTCCAGCTGTAAGTGCTGCTTTATGCTGGTTGTAGGCAAATTCCTCAATGACCAGGTTAATCTCTCCTCTGAATTCCATAGGGCACAAGCTGATTGACTATGCTGTGGCAATTATGATCACAAGTGTGTTAGGTTCCCTGCATTGAGTCACCAAGATGTTTTCTGATTTTGGGGTCAGGAACCACTTGTGACTTCAATTAGAAAATGAAAGGAGGAGGAAAAGGAATTAAAACTGTAGGGAGTCTTAAAAATATTTATTTGACATCCTCTTAATCATTCACATGATGGCTTGCACATCCTTTTCCAACTTTTTAATATTAATTACAGCAGTGAAAGTTGTTTTATTTTTCCTTTGTGCACAGACTCAAAAAGGGCACTAGAACCTCCTAATGTCACTGTGAGATCAATGTCTTGTTCATTTGGCTTTTGTGTGCATGTGTGTGTGCTGAAAGCAAACAAAAGTATTTTCAAGACAAACTCCATCAGTTATAAGTGTATTACTATATTAGCTAATAGCATGGATTAAAGGTATCTGATGAATTGCAGCATGATCCTTTTTCCTCTGATTGCTATTAGAGTTGTTATCCATCCTCAGCTTCTAAAATGAAATGGTTTCACAACTTGTGTGTTTCCTAGGGTTCTGTCCAATTTTGGTTTTCAGTGATTTTTTGGAGCTACTGCTTTATTGCCTTTTTTATGGGAAATAATGACAAGCTCGCCTAAACAGTGATCAGTGGCAAGACTCTTAGTGATTTCTAGTTGCAACAGAATTTAGCTTAATGAATTCAATAACTTTTAGCGTGTCTCAGATGCCTTCTAGTGCTATTATTAATCAATCTGCTGCCAGCTGCTTGGACAATAGCTTCTTGTACTTCATAGCTGTGCTTAATCAAGAAAGTATTGTTGCCTGAGAACTTGGCAAGGACTTTAAGCCAGATTCATATTTCATTTACTTCTGCGAACTTTGAGAAAAGATGTGGACATCAGCGGTGTTTTTCTGGTTTTGCCTCTGTATAAATGTGATCAGTATGTGGCTCTTTAGTTCTTAAATTTGTCTTAAGAGATTTATCACATTCACATGGAGCTTTTATGGGAAGCTCTTTATCTGTGAAAACCCTTTTGCTATGGATGTGTGCATACATGTGGATGTGCATGTGTTTATTATGCATGTTGCATAGAGCATTAAATTTTACCCTTTTCATTTGCCCGGTCCCTGCAGGCCAGCACAATACTAATTACCTTGGAAAATGATTGATGTTTGTGTTAAAGCCAATATGCAGGTGGAATGTGTTATAATTTTCCATTCTTTCATTTATCTGCTTTTAACAGCTGATTGCTTCCTTGCACAGGGGACTGTGAAAGCTTTACCAAAGGAAATATTTGGATACATGCAAATTTAAATCACAATTGCATGATGGAAAGGTCTTTTATTTTTTCAGCTTTTTGTTTTTGAATTTTTTCCCATATGATTTGATTGCATTCAGGTTGGCCAATCTGAGAGGGACCTTTCAGAGAGCTGACAAGTGGATGAGAAAAGGCTATGAAAGTGCAACCAGGCAAAGAGGTGAATTAAGCTTGTTCAAACATTTAAACAGTCTGTGGTGAAATAAAAAACTTTCTATTTAATCCTTCATGCCAGTGAGCGGACATTGCAGGTCAAATCATACTGAAAAACAAAGTTCAATACACGTAGAGGAATATATTATTTCTATCGCTAGTATCCAGCATAACTCCCTGTAAAATTTTGATTGTAAAGCTGTGATTGTGGAGATAGTCAATGTCATCAACTCACTCACTCNGCAGAAGCAGAAGCAGAAGCAGAAGCAGAAGAAGCAGAAGCAGAAGAAGAAGCAGAAGCAGAAGAAGAAGAAGAAGAAGCAGAAGAAGAAGAAGAAGAAAAGAAGGAGTTAATGGGACTCTGTCACCTTGGACTTTCAAACATTGCAAGGTCACCTTGGTCTTCCAAGCATTGCATGGTCCCCCTTTCTTCCTAAGCTCACTTACCTACCTGTTTCCTGACGACCTGTCTGGACACTGTTCTTCTAACACCTGTAATTTTTCACAAGATGCTCCTTTTATCACACATAAACAAAACTTAAGTTCATAGAAGAAATTTTACTTACCAGAGAACTTAGATGCATTCAAATTCATGCCTGCCTGTCAGAAAACCCATAACATCTCAGACTATGTCTAGCATTAGGATTTAGCTCTGGATTTAGCAAGTAAGGCTGTAGTCAGGCTTGGGTGATAATACAGTATTTTTCTGATGAAGTAAAGCCTCAGATGCATTTTGGTCTCCACGCCAAAGGAGATCTGCATCTGTTTGGTTACCAGTTATGTGTTATTTTGTTTGAAGGGTCAGAAGACAAAGGCAGACAAAATATTTTGCTTTTAGTGTATTGCTCTGTTTCAAAGCATCAATACAACCCTCCACTCTTGAACTCTTCCATGAACAACACAGAACTTATTTTATCATTCCTCTCTCCCGAGCAATTGAACTGAAATTATATTGGTTCACAGAAAAGAAGAATTACAGATGACATGTAGTATGACTTAATGATCCAATGGTAAAACTTCCAGCATTATTCCCAGTTAACCTGATTGTAAATGGATAATTTTAACAGAGGAATCAAAGGTGTCCAAAATTCTGGATGTTGGAAACTAAATTCCGAAATTCAGCTCCAGTAGCTGATGTGGATAGCCACACCAGTCCGGGGAGCCAGCTAGACTCAAACATATTTTGGATAAAGTAAACTCCAGAGCTATTGCTTCCACATCAAATGCACCAATAATCACTCTATAGTACAACAATATTAAAGAAGAAATTTATTATTGTTACTGACGGTGGTACATGCTACACTTTAGCCATTAGACTGAAACCTGTAAATGTTCCACATGAGAAGATCTCATTAAAATTAAGGGCAGTTTTTTGGTGCAAGCATATATACTACCCTCTTATGATTGTCATTTTAAAAAGCATTTTGCTTAGGTTTCCCTATTCTTATAATAGTTCAGTAGCAAGGATCTTTTCCCAAAACTGTTTGAAGGGGGTGGGGAGATACTCAAATGTTTTAAATAAATAAGTTTTGCAATAGAGCAGAGTAGAAGTAAAAACCCCAAAAGATGACTGCTTTGTGGATTTAACAGCTAATCTAATTATTGTCCTTGTTCACTGGGCTGGCAGCTATCTCTTCTCTCTTTTTCAGTTACTCGTACTTAACATGCTCTGTTTGCTACCTTTGAGTTTCTTTTGTGGTGCATGACAGAGTTCAGTGCTGGGTGTGTGATTCTTATACGTCTGGAACATGGTTAACTGAGAATGAATTTCACTTTTGGAAATTGCCAATTAGCTTCAGTGAAGCAGCTCTTGGGGAAATGAATTTACTCTCCTCACCTAAACAATAAACAATTCTGAAATGGTCCCAGACTCTTTCTTTCATATTACTTTTAAATGACAAAGTTTGATGCTTTGGGTCAAAATGGTGTTTCTTTGATTTTTTCAGTTAATGTAAAAAATAAAAGGTAAATCTTAAAATTCCAGATTGAGCAGAACATTTTATTATTTTTTAATTGAGTTGATAAAATTTAACAGTTTTACTGCACCACCACTCTACCAAATTTGTGTGGCTTTTTCAATTTTAAAGTAATAAAATACAATGTATTTTTATTATTATGTATTTTAGTAATAGCAAGAATTCAGTTCTGGTTAATTACAGAATTATTGTGCTTGACTATGCAAAAGTTCAATGGAAATTTCTCATTGCTTCAGTCTTAATTTTTTTTGTTCTGTTTTGTTTTAGAAATGATAATAAGTCACAAATATTTGGTTTGCTTTCTTAAATGCATCGTCTTGTACTTTTTCCTACCTAGGCAATTGGGATATTTGATTAGTGTCAATGACTTTGATATGAAAGATACCTCCTGCAGAACAAACACATTACTCAGTTATGAAAACCAAGTGACTTCAGGAGGAAAAGAAAGTAGGAAATGTACATTCTGATAGATACAAAGCCAAACATTTAAGTGAAACAAATACAAGGCCTCCAGAGAGTTGTTTATATTATAGCTATAGGAGAAAAAATGCCATAAAGTGAACACTTTATCTGTGCTGAAACAATCTGTCACACAAATGACAGAAGGATGTTGGTATACCTGCAGATACCTATTTTTCACTTCCACTCGTAGAATTCCCAGGATCATCCTCCTCTATGCTATTGATTTCTGTGTTATATCTTTGACAGATACAAGTATCTCCTGATCTATCATTGTGTGTTTATAACCTTGCCATTTCAACATGACAGAGAGCTATATTAATGATGAGGGTGGAAAGAAAGGTAGATGTTTAATTGTAGTGAGTGGAACCCACTCTGTGTCTGATAACATGATGCATCCTTGATGCCCTTTAATCACAGTAGAGGGATATTTCTTAACTTCAATAGATGTTAGCTGAGTTTCTTCAACTTGTCTTTCTACACAATAAAAAATTGCTATTCACTCCACTGTGTGAGTTTCAACATTTTAGAAATATTGTGCTTATTTCAACCAGCTTATTTTTTTTCCTAACCACCCACAATCTACATTTTTTCAGACTCTCAATTGACTAGAAACAGGAAGGTAAATCAGTTGTGGCAACAAGCATTTCAGTTTTGTTACTATAAATGGTGTGATAGCTCTTTTGGAGAGAATTTAAAACCTCCTGTGTGTTACAAAAATTCTTTTTTTTTTTTTTTTTTTTTTTCCCCAAAGATCAGATTCATGGGAAATGTAAAAGCATTTGCTACTTTTAATTAACAAGCTCATCAGGTATTTTGTTTTTGCTGATAAAGAACTCAAAGCAAATCAATTCCAAAAGGCTACGTGCTTCACTATGTGTGGGAGAAGTACTGAACTGCAGCAAGACCAATCCAGGTTAAAAAAATTCAAACCAAAACACTAGAGGTAGTGAAGCACTGGAATGGATTGCCTAAGGTTGTAGTGCCCATATTCTTAGAGGCCTTTATTAGAAAAGCATCTCTTGGTAATGATGCAAGTACTCCTATTCAAAATCCCTCTGTGAGTAGGGGAATACATGGTCTTACGAGTATATAGAAACATTTTTTCCATAATCTATGATAAGTATTGATATTCCTAACAGTTAGGTAGAGTAATACAAACAACAAAACTCAGAGAAGTGGATAGTAAGTAACACAAAGTTTTCGAGGTAATTTTTTCTTTTAAAGTTCAGGTCTAGGCATGTAATAGAGTAACTGAAAGCAATTCTGGTCTGTAAGCAATAATTTTGCTCTTCAAATATCTGCTTCAGCTGCAGCCTGCCTTTACAGTATCTAAGCAAAGTGTTAATGATATTAAGAATCCCTGGAAAAGCTCAGTTGCTTTTCTGCCCTGGTGGAGTGTGGCAGCCTTGTGTCCGCCTGGCTCCAGCACCTGCTGGTGCTCCCTCTACCCCGTGTGAGGGGGGCTCCTCACACTCTGCTCGCCAGCTCAGGCTCAGCAGAACGTGCAGTGGTACCTGCTGGGATCTGCTGGTACTGTGCAAGACCCAGCTGGACACAAACGTGTTATTGCTTTGTTGGGAGAAACAAAGACAATACTTATGGACTGAATAGCGTAGCAAAGAGAGTGGAATGTCAAGCCATTGTCAGGGAAAGCATGAAAAGGGTCAGTGCTCTACACACTCTTCTCAGGAAGGATGATGTGTTTATCCATCAGAGTGATACCAAAGACACGTGACTTGATAGCTGTAAAACTACTGCCACTTTCCCTGAGCAACAATCTGAAGGAAAAGGCCACATTTGCCTGATCCTTAGAGCTCCCTGCTGAGAGGTGGAGCTGACTGGAGATAGTGGCAGGGGCTGGGGAGGCTGGAGGGACAGCAGGGCAGGGGAGCACGTTACGCACAGCAGGCATGGGGCAGTGACAGGGATTGCCAGGTGTGTGTAGGGAGAGTGTAGTTTGTCAGTGCTGTGAAAGGGGGATGTATTAGAAGACAGAGAAAACACCATCCCCTGCTGCAGCTTTTGACATGGGATATTTTTCTCATACCTCCTTAAATTACCAGAGCAAGACTTCAGAGGATCTTTTTTCCCCAAGTGGAAGTTCTTCACAGAACTAACACAATTTCTGTACTTGTTAAAGGATGAGAGGGACTTCCTCTTAACAGGATAGGTGTCTGATAATGCCAGTACAGCACAGCTGCAGTGATCCATTTTCAGCTAACTAGCTCCAACACCAAAAGCTGTGACAGCCTAAATCTTATATGGGAAACATTCCTGCAGGGTGAGTGGCTGGGCTGTTTGCTAGTGCTGAATTCCACACTGCCACTGGCAAATTGCTGCCAGTTCCTGAAACTAATTCAAGGCAAGCTCGGACGCTGCTGCTCTTGGCCATAGTGCAGTGGCCAGCATCTGGACACTGCAAGGTGGGTTCTCTTGCCAAATGACAGCAGGCTCAGTTGACTGCTAAGTGGAAAATAATGAGGAACACATCAATTTAATACTTGCATATTTCTTTAAACATTACAGTGGGCATTTTTACATTATTAGAGCAAGTACTGTGCACTTCAAGAGGAGAAAGAAGATGCATTTTCCCATTCTCTTGGGAAAATCAAGTAATTATTTGACTTTTCAGTTCCTTATAATATTAAAATCTTGATTTGACAGGACCTAGGGAAATGATAGGTATCAGAACATTTATTTTGAGAAAACTGTGCTCAGCTTCTTCATTGCCCTACAAACACACAGTTGGCTGCTAAAGACATAAGGCTGATACTTTTTCTTAGCAATATAAGATTATGTAGTCCATAATATAATGAAGATAACTTTTTTTTTTCTGTCAATTGGCAAATTTAACTTTTAAATTAAAATAATGCATTAGCATAAAATCTTGACCTTGTGCCTCAAAATCTATGATCTCAAAAATCTGATTGTACTAATATCTTTTAAGGACATTGGCTACTTAAACAATTTTATTACCTTGTCTATGCATACTTTAAACTAACATATTAGCACATTATTCATTTTGCTGATATATTATCCCAGGAATAAAACAATAAGCCCTCACATGTTAAAGTTTTCTATTTATTTCTGGTATATAAACCCACAAAACTTAACAAGATAGGCATTTCAGGAGCTAATTGGTCTTTTATTTAGAATGATAAGATTGGGATTCACATGCCCAAGCTTCATAGCTGGGATTCATCCCCCAGACATTTTAGACTGTTCTGCACAATCAGATGTCCATCAGAGATCCTGCATTTCTATAACATATTTGTTGTCTGTATCTTTCAGGTTTTCAAAGGCCCCTAAAGTTGATGGCTCTTTTTCACACCCATGAAATTTTTTACACGTGTCATGGTTCCACCTGTGTGTCTGAGCTTTAAGCCTTGCCCCAGTGACAATGCAAGGTGCCTGTCTCAGTTTGAAACAAGGTAGGAGGAAACGTCCTGAAAGGAGTCTCTTCCATAAAGGTCTTCTTTTGTTTTTAACTGAAAATAAGGACTACTCTCCCTGATTCCTTCTGTGTCCTCTACAGCCTTAGTGCATCGAGAGGCATCTCTGAAGGACAGTACATGTCACCTGCCAGAGATGAGAAACCTAATCTGTAGCCACCTTGGATTCCTGGAACATGCTGTTCTGAGACACCAGGTATTCCAGCAATGCAGGCTGTCTTCTGAAAAGTAAGCAGTTCAAATTAGATCTCAGTATCCTAAATTTTTATGTCATGGATCTGCAAGATCTACGGTGTTATTTAAGGATATCTGTAAAAACAACAGCTTTGATAATATATAATAACTTGTCTCTGTAGCAAGCAGAGTTCCTTTCACAGGAACTTGCAGGACAGAATGGAATTATCTCAAAACACAAGCTGATACTAAAACAAAGCAGCCTAGGAACATGAGGGACGTCTCAAAATTATAAGCAGTTATATTAAAGCAATAATATATATTCAAATGTTTCTGGTTTGCTTGTTAAATGTTATATTTTTCCAAGTATGTCAAGAATAACAGGTTATCTTCCTTTCAAAATAGAAAAAAATCAGTTTTAAAGCAACAAACAATTTTTTTTTTTGACCTGATTGCCTCTTGTGCTGTGTTTTTGGACAATTATTGTAGTGGGTGTTAGGTTATTTATTAGATGAATAACTTCATGTTCAGTGACTTTTTATGCTTTCATTGTTTGAATAATTACTATGTTTGTAAATAAGTAACAAGATTAAAAATATAAAGTGGAGAGAAAAACAAGATATATCACAAAGATAAAATCATAAAATTTTTAGTCCCTTTTAAGCAGGGGTTTCTCTCAAAGATTTAATCTTTAATTAAATTTATGTATTTTATTTATAGTTTTTTTTATTATTTTTTCCAGAACTTGCTGACACAGCAGTGGTTTAGCTAACAGAATCTGTGGTATTACTATAATAAATATTATGACAAAACCCCCCTCTGGACTATTTCCCTAAGTGTTAGCATTTTGAGAGTACATTTGGGTTTGACCACCATGAATTCATGCATTGTATATTTGACCGTAAAATCATCATTGTTAAAATATATGGCCTTAATGGATCTGAACTGGCACAGGAAAGCCAAAGACAGAGCTAACAAACAAGGAGAGAACTGTAAGTTTTTGGCATAGAGTAGGGCTGCTGTCAGCAGCTCACCAAACTCACATTGTCCAGTGACTGAAATGACGCTATTTAGTTTTATTTCCTTGATTTTGTTGTTGTTGTTTTGTTGGTTTTGGGGTTTTTTTTAATTTTTTTTTTTTAATTATCTCCATTGCTGTCTCAGTTTTGTTTCTACTATGTTTGCTACTGATACTTCTTTCCCACCATTAGCATCAAAGATACTTAAATGAAACAAGGTTTGGGACTGAGCAGGTTCAGGAAGAGGGTGTGTCAGCAAGCAGATAAACAAACAAACAAACAATCAAACAGACAAAGCCTGAAAGGCCAAGCACAGAGAAAGAAATGCTCCCTTGGTGACAGACAGCAGTCCAGGCTGAGATTCAGGAGCAGCTTTATACACTCACTCATTCATTTAATAACTGTCCGTAAACAGGCTCAATTTATGACTAAATTTAAGTATCTTTAGACTTTATGTAACTATTTTCTTCTCTGTTTAAGAGCTTCTCTCTAAGCTGAATAAAGCTTGAATAAAAGGATGACAAAGGTGGCAGAATGTGGCACATCTCTAGGAGAAAGGGCAGATTTATCTTGCGTGTAGTTGAGAGCCATCCCTCCTTATAGAATAAACATATTTAACAAATGAAACATAAGAGATGAAGACAGATGATAATGGCTGAAAACAAAGAAGTAATGTTTCACAGAGTGATGCTGAGAATAGAAGGGAATCTAGGTATAGGAAAACACAGATAGAATATTTTGGGGAGAATTTATCACACCAGAATAGAGGCAGCAAGCGAAGGCTAACAATGTCTCAGATTGGAAAGAATCCATGGAGAACATTGTTTAACTTCTCTTTCCTTCCCCAAAAACAGCATGACCAAAGGACAGTTTTGGAATAGAGCCCAAAATGAATGAGGAAAGGGTACAGTTAAATAGGGCACTGTGTAAATATTTTTTGTACAGAGATGAGACAGTCTCATTGTGTCTTGATAGGATGCATATGTGATGATCATATGGTGATCAGGGTTGTGAGACCAAGAGATTTTATGAGTAGGTTTCAAGTACAATCAAAATACAGACACACTTCTCAAAACAACATAGCCTAAATTCAGGCTTCTCTCTTCTGGGTGGTAGCAAAAATGAGAATTGCTCTGGAGAAGCAAGTTTTTCAAGTTTTACAAAAGCCTTTCTAAAACTTAAAAAAAATCAGTTTCTTAAGAGCCATTTCCACTCTTCAGATGACTTGGAGTATCAAAACTGGTATTGTATCCCAGCACTCAAGGCAAAAAGCCATGAATTTTCTGTAAAAGTAAGAGAGAGAAATGGAAAAAAAATACAGAAAGTGAACTGGCATTGTCTTCTTTCAGGTGACATGACATCTGTATGACTGAAATTTAAGGGAGTCAAGGAAAAGGTGATGGAAGATTTCAATATGGTTGATCTTGACATGAGGGTATATTACAGGGTCTTATGATCTTCTAGGCTTATTTTCTCCACTTCTACAAAATAGTGCTGAAATGTGCTTGGAAACTTTGAAACTCTGACAAGATGCCAATACACGACTGGATGGGTTTTTTTGTTGGATTGTTGCTTTGATGGTGTTTGTTTTTTTTTTGTGGGGGTTTTTTTGTTTCTTTTTTTTGTTTTTGTTGTTATCTGCTTGTACTTACCAATTGTAAACACATGAAGTTAGATGCAATAGTTTCAGAAATGCTTTATGATACTGTAGGATAAGTTTTTAATACCTCTGCAAATGTAACATAGGGAAGAGGAAAATAGTATCTTTCTTGAACCTGAAAATTCTGGGAGGATGTGAAGAAAGTAGTAGGTGATAGTGCAGCCATTAGAGACAGACCTCTCTACAGATGTTTTTTCCTCCAAGACTGGTATAATTTCTGAATTTAGGATATTTCCCTGACTGAATCCCAGAGGAAAATTTAAGTACTCTCTGTCAAGACAGGAGCAGCACCTGGAGAGGTTATTAAAAATATGTCTAAGTAGAGTTGGATAATATCAGGATCAAAGTAAGGGAGAAATGGAGAAAGGATGAGCCAGAAAACTGAGAAAAAAAGCAGTAAGATTTTATTTTTAATGATTTTTTCCACAGGGAGCACTCCCCAGAACAGACCATAGATGATCCATATCAATAGAGATAGAATGATTAAACAGATGTTACATTCAGAACCAAACTTGCCTCGTTCAGGTGTGTAGAACAGAAGGCCACATTCAGAGTCCTGGAGGCAATTTTTGGGACACAATTCTCCAGCCCAGGTGAGTACCACCAGCTAACTTATCTACCATTGGAGCAGCTGCAGTTACCCCTGGGTCCTTCCAGCAGAGCCCCAGTGTCACTGGCGTCTGTGGGAGCCAGAGGGCACGAGGTCCCTCAGGAAGAGCAGAGCTCTGCCAACATCTGTCAGGCTGAGCTGAGCAGCTCAGAGGAATTTAACCAGGCCTTCCTCTGCTCTCCTGGAGGTCTCTGCTGGTCCTTCCCACCACACAGCCACTCAGGTGCCAGGTGAAGCAAGGTCTTACCGAGTGTCCTCTGCTGGATGTGGGGTATATGAGCAGTCAGAAAAGCAAAAATGCTCTGAAAGACATTTCTTTGGAGAAAACAGAGATAGCATAATTCACGTACGCAAGGAGAAAATGGAGCTGTTAACAGCCTTTATCTTACCTTGACTCATTATATTCTAAGTTTTTTGGTCAAAGCTCATGGAAATTTATATATTTCTGGAGTGTTTTGATAGACTACCATTTTCCAGTGTAAAGAAAAACCCAATTAATTTTATCAGAGATGCCATCAACTTGTGGGAAAATTTTAATATTTTTTCTACAGAGTGGAGATTTTATTATGTGTTTTACTGCTATTTAGAAACAATAGCAAAACTTTAAATTCTTTCACTTGGAAGTGCTGGCCTCCCACACTTTCTTTTTAAATCCAGTCTACCACAGACTGCTTCTCTGAAGCATTGTCTTTGTTCTTTTTTTGGCCTTATTTAGGTCTAAAAAGCATTTGTCAAAGAGGCAGCTCCACTCTTTCTGATGGCATGTATTTTCTGGTTTGATTTGATTTCCTGCTGTGCACAGGGACTGATACTGCACCTTCACCCCATCACTACCTTGACTGACAGCAGTGGAGAAAAAGATCTGTACAACTAAATAAAATATTTGAAAAGAAATACACCCAAGCTTGGATGCTTGAGAAGGGGAAGAAACAGAAAACATTCCGGATTTATGAGGGGCTGTTAGGGGTATTGTACAGGTTTGCATGAGCAGTTATATAATTTAGTTGCTCTCATGTGATATTCTGGTTTATATTTACAGTATAGAGAGAGTGAACTACACCCAACTGTATTAAATAGAACTATTTTTTATCAGGAGTTGCTAGTGACAATATTACTCTAACAGCTTGTGCATGTCATCAGAACCCAGAGGTAAAAAATTATAGCACTCTTTGGATGTATTTTATTATTTCACAATAGTTGGATAGCCTGACACCTAATGAAAATTTACATTGGGCAGAAACCTAGAGTAAATTTCACCTCTTTTTAGTCTTACATCTTCTCTAGGCTGGCTTAATATACTTATTCTGATATTTTGGAAAATATTATTTTTTTATGAATTCTTATGAAATTAAAATAGCTAGAGAGATTAGAAGTACTTTTGAACAGGAAAATAATTAATAACACTACTGAGAATTAGTTTACTTTAAATCCAGCAGGAGCTTGTTTCTATTAGCAGGTATGGAGCAATGATTTAGAGAAATGGTAAAAAATGGTTTCTTAGACTCTGAATCTACAAATGGAATGCACTTGTCTAAATTTATACAAGCAATTTGTTTCACTGGAAACCCTCCTAAACCTGAGCACACATGTAAGCATTTGCAGAAGAGGCCCTCATTTTGGTTATATCTGACTGAAACGAAACCAAAAGTCTTTACTGAACTTTTTTTAAAGTTTAAAAATGCCTGTGAGTGTTGAATAAAATGTAAGGTCAATTCTCATTTCAGCAGAAAGCAGATTGACTTTCCTTAATGATAACAGAGTTGAGTTTGGGTTTTTTTGTGGTTTTGTGTTTTTTCTTTTAAATAATAGTTTTAATTGAAAAATGTTGGGGAGTTTTAATGGAATGTGCTTTCTAATAAAAATCAGTAACACTCTCTGATTTTATAGCACCTTTTATTGTAAGTCCTGATAGTGTTTTGTGATGTTTTAGTCCCTCATAACCCTAAGTGGAAAGGCACTTTAGTATTTATTTTTCAGGAGGCTAAAAGAGAGAGAAACAGTGAGTTGTACGAGTGAAAATCTTGAATAGAGTCCCCAGTGCTAATGACTACTCACAAACTTATACATTCAGCCCTTCTTCCATGCTTAGAAATCAAATTTATTTGGATATACTTTCATGACTGCCAACTAATACCTGTAATGAAGATAACTATAGCTTTAATTTGGCAAACTAATCTTGGTTGGAGAATTCATAGCCTCAATTTTTCATTGTTTTAAAGAGGACTTAATAACTATACTCAAAGCCAAACCTACACTTCAGAGGTTTTTTATTCAGTCCCAATTTGAGTGCTGGAGATGAAATCTGGTGGAAAAAGGGATAGGCTTTTTTTTCTGGATGGAGACTTACAAGACCCATATTTATCTAAGTGCTGAAGTTTTCCAGAGAGATTAATGTAAATGTATGGAAATTAATTATTTAAGTATTTTCTTTAGCACAGTAATAATAACAGCAGAATTCAGATCTCCTGCCTTTCTCTGTTTAAGACAAAAAACATTTCTGTAGTCTTAACTTAATGTGTTTTATTTTAAAATACTGGTAAATTCTGTATCTATTTTTTATGCCTATTTTCAAAATCTGAAACTGCATTGAGCAAAGGCTGATTGAGAATTCTGAACAGTGCTTATAATTCCCTGCCCCACATAAATGTTTTATTATAGTGTATGGGATTTTATTAAGAAAATGATCCATTTGTACATAAATTTGATTTTCATTTCTAGCAGAATTTGCTACAGAATGACCAAGCTTGGGTGAAATATCATAATTATACAAGGAATACATATTAGTTATTTCCCAATTACTCTATTCTAAACTTGCACAGTTACGCTGATGAAAAAAATAAATCAAACCACATCAGATAATTCGGAGATAAATGTATTCACAGACTGGTTTTTATTTTCAGTGAAGACTTTTTATAAATAGAGGTTTAAAATAATTTTTGGTATGCTTAATCAGTGTTAAAATCAGCAGACATTTATTACACCAAAAGAGAGCATTTCAAGCAAATAATTCTGCTTAAAATATTAAGCATATTTTCCATTTTATACTGTTAGAGGTTGTGGTGGCATATTTGATTAATTGGCTGTTTTATTGGTGATGCAAATAATGTGCAATATCATATGACCCATATGTTGTAGATTAGAAAGGTATTAAACTTACCTTGGCACTAAGTGAAAAATCTGAAATATCCTTCTGTTATTATATATAATGTTAGAGGAAAAATACATGTTGGCATTCCTTGTATTTATGCTTTTGGTAAATTACATGTCATGTTTACTTAGTTTTAGTACCGAAATTTATCCTTCATACTTTTGCTTCTCTTTATTTTTTGGGTTTCTCTGGCAAGTGGAGTGTGCAATGGGCAGCAACAGTGAGTGAAACCCACCAGTGTGTCACCTGTCACTTATGAATAAGAACATGGAGGAAGGTGATGATTTCTAATTTTTCATAAAATAACCGTGGCATTTATTGCCATTTATTTGGATTGGTTCAAGCACAACAAAATAAGGATGGCATGTACATGAAGGAAACACTATGAGAAGGATCCTCAGCAAGTCCCAAGCCACAAAATGGAAATTCACCTTCTTCCATATTGCATAGGAAACTTGAACAGGTTGAGGTCTGTTTAAAGATTCAAGGTTCTGGCACCTTTGGGTAAAGTTTAGTTGGAAAATGATGGACTGACTTATGACTTTACCTGGAAACTGTATATAAAAATCCCAATTAAACCCAGAAAAGGAAGAAACTCAGTGCCTTAGGATGAGTTTTAGTTTATGATTTTGAATTCTGTTAATGCTGAATGGTAGACTGGGAATCAGAAGGTGCCCTGGAGCTTTGCATGCACTGCACTGCAATGAAACTGCTACGTTTCATGTTATTTGCTCCAAGTCTGTACCTGACCTGTAGCATAATCTGGCTTTCAGAAGTATTTGTTCTAGGGCCAAAATTGGCTACTTTTTCTGATGGTGAAATTCCAAATCAGAACTATCCCTCAGACACAGCAGTCTCCTCAAATTTCATCTTTTCCTGCCAGTAAAGGAGACCTGATTCTTCTTTTGTTTTTCCCCTAAATTTCTGTTGGGTCTGATAACCTGGGATATGTTTACACACTGGTTGTGAACACCCCAGATGGGGATATCTTCTGACAATACACTGAGGCTTTCAACTGCAAAGATAAAATACACCAGCACATGACACAATGCACCCATTTCTGGAATTTTTGCTCAGACACAGGTGAAAACAATCTGACAAATCACCTTATTTAGAGCAAAATGTAAACAGATGTGATTTCCCACAGAAGAATTCACTTCTTAATGAAGAAAAAATTTACATAAAATCTGTAATGTGCCTCATCTATAATTTTTATGTTATTCTCCAATAATCAGGCAAAAGAGTTCTAGAAAAGCTGATTTGATCCAGTAACTGGAGCAGTCTTTGATGGCAAGAACACTATACCAAAATTTAGCCAGTGGATTCGGCTAAAAACAAGCTCTTCAATAAAGACTGGAGTTACAACTCCTACCATAGAGACATAAATCTCTATTTTGCCATCTTGGTCAGCAGCATCCTAAGGAAGCAATCCCTACAGAGTCTGTACTCCTTTGGCCACTGCTCTTGTCTCTCACAGGTTCCCTTGAGATCGTGTAGCATTAGGTTTTTCTGAGATTTACTGGTGAAAATTGTCTTATGCTTGAGCTGTTCCAGGCAAAGAAATTGTTGGGGGGCATAACTTTGGGCTGAATTCAGTTCCTTGAAATTTCATTCTTTTAGCTGTGCTTGTTCTACCACTCTCTTTGCAGCACACTTCATCTGGAAATAATTATCTGGGCCCTGCTCCTACAAACACTGTCCATGTGCTGCATTACAGTCAGTGGATTGCTTCAAGGAAATCAGTGGGTGTGTTTAAAAGGTTAAATTTGTGGGTGCTGACAGAATTTGGATGCTAGTCACCACAAGAGGATGTTAAAATACCAAGGGGCTGGGGGGAATCCAAAGGACGTCCTTAGCCAGAGATCCTGTTTTCATGCAAATGTGCTTCAAAAAATGAAATTTAAAAACAAAAAGGAGGAGAAATATACTGAGAATGTATTTTATGGTAAGTAGTCCTTTCTCCCTAGGATGCCTCTCATTATTTTCTAGAAGGATCCAGCCATGCATTAAGCATGGGATTAGTTTTCTCATCTTGGTAGTGTTATGACAGTTTAAAAAACCTCTCATAACTAATGTAGCCTCTGTACATTACCGAGTGATTGTGTCCAAAGAACAGACATTGACAGATTTGAAATAATTATGCAAATTTTTCCTAGGGTTCTATTTAAAAGCACATTTTTCAGGCTTAAAAGAAAGAAAGCACCCTCATCCAATCCTTAGTGATTGCTGAGGAAGCTGTACCTACATGCCTACATTAAACCTAGCACAATATGCTATAAAAACCTCATTACACATCCAAGCTGTCTTTGTATCAGCATTAAATGTGCTTCCATACACATTCTGTAAATTACACACTTATAAATTACTCATTTGTAATAGCTGCAGGCTGACGGCTACAGTGAAAATTACATTTTTTTTTAAACTTGACTTTTTCTGATGGGCTTTTTGCTTATCTGAGCACCTGATGATCCCACCATACCTGTCAATGGAAATCAAAACGGAAAAAGATATAAGGAAATTTTCTTGATACATCCTTTTTCCCCTCCGTGATTAACTCTACGATAATCAACTATTTCTCAAACTAGAAATTTTTAGTGGCAGACATGGTCGTTTTTTTATCCTGTGTATTTCTGCTGAAGTTAATGTTGAACAGTTATGAATATTTCAGTAATAAAACATTCAGAAATCTATTACAATAACTTAGAAGAGCAGAAGATATAAAACTGCTTATTTTTTCTCCATGAGGAATCATAGCATGTATCTAACTCTGTGCAATGGTTAGGATCAGGTTCCCTCACAACAAACTGTGTGCACTTTAGCAAGCATATTAATCTTAACTATCACACCTTGCTGTGTGCCTCAGCATCGTTCACCCACATCCTCTGGTCCACCTGTAAAAGAGTCCTTCAAAATGACCCATCTTTCAGGAGATGGCACTCTGCAGCCATCCTTAAGCCAAGCTGAGGGAAACCCTATCAAACCCCTTGGAGAAATTCAGGAAGACAGCATCCACTGCCTGCCCCACATCAGCCAAGAGGATTACTTTGACATTGTAGACAATCATGTCTGCCAAGCAATACTTGCCTTGCTGGATTTTCCCAACCACATGCTTCATCCGATTTGGGATGGTCCTCAGGAGGATCCACTCCATAACTTTCCCAGGGGCTGAAGGCTGACAGGACTATCATTTCCTAGATCCTCCTTTAGCCCTTATGTAGATGGTATAATAGATTGTATGATATCAGCCTTCTTCCAGTCTTCTGAGATGTTTCCTGACCTCCACAACCTCTCAAAAGTCATGGAAAGCAGCCTTGTGAGGATGTCAGCCAGCTCTTTTAGTAACCTTGGGTGAATATGATCTGGGCCCATCAATTTGTAAGAGTCAAGCTCCTGTAATAGTTTACATACTGATTTTTTCTTCACTGACAGTGGGTCAGTGTTTGCAAATGAATGAATGATGGAAGTCTGAGAAGCCTGTATGCAAAGCTGGACTCTTTCAATGACCAGGTCTACTTGCATGGGCACCTGAAGAAGGCTGACAAATTATACCACTTATTTTCTGTGTGTATTTTTAATAGTTTCAATTTTTATTAAACATGCTGATACCCTATTCCTACCGCACAGGAATTTGTAGTCCATGAATGCTCTAATTTGGGTGGGAGTTATTTCTTAGAATGGCCTTTCTTTTCCTTACAAATACTTGGAGAATGTCAAATTCAAATTAATATTTCAATCTCAGACTTAGAAATTAGCTTTAAAATTGTATGTATTCACTAGAAAAAATAGAAATGTACAGTGTGACTTAAGGCTCTCATCTGAAGTCTTGCACTGTCTTTTCAAAATTCAAATGCTCACGGAAAGAGTTCAGAAAACAAAGATGCACCAAACCAACAAAAGCTCCAAGGTAGCAAGATTGTTTTGGTTAGATCAAAAGGTAATCTGCAGTTAGAGCTACAAATTGAGGGAAATAGTGAGTTTTTCATCTGGCCCTAGTGCCCACCGATAATGAATAATGAACTGCAGCTTTTGGAAACAAGCCCCAAAATTCATTGGGCTATTTGTGTAAAACCTGAGATTGTTTATCTAAGACTATATTTTTTTAGGTTATTCCCCCCTTGTGATCATGCATTGTTAAGTAATATTTTTTGACTCCATAATTATCATGTAGACAAGGGTTCACTAAAAGAGCAGGCTGGTGCTTAGACCCAGGACTATCCCAGACAGTTTGATGCTTGCACTTTAAAATCTAGGTGCCTCACTTTTATTATAAAATTTATATTGGATGTTTGCTGCAATGAACTCTCACCCTCCACCCCTACTTTTATGTTCATATTGAGAAGGATTCTATTTTTGCTTTAAATATATCCAACTACCAGCCTCTTTATTGCTGCACTTGATCATTCCTTCTCACAAACATTCTCATTTGCAACCTAGCTTTAAAATAGATCTCTTTTCCCCAGTTGTTGGTGTTGATTTTCTACCACAATTTAGTAAATTGTAGCCTAGTAGGTATCAGTAACTTAACGTTATTTTTCCCTTCAATCTTTGAGCATATGGTGGTGGGCATGGGGAGGGACAATGTATTATTTTTTAAGGTGCTTTTATAAAAGAAATGGATTTTTCTAGCTCCTCCAGTGTGGGCTCTTTCTGTTTCTGAAGTCACCAATGAAGAGTTTGGAAAAAACTTGTAGAAAAAAAATTCAAAGCTCTCCAGTCTCAGTAAGAACAACAATAGCTTTACAGACAAAAGAAGTGATGCTCTCTGATAATCAGTTTGAATGGAAACTGACAATAATACTTTTGTACCTGACTACTCTTCTGTGATTTTGTCAGATGAGAAAATAAGAAAATATTATTTTTTTCAAGTAAACCAAGACAATTAAATATGTGTGTTTTCATCCTTTTTTCATGTTCTACTAAAGCCAAACCACATTTTTGTTCATGTTTTCTCCAAGAATCAGAGTGAAACTCAACCACTTTCTCCTCTGAGCAGTGAAATACCTGTATTGCCAAGCCCCTCTTGTCCATGTTAGCTCTATTTGCTATAGTCTATGACTACTGAAGCCTTATGAAATGTAGTACCATCTCATTATGAAATGCGAAGTACCCATTTCAACTAAGGAAACTGAGGCCAGAATAAGTTGTGTTGTTCTATATCAATCTTTCATTGAAGGTAAAAACAGAGGAATCCTTGCTCACTGCTTTCTCTAAATACTGAAAATGTTCCTTCTAACAGCTGAGTGGAACTTGATTTAGAGGACATTTCTTCCCAATGGTAGCTCAAATGATTAATATGCAACAGAAGTGAATTCTTGAGTCTTTAAGGTGAGAAGACTTAGGGTAAGAAATTTAAGATTTCGATTTTTCTTTTCTCATTCCCTTACTTAAGATTAATATTTTATCTGTTTGAACAACTTTGTTCCTTTTCATAAAAAGAATAATTCATTTTGAGGTGGATAGGGTGTGTTTCAAAGGATACTGCTAAAAACTAAAGACTGCAGTGATGATCTGCTGTGATTATGCTAAAAATATATTTTTTATAAGAACATCATCTTACAACTTCTCTCAAAATTATAGACTCAAATTTCATTTAGAGGAAACATACTTTTTACTGTAAAGTCCAAGAAAAATTAAGTTCTTTAACTTAATGTAAATCAGTTTATAAATTAGCTTCAGTGAAGGTTGAACCTGCTGAGGTCCTGCCCAGTTATGTTTGTGAGAATGATCAAACAATGCTTTTACATGCTGCAGAATCTTTATTTAGAAATATAACTTGGGAACCAGTTGACTTGAAGCTTAAGTGCAGAGAGCATTTTAAGTTCAGGTTTCAGACAAATGCAGACCGACATTTCAGACTTTGAAATCTATCTGTTGCATGTTTGATGATCAGGATGTAGGAACTGAGTCATCCTAGGCCAGTTCTTGTGAATGAGCATACACTGAAACCATGGGACTGCCACTAGAGTTTGGAACATGGTCCCCATACAGAACATGTGATTTTGCTAAAATGAAGGACAAATTTGATCTGTCTACAAGTTCCCCTCACCTGACTATGCCCAAGTCAAAAGCTTACTACCAAAGGAAAAAAAAAATGTCTTCCCAGAGTTGTTAAGCATTTTGCAGGAAAGCTTTTCTTTGGACTGCATAGAGTTTCTGCAGACTCTGCCTAAGAGCCCCTCTGCTGAGCAATGAGCTGTGCTCAGCTTTACAGCACTTCACAAGGTACCATTAAAACAAATTAAAGAAGGAGGTGCTGCTGGTGAAAGGAAGTAGTTTGTTCTGTAAATTCGCCCTGGAGAATACAAGGAAGGTAAGAGGAATATGACTGACTGCTCACCATGTTGCTATGCACTGGGTGCTCCCTAGGTCTCTTACCATTCCCTCATGTTGGTGGCATACGGACTTAAATAAAGTTTTGTTCTGGCTGAATATAGCCACTGTTATGTTTCCAGAATAAACCCTTGTGAATTGTGTTTGCTGTGGTAAGGCAAAATAATTCATTAGATTTGCCTTTTTGTTCATGCTCCTCACTGCATTGTGCCTGTACAGCATTTGCAGTAAAGAATCTGTGAGCAGTGATTACACACAGGTGGATTACACATTTAAAGGAGATGCCCAAATTAGCCATCTGAGTTCTCTACTCTATGAGCTGAATCTTAGATGAATATCCTTCTGAAGAATCCCTGATTATGCTGTGTGCAGCCTGTATGAAGGTTAGGGTGCTAATTCAGACATTTAAATCAGAACCAAAAATATGGTGTGTGACTGTCCCTGCAGTAAAGGTGTTTGTGGGCAATATGGTTTTAATTGTCTTGGCAGTACTGGGGACACTGCTTTACTTCCTTTGAGTATTCCTCATGCATAAAATGAATGCAGGGTAGCTAACTTGTGATGACTATGGTTTGAACTGTATAAGGTAGCCTGGGCAGAACATGAGTTCCACCAGAGTCTGTGACTTAAGTGCATGACCCAGATTTGGTTGTGTTGTGCCTCTTCATCACTGATCAATTTGCAGCTTTTCAAAGATCTGGGCAAGGCAAAACTTATTCTTAATTTTGAAGTCTTTAATCCATTGCAAAGAAACAGCAGTTGTTAGACTTGTAATTATTTGAAAATGTAAAATCCCTAGCTCATGCCTGCCTTAAGCAGACGATATTTTCTTAAGGGTATTTAGGATTGGTTTAAACTTTTGACTTCCTTAATGTAATTGCCTGGTAGTAGCTGTCTAACTGTGTGAATATTTCAGCTTGTGCTAACAAATATTTTTTTGTCTGGCTTTCATATTTCATGCATATTAGCAATTCATAAATATGTTAGGAAATTCTCCAGATTATTCCTTTCCCTGACTATAGACTCATGACAAAATGCTTGCCTGAATAAAATCTTAGTGGCAAAATAGTTCAAAAAGCACCACCTTACATTCTATATTTCTCAGAAAGAGAAAATTTTTTTCCTTCTTTCTTCCCCTACCCTTTGTGCTGGTTTCCATTGGAATAGAGTTTATTCTCCTCAGAGTAGCCAGTCTGGGGTTATATTTTGGATTTGTGCTGGAAGTACTGTTGGAAACAGGGACTTTTTAGTGACTGCTGAGCAGAGTTTACACAGGTTCAAGGCCTTTTCTGCTGCTCACCTCACCCCAATGGTGAGGAGGTTGGGGGTTCCCAAGGAGTTGGGAGGGGACACAGGCGGGACAGGTGCCCCAGCTGACCAAAGGGGTGTTCTGGATCACATGGCATCATGCTTGCTGTACAAAGCTGGGAGAAGGAGAAGGAAGTGAGGGCACTTGGAACTGTGGTCAAATAACCATTATGTGGATGGAGACCTGTTGCCTTGGGGATGATGCCTGCCCATTAGAAGTAGTGAATGAATTCTTCATTTTGCTTTTTTTATTTATGTGGCTTTCCTTTTCCTGATTAAACTGTCTTGATACCGTTCCAAAATTTTCTCATTTTTATTCTTCTGATTGTCTTCCCCATCCCACCAGAGTGTGGATGAGTGGCTTTTTGGGGTAGTTGGTGGCTGGGGTTAGACCATGATAGCCTCTGACTCTGTTTAACATCACTACAAAGGAAACTTCCTCTTTTATAAACAATACATCATTGATTTCCCCCCACAATAATGAGCCCTTCCCATCTGGGAGGCCTTCCACATTTACCATTTGTGTTAGAATCTCCACTGTATTTCTACCTGCCACGTTGATTTATCAGTTGCTAACAAATCAGTTTGTATGAAAAAGCTGCTGCTTTCCCATTCAGTGTTTGATGAAATGTTTGGGTGCTCTATAAATCATACCCAGAATATGAGCACATAGGAAGGTAAAGGTAAAAAAGAAAGTTTTTTTATAAAAATTTACATGTGTGTTATTGAAAAAATCCAGTTTCACTGCTGCATTCCAGTGCTAATAAAATGTTGCTTTGGGGAATATATATAGGTTAGGCTGATGGAAAACCTTATTTTTAACAACTTTCCCTTCCCATTCCAAATTATAGAATCTCTCATAGGAAATGTCAGGTAGTTGGTTTGGTGATGAAAAAACAGGTAAAGTGTTTATGTGCATAGGGTCCTCCCTACCTATTTTCCCATTTCTAACAGTAAGGAGCAAAGCCTTCAAACAGAAGACAGAAAGACTGAAGGGATGATTTTAGTTCCCAACATTTCCCAATTCCTCAGTGTGACCAGGTACAAAGTACTAGGCCTCTTTTCAATTGAGATTTCATTCTCGCTTCTGTAAGACAGAGGTGAGAATGCTACTTGGCAGAAGTACTGTGGGGCTTCAGAAATAAAGCAATCAGAACACATTTCAGAGCTTCCTAAATTAATCACAGTGTTAACTGCAAGATCCACCACTGCTTGCTGTTAATTTAGTTCCCCAAATACAAGATAGTCTGCAGAGCCTCTGCTCTGATACTGCCTGCAAATAACCAGAACCATTAAATCCTCATGGAGGAAGGAATACAGGGATCCTGATGAGACATGAATCTCTGTGCAGAATAACTCTCTAATCTAGCCTGTCAGGACAAAGTGCTCATAGGGAGAAACCAGGTTCAGTTCCTGGCTGTCAGAGAGTGTTGGATTCTCCACTTTACAGTGGTTAAATCCTTGCATTTGTCTAGTCCTAGACCTAGGTAACTTGAGTATCTAAGCCTGGGCTGCCATCAATAGGCAGAATATTCAGCCCCAAGTCAGAAATATTGCATAACAATTCATTGCACAAGGAAAACAAAGTGCCTGTGAACAGGAGTGACAAATCACACAGAAGTATGTGCAGATGCTGTTTAGAAAGGCTTAGGAGAGAATCCTTGTCTCATAAAGAAACGTTACTGGAAGATGGAAAATATCTATTAAAATCTGGGCTACCTCAATTTTTTTCCCCAAAAGAGACAAAATGAGATATGTTCTTTTCATTAGTCACTTTAATCTTTGAATTCCAGAACTTTTATTTCCCTTTCCTCTATTCTAATGAATAATTAAGCATCTAGTGGAATAGGAAAGATTGAAGGAGGCTGACCTGGCACATGAGCTATGAGTGAATAGTACCTTATTTCCTAAGAAACGTAGAAGCAATTTTTTTCTGATTCTTCTCCATTAACATCTTAATTTCCCAGTACAATTCTAAGAGAATTAGATTAATCACTCTCACCACTCTGCCAATTTTAATCAGAAACAATGACTGCCTGTGAATAATAATTTTTTTTCTTTGTAGTTCCAGATGTTTGTAGAAAAAAACACCATTTTCTTTGCCTACACTTAGCACCTACAAGAGGTTTAGTTCTAACTTTTTGACTTAGCAGAATCTTGGGACTGAGCAGAACTTGAGATTTGGAAAATAGGCCTTCTGCTTCCCTTAGCTGTGAATATTTGCATTCACTTCTGCTAAAACCTTTTCTCAAATAGTTTAGTCCCTGGCTGTTCTGGAGACATGATAAAACAGGCAGGCAACCTCTGGGTTGGGAACTTGTGCAAAATTTATGGCTCTGGCCATGGGGACAGCTCTCAGGAAGACTGGATTTTGAGGAGAGATGTTCTTGGATAGAACTATAGTAGCCAATTCAGTCTCAGAAATCTCAAGGCCATTCTCACAACAAGCAATTCAGAAAATACCATGCAAGTTTTACCTTCCAAATCTTTTTGGCACAGACTATTTTGGTATCATTATACAGCTGTTATTCTTAACTGGCTTCTACAGAGTCCTTCCACCACCTGCATATTTTTCTTCAGTACCTTTATGCTTTTGCTTTTTTTTTGGTTTTCTTTTTTTTTTTTTCCATATAGCTTAGCCCTGCTCTCAGCTATGCTCTACCTTTTTTTGCCAGCAGGTGAAAATGCAACTCGGGGTCAAATTTTTTAATTGTCAGACTCTTACGTTGTTATATTTCTTTCTCTACATTTTTTCTGTCTTAAAAAGTGAATTTTAAAGCAAAAGGTACCTATAAGTCAGTACTTGAAAAACTGCAGCATAAGAGGAGATTCATTTATAGCTACTTTTATGCTGAGGAAGTAATTTTGTAATTCTGCTACCATTCAGCACATCTGCTAAAGTATGTATGGAGTACCACATATATCTGCCCTTTCCTTTGGAAGTAAATCCTTGTTTGATGTTCCAGACTTTTCTGGAACAATATTAGTCTTGGTCCTTAGTTATCATCAAGTATATTTCATATTATCAACATAATTTTTCAATTTATGCATTCTTGGGCAGTGGGCATACGAGAATATGACTGTGAACCTTTTCTTTTTTACACTTTAATATTTTGGATGTAAAAGAGCAGTTCTGTTCTAACAGTAATTACTGCCAGTAACTAAATGTATTATATTCTGTTTTGAAATTCTTCCTTTACCTTTGTATTTGGAAGCTCTGTACATTAATAAGAAAAAAATCCCACACCATACCTTGAAGCAAGGGAACACGAATTTTGAAAACAATCACTAGATCATTATTTCTAGCTGCAAGCTTGTCATCCCCATGACCTATTGTATTAATAAAGCCCCAGCACGCTAGTTGGCACTGACAGACAGAGCAATGTTCTGCATGTTTTATGAACTATGTATGCAACTTCGTCTGATTGCTAGAGACACAAATTCATATAATTTCCTATGAAGAACCCGCTTTTCAATCATAAGCTAACATCCATTCCAATTAAAGAAGTTTGCCCTTCTCAGCAAGAGAAGGAAGGAGACTCACAGCTTCTAACAGTTTGATTTATTTTAACATTAAAATATTGAGAACATCAAATTTTAATATCAGTGCTGTCACTTTATTCATAAGGTAAGTACAATTCTTACACTCAAGAGCTCAAAAATTACTTCCTTTTCAGAAGGAAATTTATTGCACTCTACAGGAAGGTGTACAATTCTTTCAGAGAACTTGTGGATTATCTTTCAAAAGAGGCTGAACTTGTGGTTCTTATTTGCTCCTGTTTTGGTTTGGTTTTTTTTTATTTTTGCATAAATAATCCCTCATTTATTTCTCTCACTTTTTAGCAGCAGGGAACTGAAGGCTTGTTATCCCTCTCCTTCTAATTAGAAATAGAAAACTAGTTCATGAAGCAAAATAAAAATCAGCTAAAAATTAAACACAAACCTCATCAAAGTAAAGATGCATTTTCTCAATATAGTGATTAAAACTGTTTATTCTCTTCTGTTCATGTCCTGCATTCTACCTAGGGTCTCTATATCCATTGCTAGCCCTTTATTTGTAGACAGTAGCAATTTCTAGGCTGCAATAAGTTCCTGTGCTGTTGTGCTAGTTTATAAGACTGCACAGACTCTTTCACACAGATTAAGCTCTCACTAGACAAGATCATCAAAGGATGATAAGGAGCAATATTATCATTATCTTTCAACATCTGGGAAATCAAGATTTCATTTGAGTACATTATTCATCAAGGCCTCTGTTGGGTCTTTTGTCATTCATACAAGAGATGTATTGGAAAGGTAGCTACAAGTTCAAGTAACTCTACTTAAATTTACTCTGTAGAGGCTACTTATTTATGAATACTGATGGTCTAATTAAGATCTGACATTATCTTGAAGACAGAGCATGCTTTCATTTGGAAGCAGATAAACGAATTAAGAGGTATTAAGCTCTTCTTGCTTTACTTACCAATTCTGGAGACTGTGGCATCTAGGAAAGTTGAGAGCTTACTTGTCCTTTGTAATCTGGTTTATGGGATAACATTTGTCTAACACTGCAGCAGTGGTCCAGTCCTCTATGCTTTTTCATAAAAATCATCAAAGCAGTTAAATAAAACTTACAGCTCCTCGTTTAAAAACTGGAAGAAGCAGCTGGGACCTTTGTCGTGACACAAGGTAAGCCTGAAGAAAAGCCTATCTAGAGGGAAAAATGCCTGAAGGAAGAAAAAGGTCAGAAAGATTGTGATGTATGAAGAGGGAAAACTAAGTTAGATTTACAGTGGAAGAAACAACAGCGTTGCCAGAACAAGGGAAGATCTCAGGATTTCTGAATAAATTGAAGAGGTGCAACAGATCAATTCCTGCATAGAGAAAATGCTTAAGCAAATTTTTCACTACTGTTAAATCAGACCCACTACAAAGGTGCATACCAGACATTTAAACTTGTCTACTTTTAGTTTCTAGGGTTGGAGGTATCAGCTGGATCCAATTCTCTTTCCAGCTAATAGCTGGGATGTGGAGTGTCTTGAGCCAGATCTCAAAAGCCAGTAAGATAAAAATAGCTCTATATGTGCTGCTTTTAGAAGGACACCAGAGAGATTTCATAGGAAGTTAGAAAAGCAAAATCAGAAAAGGAAATAATCCTATTAAACAGATAGGAATGACTGAGGGGGAGTTAATAGCTTGCAGATACAGAGTATCCATTTCTCATCTGCAAAGAAACTGAGTTTGCTATTTTTCCATAGTTAACGAGCCAAATGTCAGAAATTCATTGGAAGAACCAGTCTCTATTTTGCACATATCCCTACTGCTAATGAACAGAATTATGTGTGTTTCTGTACAGAAACATCAAAATTCACTGCTGTTAAATTTGAAAGTCTTATGAAAGGGGATTTTGTCCATTTCCATGCTCCATCATTCTCTTTAATTGCAAATGCATAAGCTAGGAGAAAAGCAGAAAATTCCTTTGGAATCCTCTGAGCTGAGGTATGGTGTAATACAAGATAATGGTGTTAAATATAAGAAATTTCTAAAGCAGTTAACATTTTCACTCAATTTAAAAAAATTAAACAGCAGAGCAGTTATCCTTTTCCAGTCATAAAGATTGCAATGCACATTATTTAATATTTTTCCTTTTCCTAATGCTTACTCTCCTTGAAAATGTGTTCACCTGTTTGCCTTGACAAACCTATACATTCTAGATAAATTTTTCTTAGAAATAAGTCAAGACTGTAATTAAAAAGAACTGATACTTAGTACTTACCTCTTTTCTCTCACAGTGACAGATTGAAGGGTGGATAGGAAAATACTTATTTGTATTTCTGTAAATAAAAATAACACCTGGACCATAGCTAGTGATAATATTTGTAAACCACAATGGGCTTTACAGCTAAGTCATTCTCCAGATGTACACAGACCTCAGAAAAGAGGTCTTAACAACAAACCAGATCTCTGTTGACAACAGCTGTGACAAAAACACAAAAGATTGATTTTGCGAATGTTTCCTGTCAACATTTTCCACTTTTTCTGTCAAGATTGTTGCTTATGTATTGTTTCTATTCAGAGGCACTGCAGGTTCTGGGTGGATAGGCTCACTGTTTCTATGGAGTGTGGTGTATTGCACAGTAGCCTCTACTGTGATGCTGTGTGCACTCATCCATATCTTCCTTCATGTTATCCTAGAGCTTCCATTGTGCTCTTGATCTGTAGATTCCTGAAAATATTTCAGAGAAGGAGGAATTTCAAGAGAATACTTTAAACTCTGCAAAATACTGGTTCACCCCTTTCATGGTGCTACATGTTGTTGTTGTACTGCTCTTGTATGGAACACTGAGAAATTATTTGTTTGGTTTTACAAGAAGATATTTAAATGTGCAGATTCTCCACACTGGAAGGACAGTGTGAACTTTGCATCCTTGTGTAGCATAAAAGTGTGGGTTTATCACTCAATCCTAAAAAAATAATAGATTCTGTAGATGTAACATATTGAAAATAAGCCACAAGATTTGCTGCACACCTTAAGTGCTAGAAAAGGATTTTTGGTTCTGCACAACAGATAGGTTTCCTCCACAGACCAAAGACCACATTCTTTGTATCTGAATGCATAGACATGAAAGTCTATCCACACATAGACACTACAATTTGGAAAAATAGGAAAAAAGGATATGTCCTGGGCAACACAGTGAAGGAAGAATTATCAGGGTGTCATGGTTAACTCATTGCTCAGACTTTGTCAAGAATTAAACTTAGATTCATGAATTAAACTTAATTTCATGATTCAAATATATCTAGCTTAGAAATATTAAACCCAGTTTGGTTTAAAATTATTAGAAAAATGTGATGGGATTTCGTAACAAGTCAGTTTGAACTCCATCATAATCCACTTGTTCTGTGTTTAAACTTTTCAATGCCTAAGAAGTTTTGAGGAAGAAATACGACATTTTTTAAGAATATGAGTTCACTGACACACTAAGTATGATGCAGTAGTTGTGTGCAGTATTTCTGAATTTACATGGGAAGGTTTTGTTGTGAATAGTGTGTGATAGCTTACATCCCAGCTGAGGGCTGAAATCTTCAGAGAATGGAGGCAAGCACAGAAATCCACAAAGATTTGAGTTACAGACAGTCCTGCAGACAGACTGGTCAATGCTATTCTAATATTTTCTACTTTGCAAGTCTTCATTTAGACAGTCTTTGGTACACTAAAAAGTATTTTCTGAGCCTGAAGGAACCATCAAAAATGCTGCTATTACTAACTGTAGAAGATATTATATTACATAGAATGTAGGCTTTGAACAATGCATCTAGTAAAAACAAAATGAAGCATATACTTATTTTAAGAAAATTTTTTGATGCTTCCCCTGAAAGAATTTATATGGCATCCAAAGTTCTTCTCTGCAAAATCACAGGTGAGTCCATTGTGACCAAGTGTATATTTAGGCACTTATCTTCCTTTTAAAACTGCCTTTTTCACAGGTCCCTGGACACCCCATTTGGTTAGTTTTCTAGATGACACTTAATGCATCATGAAAGTACTGTGCTTATCATAAAAAACCCCAGTCAAGTAAATTTAAAATATGTCTGTGAGAGGAAATTCTTATAGTAGAAGTGCCTTTTGATTAGAAAGTATGTGCAGGAAGTTCAAATTCACCTCAGCTGCAAGCAATTTGAATCTGTTCCTCTGCTTTACCATAAGATGCTTTTATCATTAATCTGCTGCCTCTTTCATATCTTCTGTTGAATCTGGATCACTAGATGCAAGAAAAAGTGCAGCACATCTGGTCACTAAATCTGATCTTATTTATTGTGTTTTCTCTCTAGATTAAGTATTTGCTGCACCAAGATCACAGACTGGGAAAAAGAAGCTAATGAAAAACCAAACCCAACACAAAGCCTAATGTAACTTCAGATGTCTAGGTTACTTAGCTCTTGTTCCTGGATTGCCTATTTCCCTGCTCCCTTGTTCTCAGTAGCAATTAGACTACTAACTACTCTTTTCTGATAATTAAGTCTTCACTTTGCAATCCTTGCCTCTCTGAGATATGCTTTGATTTCCCTTTCCCTTTCCCTTTCCCTTTCCCTTTCCCTTTCCCTTTCCCTTTCCCTTTCCCTTTCCTCTTTCCATTGTGGGACCTTGTAAGAGCCCAAAGAGGCACAGATACAAAGGGAAGGAAAAATGGAAATGGTGACCTCCAATATGAGAGTAGATTCAGTGTGTAATACATCTTGATTGTGACATCTGTGTAACCTTGAGCTGCTGAGTTAGTTCACCTCCTTGTGTCCCCAGAAGGTAAATGATCTTCACTTGGAAAGATGAGCAAGGACTATTAACATCCACTTACCAAGACTTCCTTGTTCATTCTTAGTTTATTGCTTGCGTAGTACTTTCTGCTAAGTCTTTGAAAGATGACATTCTGGCATATGCTTCACTGAAGAGTTAAATGGTGTACAGAAGGACAAAGGAGAATTTCATAATATGGGCTGTAGAATCTCCATGCACCATTACATTGCAACCGAAGCACAGGACTTATAGGATATATATCTAATTTGAAAGGCTGCCCTGTTTGCCTCTTGTGCATTTGCTCACTGTGGAGTAAAGGTATGCTTCTCTATTCTACTGAAGTATTTAGACCTAACCAAACCTTTGAGCATCTAAAAAGTTCTGTCTAGCCAGAAAAAAGGGTATTTATCAAGCTGCTTACACCTTCAGTATCAGAGACCATCATTACATATCTTGACATACCTAAATTCTTCCACAATAAATAAAAAACAAGGGTAGAAGTCTTCATTGGTAAAGTGCTTAAAGCCCGACAATATTACAAGAAGTTGAGCAGAGCCAGCTTCTTTGTTTTGACAAGATTTTCCTCCAGGATGATCAATGAGAAAGCCACATTAAATGATGACCTTTCCTTTCCACATTCATGTCAACCTGGGAGCATTGGAAAACCCTCTCCTCAACTTGCCATTTTGCAAGTAACCTGGCAGTCAGATCTAGGCTCTCTGCCAAAGATGCTCCTTGGCTTTACTATTGGTTTCAATAAAACTTGTGTTTCATATAGTAAATCCAGTGTGTAGAATAAAAACTTTCAAAATTTTAGACTTCAATTTTGCATTCCCAAGTGTGGAGAAAGTTTGATGAGTTAGAAAACAGCTGAGCAGCCTTCCCATGTGTAAAAAGGTATTAAACAGGCAGGTCACAAATCCTTTTGTTCTTTTTCACGAAAACATATTAGAGTTTCCAAAACTAATGGTGCAATTGTGCAATGGTTGACACATTTCTCGTATGTCATGAACTAGAAGTCAGCCAGCTGACTTCTGAAGCTTTCAAAACCATTCATCTATCATTCTGGGTATTGATCTTGGTGCATTGTAGGGAGGTTTCCATCATGGAAATATAGCATAAAACATTATTTCGATTATTTGCCCTAAGCTACACCAACCTTTTGGTTTGTTGTTAGATTTCAAGGGTTGATGTATAAGTCAATCAATTAAGATGGATTACCAGCATTTCCCTTTGCAGTTCATTTCAGTTTTACCAGTGTTTGAGGATACAAACCAGAGTGAACACTAATATGATATACTTTCTTTTACAGGCTGCAAACACACAAAACAGTATTGCTATCTTCATTCAATTCCTCTGGAAAGGAATGGAAAATAAATGTTGCAATAAGTCTCTCATGTGTCTTGTGTTCCTTTTCTGATGACTGAAGGACATTTTAAATTTTGCACTTTTGCAGTGACTCTGGCTGCCAGCTATCCTAGTATCTTCCAGATGCAAGTTGCTATTGTCATATTGTCAGAATCAGTGAGTCTTCAGTGATGGCAAATTATTTTTTGAAGCCGTGCCTGTAGGTATTAAAGTCTTCGTGAGGATCTGGATAGAAACTAAAACTAAGCTATATGGGAAACTTCACAATAAAATTTTTAGTGCCAGTGGAAGAAGAAGGAGTCTCTGCCTCCCTCCTGCTGTTCACTCTTGCCCTTGGAATGGCCCACTGGGCTGGTTTGGTAGAAATGTTTGTACTAGCTGCTATGTGGTGGGCTGAACTGGGGAAGGAAGAAAGTGGCAGAAGGCCAAAAAAGAAAAATGTCTGGGAAGCTGGTGGTGTCAGTTACCCGGGGCAGTTCAAGCAGTTTTGCTGCTGAAGTTTTAGCCACAGCCTTAGAGTTCAGTGTTTAAGTTTTCTGGCAGATCAGGTTTCAGGTTTTCCTTCAAGACAATCAGATACATCTGGGTCAGAGCCTGGAAACAGTTCCTGTCTGGGTTGGGTTTGACTTGGCTGTGACTAAAACCACAGGAGCTCTTTCATAGAACCAAGTAATTGGAAAGGAATCAGACCGAGGTTCAAATCTTGGCTTATCTTAAAGTGATGTTATCTTTAGTACAGGCTTATTTTTTGTGTTGCATTTTGCATGTGCCCCACTGATTATCGGGTTATACAAGAGGTAGGATTAAAAGCAAAAACGTTCTCCTGCTATCTACAGGATGCAAAAAAAACATTCCAGAGCCACATCAGCTGCACTTGCAGTGCTAGTAGAAAAGCCAGTCTGTGTAGCAGCATGCACAAGATAACTTGATGTCACTCTGCATAAACTTGGCAATTTACTTAAAAGAATGCAATCCAAACTACTAATTTAATAAATGCCACAGATTTCCATTGAATATTAGTGAGTTGATGAGCCCGATTTAGTTAGATATTATAATTAATTGTTCCAAAAATGCCTAAGTAAAGGGATATAATCAAATAATCAATTATCCAGTGTTTTTTAATTGAGATAGCTATTTTTATTTTTTATTGTCAGCTTTTCAGAAGTTTAGGTATCTATTTTAATGATAAGAAAATTGTATCCATGTTTATGGAGATATAGATTAAAACAAGGACAAAATTCATGCTTGGTTCAAATGTATGTCATGGACTGGCATATATAAGAAAAATACTCCATTTACTCTACTTTTTAAAGTTAATGATGTGTGTATATAATAACTTAAAATGTAATGTCTTCAAGTGCTAGCTATGGATTTTCCAGAGCAGCTGGATACAAGATGCATGCTAATTCAGAGAGCAGCTGGACTTTCCTCTGCTATTGAGAATAGATGGGATTTAAATGGAAGAGTGCTACCTACTGCCAAACATAATTTTCTGGTGTTGTATTCTCCTGGGATGTTTTGATTGAATTAAGAGGTTTCAGCTAGTTCAGTCAGTGAGATGCAATGGGTAGCAAAAGGTTCTGTTCTCCACACATTATTGGACACAATATGTAGGTCTTTTGCTCATTTTTAAGTCTGCAAGTGTAAATTCCTGGAGTACTATAAGGGTTGTCTGAGCTTTTAAAATGATATTAGACATATCCATACATTAAAAAGACATCCAAATATTGGACTGTCCTCACATACTACATTATGTATTTTTCTAACCCCAAATTAGAATACTTTTTCAAGAAAAAACAATTCTGTATGACAAAAAGCAAGAAAAATATGTTACTTATAATGAATGTAAGTGTCTGGAGGAAAACATCCTGTACTTTTAAATTCTTTTATTCTTGCCTCCCATCCATGCTGCAGGACTTCACTGTCCTTTATTCTTGCCAGATTGCTTTATCCCCAGGGCAAGTATGACTTTATTATTCCAATTTTCACAAGTTTGAGTTCATGTCAATTTTTGGGCTGAAATTTTTACAATCTCTTCTTTTGTTTACTCAGCATGAATATCTGGTACATGCAATAATTCAGTTTAGCCTTATCAGACATGGGGTCCCTCAGTGACAGTGGGGAATATCTTCATTATTAATAATATTACGAGTACAGAATATGACTTGGACTTGTGGAAGCCTTGTCTGTATATTTGTGGAGTTTGTCTAGTGTTATCTGTCCTCTGCTAATTAGAATTTAGCTGACAAAGACATGAAGTGAAAAGGAGGGAGGACATTTTTGATTTGACTGTTAATTACAGTCAGCTCTTGTAATGTGTCCATACTGGACATTGCAGCTTAAAAGAGGTGCATGAAAGCTCATCTTTAAATTAATATGCTAAGATAATAAAATAAATTCAGCCATTGAAATATGGAACTTCATTTAAGATTCCCAAAGATGATGAATTGGGAAGGCTAAGAAAAGTGAAAAATTAATCTTACCAAAATTGGATAGATTCTGTGGGATATACTGGCTGATTTTCTATCTCACGGTGTTATTGTTGCTCTCTCTGCTTCATATCATCACAGCCTGGAGGAGAGTAATATAAATCTTCTATGAATTCAATTGAACTGCTTTCCTATGGTACCAATCTACAAGAAGCTTGGAAATGGATTTAGTGCAATGCATTGAAATTTTGGTCACCTTCCACATAAGAGAAATCACTGGGAGTATTGAGAGCTCAGCTTCTTCTGGGCTAATATCAAGAAGTTGAAATTTCAGCTCATAGAGACTTGAATTCACAGCACAAATATTCAGTGGTGACCTGCATGTGTTCCTGCCATGTGTTTTGCACGTAGCAACCTCTGTGAGGGAGTGGAAAGTATTTTGTCAGTATTTTTGTTTTATTTGACTGCTCTTTCAACTGTTATGTTACAGGAGAGAGAAATTAGATGTAACATATCTTCAGCCATGGGTAGGAATTCCTGCATGTCAATGCTGCATTTATACTAGGCACACTGTGCTCTTCTGCCCCATGGAGTGGAATATGTTTCATTTGTGTGTTGGGGCTCAGGCACCACTTGATAGAAAAATGGCCACATGTCAAGGCTGCAGGTGGAAAGCGTTGCTTTCAACAGCTCTTCTTGGAGGGAGAGCCACTTGGGAGACTTTTCTTCATATGCTCCTCGTTGAGGAGCTTCACTGCTGTGCTGGGATCTTTCTGCAGTTTCATAATTCAAGACAGCCATGAAGTGTAGAAGCTGTGTGATGCACTCTGATACATGGGTGAGATGCTAGTGATGAGCAAACGTGGGTTTTGTTGCAATGAAAGAGGCTTTCTAGACCTGAAACAGAGTACAAAAAAGTTTCTTTCCCCCAGCAGCCTTAGTTCGAGATTTTTTTTAGATCTGTATTATTTTTAAAGAAAATTAGAGAAAGTCTGAGTGATTGTAATTGTTTTTCCCTAGTGTCTTTTACGGAACAAACATCCTAGGTTCTGTTACACATTTTTCCACTGTGGTACTTAATATTTGCCTGGAAGAAGCTTCTACATTTGAAGTAAGCAGAGAAAGTGGGTTTCCATATTTATTTATCTCTATCCTGAAGAAACAGCCACAGAGGCACACCAAAGATATTCACATCCTGAATCTGGTATGAAGTCTGGATAGTACACCTTACAGACAAACTTTGAGCCATAGCATGTGCTGCTGGCATTTATAAAAAAAAAGTTTATGTCAAATAATGAAAGAGTCCAGGAAAACAAAAAGAACAGGTTGGAAGAAGACCACAAGAAAAGATAGAACACAGCTTGTTGATAGCATCAATCTGCAGAGATGTTCCCACCATCAGGCTCTGAGGCTGCTCAGGGAAGCTGTTTCTTTTTCCAGTATCCAGAGGATCTCAATAAGGAGTGAAAACAGTTGTTTCTCATCTATTCCAGGTAAAATTTCAGAATGTTATATGACCCCTTGGTTAAATGATTCTTAAGACTAATGCTTATAATTTTCCCCCCTTTTTTAAAACAAAATCTTTTCAGTATCTCTCAGGCTAGAATGAATTTATACTCAGCATGAACACGATTCCCTGCCGCTTACATCAGTGCAAGCAGGGTAAGAGCTTATTTTGGAACCAGTGGAAGTATTGGCAGGGACCTTGGAATCTGTGCATAGATTTGAATCCTACAGACAAATGACAGCATGCAGCAGAAACACCTGCTGAGCTGGTGTAGTGTGTTGATGCTGGCCCAATTCCTGGCACCCACCAAAGCTGCTCACTCACTCCCCTCTGCAAACTGGACAGAGGAGATAAAATTTAAGTACAGGTTCCTGAGTTAAGATAAGGAAAGGAGAGATTGCACATCAAATACCATAATGGGCGAAACAGGCTCCTACTTAGAAATACAAAGTGAATTTATTACTAGCAGCATCAGAGCAGGATAATAATAAATAAAATAGGCCCTTAAAAACACCTTCCCCCTCCCCTTCCTACTTCCCAGCTCTACGCCTACCCCAGCAGTGCAGAGAGACAGGATTATGGACAGTTCATCACCTGTGGTTTCTCCCATTGCACAGGGAGAGGAGTCCTTCCCCTGCTGCACCATGGGGTCCCTCCCATGGACAACAGTTCTCCATGAGCTTCTCCAGAATGGCTCCATCTCACAAGCAGCAGCTCCCTGCAACCTGGTAAGCGCGAATCTATCCCACGGGCAAGAATTCCCCTCAGACTCCTGCAGTGTAGGTCAGGCTGCCCCAGCTGGGGATCCTCCCTCCACGGGCCTCCCAGGGGCTCACAGTGTCCTCTCAGGCATCCACCCACTCCAGCGTGGGCTCCTCTGGGGCTCCAGGTGGATCTCTGCATCCCCTTGGGCCCCCACAGGCTGCAGGGGCACAGCTGCTTCACCATGGGCTGCACCACATGGTGTCTGAAGTTTTAGCTTTTATATTTTCCAGGTTCTGTGCTGCATTAGTATATAACTCTGAACTTCATGTAAAGTGTTAGCAGGTTCTCTTCACAGTTTGGTTAGACAAAACAATCCTTTTCCAGCCTGAGGATGAAGGACACCATTGCAGCTTCAGGCCCAAAAAGTGTAAGCAACAGCAAACTGAGGAGAGCAATCTGGGAGGATGGGATTTCATAACCTGAAGCTGTACTTGGATAATTAACCTCAATATGTAAATGGACCAAAACTCATAAAAGTGTGAAAACTCATGACTAGGAGTTCATCTTGGGTCCATCTTGGGTGTAGCCTCGGCTGGGCTCTTGTACTGCCCAAGGTGTATCCTTTGAAGGTCTTTTAATAAATACCTACTTGATTCCTTTAACACTGTCTAGCCTCTGTTCTAGGTGGCCTCTCACCTTACATGGGCTGCAGGGGGTGTCCCAGCTCCAGTTTCTGGAGCATCTCCTTCCCTTCCTTCTGCACTGGCCTTGGTGTCTGCAGAATTGTTCCTCTCACACATTCTCACCCTGCTCTTTGGCTGCAATTAAAACTGCTCAAGCCCTTTTTGTTTTCTTTTCTTCCTAAATCTGTTATCACAGAGGCTTTACCACTATTTCTAATTGGCCCAGCCTTGGCCAGTGGCATGTCCTGCAGCTTCCAGGGATTGACTCTGCTGGACATGGAGGAAGCTTTTAGTAGCTTCTCACAGAAGCAGCCCCTCAACTATCAAATACCAAGCCATACAAACCTCATATAGTTGGATATCTAGTGATTTCTTTTTTAAAAGGCAAACATCACTTATAAAAATAGAGGTCAGGATATGGAAACTAGGGAAAGAGGGCATGATGGAATTTTGACTTTTCTCTGGCTCATTTGGCATCTTTCAGTCATTAAGTTTTAATAGGTGTTGTTAATTTTGTGTTACTGAAGGAGGTGGTCATTTCATGATGTTCATTCTTTCCTGTTTTCTGCTTCTGTACTTCTGAGATAATTCATCTGTCTCTCATTGGTTAGGAAAAAGATGAAAACCTTGTAGTTCACGTATACAGTTTTGACTTTTTTTATCCACTTTGCCCACATCCCTTCCAATAAGGAAAAAATAAGGGATTTTACTGTCAAAATAGGGGCAAAAAAGGGGATGAGCAAAAAGAGAAAAGTTAATTAATTCAGCTTCTAGGATAAAGACCACTGTGATCCTGATTATTTCTTAATGGTTCAGTTACCGTCAGTGTATGTTACATTAATAGAAGCAAGATTCGTAGGTCTGTAAACAGTTTTGGAAATGTGGCTAATACCAAGTACCAAATTATTTAACTAATATTAGTTGCCATTACCAAGTGGAAAGGACTTGAAAGAAAATGGTAAGATACTCCTTCACTGGACTAAAGGGGCAAGGGTTACACAGACCCTCCTTCACCAAAGATATTAGCTGGTTGTGGCTTCCAGCTCAAGGGATGCAGGAATGCTGGAGAAGCCCTCAAGAGGACACAGATATGGCACTTGTGACCCTCAGGCCAAGCCACAGTTGCCCTTAAAGCAGAGGTCTTTGTTATCCTAAATGCATGTCCAGGTCTTTTTCTGATCCAACACAGTACATTACTATGCCTCAGATGTCTTTTGCCTGAGTCTTGCACAAACAAATTCCTTATTATGGAAAGAGATATTGCACAGACAGATCCATGTGATGTATTGTAAAAATGGTTGCCAGAACCTTTGATATAAATGTGAAAAGAAACAGCTGACATTTCAAAACTGAATTGAAAATCTTGTAGCCCTGCAAAGTTACAAATATACAAATCTTATTACACATCTCCTGAGTGACTACATTAAGGTGATTCATGAAGATACAGAAAATTCATCCTTGTCAGCTGGGGCCAAGAAGGACAAATTGCCCAGGAACAGCCTATTATGCTTGTTCTTGGTACTTTTAAAATGACAGCTGACATTTATTTCTAAGATGTTATAACGCACAAGGGAAGATAACATTCTCTGCTACTATTGAGCTGTGAACACCTGCATTCAATAATCATTTACATATCTCCTCTTTAATTCGAGGATTTACATTCCCTTTATAAATATTTACCAATTAAGCAGCTCAACAGACTAAGTAGTGGGAACATATTGTTATATTTTATAGTTGTGCAAAGAGTACTGGTAAGTTAAAGGATCCATCCATAATTTCATCAAAGGTCAAAGGAATGTGAAGTGTCAAGACTCAGGTGTTTAGTTGTGTATAGGCTTCAGTCAGTCCATTTCTTACATGTATATTTCTCCATGTGTGATATACTCATCAAATGGAGAAATCATTTTCAGGTCAAGCCTTACATGATCACAGATTTTTTTAATAAGATGTGGCTATTTTCACCCTCTAGTCTGACCTCTTCCAGAGTACAGAGGGTTTCCATGAGTAGTTCTTGCTTCACCAGGGTCTGTCATGGACTACAATATTTCAGGAAGAAAACAAAAATAAAAAATTACAACTCTCTCAAAACTCGGTGACTCTTTGAAGGTTCTGTCAATGGAGAATCCACTATACCCCTGATAGAGTTGTGGCACTGTTTAGGACTGTTAAAGCATTTGCCTTTTTTCATTTAACTTCAATTTCTAAACATTATCTGCTTCTTTCCCAACTGAATTAATTTCATGAGTGTAAAGTTCCTGAACGTTGTAACTGATACTGAGCTTATCTGCAAATTTTTTCCCCAAGAATATAGATAAGTATTAATTTTTTTGTCTGTAAATATTTTTATTATATTTACAAATGTTGGATCTCCTTATTAAATTATTATTATATTAAGTTCTGACACAGATCTGTTGGTAAAGATGTGTTAAATTACACAGGATGGATACTTCCTTTGACATTTGCCTATAGAATTTATTGTCCTTCTGTTGAATCTTGAGACAAAGATTACAGATGTTGATTCCCCTTCTCAGAGTTAGTAACGGATTTGGATATTTTGTAAAATTCTTTTAGAGTTCTCTCACCTCAGATAAACAGCATCAGGATTGAGTATCTCTTCAGTGAAGACATTTGAGCAGTTAATTCTCATTATTTTTATTGAAATGTCTTCTTGTTTGTGTCTTATTATTTTTCCCATGAGGACCTTAACTAGACTCAGTGAACAATTGGAAAAAAAGACATCAGTTGTAAATTATTCTGCAGTGTCTTGTATTTCCTTCTGAGAATGTTAGAATGGAAATATTTGAGAGAAAGAGATGCTGAGGGGAGTGATTCAGGACAAGCAAGATTTCAGTTATGAATCTTGAAATTTAGAATTGCTATGATGGTAAGCTGCATAAGCAATGTGCTTTGATTTCTATCCCTTTACTGGACAGAGTATGCAGCTCTTCTAAACCATGAGCTAGAAACAATACCAGTGAACAAATTTGGATGTTATTAAAGGATGTTCATTACTCACAAATGACAGCTAAGTGAAATACACATTATAGTGAAATTTTGAGTTCAGTGGTGCTACTTAATCTGATTCAAATTCAGATTTAAAGCCCAAGTGCTGATATAGTTCCATGTAAGAAATAAATTTGTGACATTGCTCTTTTTGTTGCTAAAAACAACAGTAAAGTAGTCAAAAGTCATAGAAGAAGTACTAAATTACAGATCATTTCCTGCCTGCTTTTCCATGGTTTCTTACTTCAGATGTGTCTGAGTATGGCCGGTGAATTATTAAAATACAGAGAATACAGAGCACACCATGGAGGAAAGAGCTGACCTAGGTTATATGTTCTTAGTGGATACTCTAATGTCTGTAAGTGTCTGGTTCATTATTATTATTATTATTTTGTATTTTCATAATCATTACCACCTGGACATATGTTAGAGAGGACAGCCTATCTTTTTCTGTGCCATTATCAGGGATGAGGATCAGCACTTAAAAAATTGGAAAAATATCTGTTTAAGAGGATGAATTTGTTTTTACAACACAGTTGTTTCATAGGATGAGATGATTAGATGATTATTTTTTTTTTTTGAGAAAGGAAACGTATTTGGTTAGCTAGCTGTTGACACAGTACAATATATGTAGCCTCATCCACACTTCTGTCTGTTCAAACTCCAAATTCAAACATTTTCACTCATGCTGCTTATAAAATAAAATGACCCAGGACAAATTATTATATTAGCTGTTGTCTTGTTAGATCATAAGATTAATGATCTTAAAAGAGCTGTGATCTAAAATAAATGTGATTCAAAACAGCATTAGTGGCATAGACACTTCTTCTCAGGAATTCCTACATGATGCTTCTTCTCTGAGTAGAAGAGATTACATGGAAATCTTCTCCTTTCAGTCTTGTCCTTTGAGCTTTAATGCATTTTTAATTTCAGTGGTTGTGTATGTGGTTTCTGTGGCTGCACAAGGGTTTTGCCAAGAAGCTGGCAAAGTTCTGTGAGACTGACTTATCGATAAATGTTGAACTACTTCTGATTTTTCATTTTTATCATTTGTTTGAGTTTGAAGTCAGTTTTTCAGACAGGTCATAGGGAGGTACAAAGAGGTGAAACTTCTCATGCAGCATGCTGCAAAGGTTAGAAGACATACAGCCCCTCCAATGTACATTTCACTGTCTGAATAACCTTACAGTGTTCTGTATTCACAGCATCCAGCATAAAAGCTTAGGTGGACATATTCCCGAGTAATGGAAGACTCAAATTATTTTTTTTTAATGGAGAGTTCATTAATGAAGAAGGTATTTTCTGCAGTATCTCCTCCAAGAGCTACATGATACAGCCTGAAAAAACTCAGTTAAGGTCTGTAAAGACATCTGGAGATTGAAAATTGTTTATAAAAGATAAATTTTATGAAAATTATGGCTATGTTTCACAGACAGGCCACATAAATAGGTGGGTGCAAAAGTTGAGAATGGAATTGCAAGAGTGTAAACAAACAGCTCAAAGTGCATAGTGCATTTATCCAGGTCATACAGAGACATCTATTACAGCATTAGGTCCCCATCTCCTTTTCCCAGTGTATTTTTAAAGAATGTTAATATCTCCAACCATGACATTCTGGGATTCATAGAATGGAGTTACTCTATGAATTATACTCTGAGACACAAGGGAGGAGTAAAAAAAAATTACTGAAAGGATGGAGTAACGTCTTCGGAGCGATGAACATTAAGACTAGAAACATTAATGAATGTTAGGAGTTATGGATGAAGTAAAGGTAAGGGGAAAATAGAGAAAAGATAAATATTACTTTCCAAGGAGTTTTAATTTAAAACACTGGGGTTTTTTTCTGTAGCATTGGACAGATTATTGACCTTTTTTTCCCTGTGCCCTTTTTGATGAACTAGCCAAAATGAGCAATCAAATGCCTATAATTCCCTCTCTAATAAAGGTAATGGTATCTGCTAAGTGTTTGAGGGAGATACTGGGATTGCAGTAGTTGTGGGTGCGAGTCCTAGGGAATGTCCTCAGGGGACATCCCCTGGGGAATGTCACTCACCATGGAGTCTGCAGAGTTAAGTGCAGAAGAGGTACTTGCTGCTAGCACTTGAGTCAGACAGTGCTGTTCACAACAGGACTGGGTGCATGCACCTGGGGAATATGATGGCCCTGCCCAGGTGCCTCATTGAGACTTTAACAAAGTATCGTGGGTCAGGATGGCCTGAAATATTTCAAGGATAATCTTTGCTGGTGAATTTTTATTTAAACACGTATGCTCTGGTGAAATGCAGTGGGGGAAAGTCAGCCACATTCTTCTAAGGGAGCCAAATAAAAACTTTTCTGGCACTAGCTCATTCAGTCTATTGCCCTAACTTCCCTGAGCCTGTCCTTCCCTGGTGAGGGAACATCATCCATGGGCCCTGCTGCAGCTTTAGGAGCAGTGGGAAACAGAGCCTGGGACAGCAGCACACATTCAGAGCTTCCACCCCAGCATTGCTTTGTGCCTGACTCTGCTCCCACTGGAGCCTCCCAGCAAATGGGGCTACTGCAGGACAAGGCTCCTGCCCAGTCCTGAGCCCACCCAAGGGCTGGCACAGAGGTGAGCCCTGTTGCAGATGGCAGGGGTTTGGATCTGCCAGGGCAGTGCTGAGCCCCCAGACCCCTCAGCAGGATGTGGCTGGGCACTAGGGAATGGCCTCTGCAGTGAGCAGGTGGCTGAGCAGGGGTGGCCCAATGGCTGGCAGACAGTCAGTGCCAGTGGGAAGGGATGGGCTCTTTCGAGGGAAAATGTCTTGGATAGAGGTGAGCATAGTGCCTAGCCTTGCTCCTTCTCCTGGAGTGCTATAGGCAATGTGTGATTTTGGTTCCTGCTGGTGCATGTGAGAGTTATGCTGTACCAGGAGGTGGATGGAGCCATTCAGGGACAGCAAATCTGGTGCTCAGTCTGCAACAGCTGGAGCTCTTTGGCTGCGAAGGGTGCTCCAAAATCCCTTTGGCAGTGAAAATGGGACCTTCCCTGCTGGCAGAGTGATGAGCATCTTGGGACTTTTTTTAGCACAATAGGTGAGGGCTGTGTGGACAATTTGTTTGGATCCAGACCTCCAGGGTGTACTTGAAAAGGAGGATTTTATCAGCTGTACTGTGACCTCTCATGCTGCTCTTCTAAAATGGACTTAGTGTGGGGCTCATCACCAGGGCACAGCAGACCCCCTTGGGGATGGGTACAGGCTCATTCTAGAAACAGAATGGATGACTGTATTTTGAAGCAAACTTTTTAAGAGTTGTGAGCTTTTTCACAGCTCAATAAGCATATTGAGAGGCTTATTAAAATAATAACAGCACATTTGTTAATAATTAATCACTGGCATTAATAGAGGGATTTTCAGCCAAAGATGCTGAAGTTCTTTCCAAATTTCACTGACCAAATTTGCCAACAGTAGGGAATTGCCAAAATTGCCTAATCTATCATCATGTATTGCAACCCCTGACAGCTATTTAATTGTTCACCACACAGCAACTGCTCAGTAGCAATCAGATTGGTGCAGAAGCAAGGAGTTTGCTGTATATCCAAGAAAAGGTTGGAAAGAAGTAAGTGAAGGGGTATGGATATCACTCCAAGATGGACTTGGTCATGTAACAGCATCCCCACCTTTTATTTGGGTTCATTCATGAATATCAGTTTAAAAGCTGTGATTTTACATGCCACTTGAGTTGGATGGTCCCTTCTAGCACAGTGATGCAGAAATATGTGATGTGTTCAGAACTACCATTGTCAGAATTACCTGCTGAAGGTTGGCATTCACACTAACCCTGAGTATCTTTTGGATTCTTTCGAGTGTTTAAATGCATTGATCACTATGATAAAACAAAATCTTGACCTACACCCTGAATATTTAATTTCAGCTCTGTTTTCAGATTTTATTGCCTATTTCTCATAGCCTGAATTGTCTTATAGTGATCTATGTTGACTGTGGAACAAAACCAGATGTCTAATTTATATGCCTCAGTTAAATGCCTAAAAGATAGTTTATGAATCCAGCCAAAATTCTTGTGAGTTTTTTATTTCATCTGTCTGCCTTAGTGATGTTACACCTGTTTGTATCTGAGTATATCTGCAGCCTCTCCATATTAAATACAGGAAATTTATCTTCATTATGAAATCTCTCTTGGGAGTCCATTGCTAATGAAATTGCTTCATATTTATTTTTGAAGCTGTATATAAACAACTAGCATTATTAGTATACAATTACCAGAGAGTAATCACAGAATTACTCTAAACATAGTCTACAAAACATAGTGCAAATTAATATTCATGCATTTCCTAATCTGCCATTTGGAGCAAAAGAATAAATCCAATTTAGACTTCATCACAAAGGAATAACATCACCAGGGGAAACTGGGATGTTTTGCACTTTAGGATAATGAAAGGGAAAAGTCCTGTGACTCTTTTCACAGTTCTGGGGGTGCAACGGCAGTGGCTGCTGATGCACAATTTGGTAACACATTGTGTCAGTGATAAGGAAGAAAAGAAAGGCAGCATTTAGAAATGCCTTTATGCAGAGATATTGCAGCATTCAATCAAGTGTGTGCAGCTGACTCTGACAATGCTGTTTGACAGCCTGGTATTTGCAGGAAGTCTAAGGTTAAGGATTGCTAAAGGAATGTGTTTGAATTCTGTCATTAACAAACAACCATAGGTCTTTTGTTGTCTAAAGCAGAAAGAAATAAGTGAACTTGTAAAAAATAGTGGTTCAGAAATTCATTTTGTGCAGCTCATTCATGTTTACTCTGCATAGATTATGTTTTTACACATTCTTCACACAAGTGGAAATAGACTAGTACTGTAAAATAATGGGAATCATTAAAGAGTTGTGAAATATTTCTATTTCATGAATATGATATTTGGGGGTGATTTTTAATTATTCATTTTTAGATATCCAGAAATCAGTTTTGTAAGGCCTAAATGACCACAAGTATTCAATTAATAGAAGATGCAAAAATGTAACTCTTCCATAACCAAGAAGTAGAAAGCTGAAAATTTAGAATTCATATTGAAATGAATGAAACTAGGAGTCACTTTTGAAAATTTATCTTATACATAGTCAAAAAGAAGGAGTGGTAAAGCAGATTTTTGTGATGCTACTAACATTTTTGTAGCATTTAGAAGAAATAGGAGGAGAAAACTGTGATCATTCTTCTGCTTTTTAGAATAACACTGCTTTAAGTGTCGTCATTACTCTTATGCGCCCATTTCTGCAGAGGTTTAAGTATTTAAGTATTTAAGGAAAGCCATGGTGGATGACAAGCTATTCAGGATCAAAGATATTTCAGGAACAAAAGCCTGGTTTCCACAAGACTACAGCTCTAAGGACTCACTTGCTAGTGAGGCCTGAGCATGCAGTTAGTGGTGATGGGTCCTCAAGATGCGCTGACACAAGTGACCAGGATGTACCGTGCTCCCAAACTCCCTGGCTATTGCAGGTCTCACACACTCTTGTACCTCCATCTCCTACATTTATTTCTCTTACAGACAAGAAACAAATTGTGGTGATGAACAGACGCTAAGAAGCTGTGTATATTTTGTTTTGTTTCTCTTTTACTTTGTCATTGTGCTGTTTCTTATACTGCACTGGACACAGGAGTAAATGTTGCCTTGTGGTGTGTGAATGTGTTTGAAAGAATAAGTGTCTTTTTTACAGAAATTCTAACAAAATAAAATGCAATCATGACAAAGCCCTTTTTTTCCCTGCCTACAAAATACAACATTCTTCCATTTTTTATTACTTCTACCTGTCTCTTAATCTATGCCCAACAAATGAGGCATAGTTTCCACTGAATAATGTCTCCTCACGTGGATAAGGATTGTAGTTATGAACATTTAAATAGAGTTCAGATTTAAAGAGAAGAAGAATAGAGATTAAGAAAATAAGACTAATACATATTTTCAAAACATATTTTAAATGACAATACTACAATGAAGCAGAATGATGCTGCATATAAAATACTGAGAAGTGAAAAGGATTTTCAAGTACCAAGAGTTGCACAAATGCGAAGGAGCAAAAAGAAAGGTCTGACCAAAAAACTGTTTTGATTACCAAGGTCACAAAGACCATCATGAACCACATTTTGGAAATGTCCAGTGAAAGGGTGAAATTGCTTAACAGGGAGTCTGAGACATTAAGGAGAAGTGCAGAATATTGGCTTAAAATGCTAATAAAAAAGTGATATGTGGATTTTCATTAACTTGTGTTTCTTTATGCAAATCCTTTGGGGATACTTTATGCTTGATGATATAGAATTTTATCCTTTTTATCTCTAAAGATGTGGCCACAAAGGTTCTACAACTTATGTGGCAGAGATAGTTTAAATGTGAATTATGAGAAACAGATAATGCAGGAAAGATAAAAAAACTTAAGAGTAGTGGAATACAAGAACCACCTGACAAAGTTTAATGAGAAATTTTTCTTTTGAAACACAGCATGGGATAAGAAAGGATACAGTAAAGAGAGGGGAAAAAAATTATGAAACAACATTATTTTTATAAAGCTTGTCATAGTGTAAGAGTTGAGGAGAATGGGTATGTTTAGAAAGTCCTTAAAATCTGTCATGGAATCTCTGCACTGCATGTGGCAACAATCAAGGTTTTTCCTCTAGGACATAGACTGTAATTTGCATATTAAATTCTTACTGGACTGAAGACTTAGTTTGATACTTATTTCCTGTCTGCAAATGAAAAAAAAAAGAAAAAAAGCGGGTTCAGTCAGTTCTGGGTGTTTGAGGAAGAACAAAAGTGATAACTGAAACATTTAAATTTTAATCTCCTGGTGGGAAATGTTTAGATCTATATATAGAAGAAGAACAAGGAGAGGACTAAAAATCTAGAGGTAACAGGGTAACATTGAGAAAAGAAATCAAAGGAAAAGGCCTAACCACTTCTTGATTGTTCTTTTATTCTTCCTATATTAATGTTCTATGTATTTTTTCCATTGAATAAAGATGAATGTTATAAAAATATTCGTGCTTTTTTCCCCTTGAGATTTAAAAGGGCATGTGATGATGTATCATCTGCACTCAAAAGGTACAAAACTTTGGAATCTTTAGTAAAACTGTTTGGAAGATAAAGCAATCTGATAGTTCTGACACTGCAGACAGCAGAATTTTTCCCCTTTATTTCTTGGTAAGGCTATTAGAAAATTTGACCAGTTGATCCTAATCCATGTTATATATGCTGAAGATTTCATTGCAGAAGGTGTAGGGCAACAGATGACTGAGATTTGATGAAAACAGGAGACAAAGGGGATTTAATGAAGTGAATGAAGATAAATTGTTCATGGTTATAAGTCAGCAGAAATGGTCTGGATGAGTATACCCAGAAGCTGGCAATGAGGGAGGGGATAAGGAATTAAGCACGAAATACAAATCCACATAAAGGGTAAAAGTAAAGGTAGTTTAGTTAACCCATGTTCAGAAGACAGGTTAAGAATTTAGGACAGTCAGAGGTAAAACAAGCTTCATCTCTCAGAAGAGATCATTCTGATGTTTAACCTCTCACCAAACATTGACAAGATGAAGGAATAATAAACATCTCTGAGGAAATTGCTACTGGAGGGGGGAAATATTCTATTTTTATGACTATGCCCCAACACCTATATTGTTTCAAAAACTGGATTGAGTGGATTAGTGTCCCATTAAAATAATACGAAATACTTACAGGGGTAATCGCTACCCTGTGACAAAGGGCAGCAGTCTCCGGCTCTAAGGAAATTCTAGGAGAAAGAAGCTTTTGTAGAGAATATAAAACTTGTTATGAGAGATATCAGAGCTTCAGTTAGATGGGAGCACATATCATAATGAATAATTCTTTGCTATAAAGGTGATTGAATGTGATTCAGAGACATTTTCTTCCCAAATTTCTGTGATTGTGTGACAGAGCTTTGTTTATTGATTTATAGCCCTTCATTTGTAACATTCATTTTCAGAAAGCATGGGATTTCAATATTTCTGTCTCTTGTTCACTGGTTGCATGGAAAGTAACAGCAGAAGATGGCAGCAGAGATTGCTGACTCCATCTCATTTCTTTATATATGCAGCAGAGTATGGATGCTTGGTGAAAGAACACAGCATGAACTTTTCTTTAAAAATATACTGATTTCGTTCTGGGAAGATAAATTCCTTGACTCTAAGAACACATTCATCAGTTCATTTTTTTATGGAAATGATGTGGGAGTTATGAAAGAAAAAACATACTCCTTGTATCTTTCCATATGTCTTAATGGCAACACTTGTAAGCAGATGAAATAGTCCTTGTAAAAGATCACGGACACATTCACTTTACACAGTCCTCCTGTCTTAGCAATAACTCATCAAAGGCAGGTGCCCTACATTCTGTGTAAAAATAAAAGAGATTGAAAAGTATAAAGAAGTGCTGAAAAATTTAATATGAAGTCGCCTAAATTTCAACAGGTGTTTCAAAAGAACAAATAAGGTCAAAACAATTATTCGATTAATCAGCAAGCCATTGCAAAGATCTGCCTGCAGGTTATCTCGACCCTCTAATCACAGGCAGTGCATGTAGGTGTAAGCTGAAGCATGTAGGAAGGGTAATGCACTTTAGTAGACCAATTGATATAGTTGTAAACCAAAGACTTTTGGATACTCAGCTTCCTTCTCATATCACAGAGAGGCATACACCCACAGACTGTCTGTGCTATCTGGCCAATCCTGCCTCAGGGAAAGCCAGAGCATCACTCCTCAGAGGCAGGGAAATACCAGGATGAATATGTTTATAAAAGATGGAGAAGCAGTGCCACTGCTGCCTTGCTGCCTAAAGTGTATCTGAAGCAGCTGTCTCTGCTCCAACTCTGGCTGCTGCACATTAATGTTTTTGTATTTTTGCCTGTGCATAAGGAAGCTTACTTGAAACCTGTCTGTGCTTCTGCTGCTTTTCTAATAGCTATAGGAGAGTCAAGATGCTCTTGGAGTTTTTTTTTTTCATCCAGCATCTCTCCTTCTGTGCTGAATATTAACCGTTTGTAGAATTGTATAACTGAGGCTGACAGACAACTTAATTGCTTAAGTAAAGAGAGAAGCATGACTCAGGTCTGCATATTCAAGCCCTCATTAGTCTTCAGAACCTTTCAAATCAAAGAAAAACTAAAATCAGTGGGTACATAATATGCTCCCTAGAGGTGACATTTTTAGAGCATCCTTTAATTCTGACAGAAATTTTCCATGATGTCTGTTGAAGCACATTTGCTGTCTTTCTTCCCAGCTGTTAATGACTGCCACTTGTCAAATGGGAGTCCTGGAATAAGGAGAGTTTAGCTAATAGCTCCATGGTATTATATTTTCTGTCTCTCATGCATGCATTTACTTATCTTTCTGGTGAGTGTAAATCAGCTGTTTTATGCTGATATTTTCCTTATAATCATACTGGAGGTCAAAGCATTCATGACTATTATATTAACCAGAATAAGTTTCCAAAGGAGCAAACTCAGGTGTGGACATAATATTGTACCTAAATATTGCTTTATTATTTATGCTGAAGTCAGAACACATTTTTTCCCTCATAATATACATATTTATTCCTGGCATTTTCCACTGTAATCATGAAAAATGGAAAAAAAGAAAAATGAAATATACTACAGAATGCAATCTGTTAAACTCTGATGACTTACAGGCATGGCAATGTATAAGGAATAATCCTCCCTGCCACAGAATGCAGAGTGTTTCAAGAAAAGGAAGCCATAATTGGTTACATCTTTCTCATTTCCTTTATACATTTGTGAGTTTATATTTCTAGTGATTCTTTCTGAGAGATTAGTACTTTAGGTTCAGGTTGTATTGGGGTTTTGGAATGATGGATGGGCTTTTCAGAACTTACGAAAATATTTTTTATGGCTATTGCTATGTTCAGAAGATAGAGGTGGGAATACTGGTCCTATCCTGAAACTGAGAATGGTTGTGATGATTTTTCCATTTCCTGGTGATGCCTGAAGTTTTAGCTTTTATATTTCTCAGATTCTGGACTGCACTGGTGTGTGACTCTGAACTTCATGTAAAGTGTTAACAAGTTCTCTTCACAGTTTAGTTAGAGAAAACAATCCTTTTCCAGCCCGAGGACCAAGGATACCATTGCAGCTTTGGGCACAAAACGTAAAAACAACAGCAAACTGAGGAGAGCAATCTGGGAGGATGGGACTTCATAACCTGAAGCTGTAATTGGATAATTAACCTCAATATGTAAATGGACCAAAACTTATGAAAGTGTGAAAACTTGTGACCGGGTTCCATCTTGGGTGTAGCCTCGGCTGGGCTCTTGTACTGCCCAGGGTGTCACCCTTTGAAGGTCTTTTAAAAAATACTTATGTTATTCCTTTATTCTAGCCTCTGCTCTAGGTAGCCTCTTTATGCATCACTGGAGCTTCTCTTCATACTTAATTTGGCTCTTTTCTACCAGTCTTTTGGAAATAAAGTGTATAAAATTCTAATGAGGTGCTATATTGTTTTTATACAAATTCTTTTTCCTGTGGTTGCACCACTGGTCCTTGTCTAGCTGCAAAGGTCCTTCAAGATCAGTGTTTGAATGTGAGTGGGCCATATCTAACTTTTAAAAGCACGGAAACAGCCACAGAGAGAGCCTTTTTACGTCCTAATACATACCTNACATCCTAATACATACCTGTCCCAACTAGCTCTGATGTCTTCTTGACTTTTCATTGGTAAAAATTCAGTTCAGTAGTAGCTTCTTTTGAAGATGCTGACCTTAAGTATTTGGGCTGCATAACTATTCTTGTGAGGATAAAACTAGCTGGATTTACACAAACAGAAACTGATATGTTTAAAATTAAAAAAAAAAAAAGAAAAGAAAAATAATAAAGAAGCCTACCCCAAACCACAGGATTGTTAGGTTACACTGGGAAAACAATTATTCCCAATAGGAAGCTATTACCTCATGTCTTAGAAGCTCTTAAAACCATGTAGCTGTAGTGGATTTAAGCACCAGACCCAAAATTGTATAAAAAAGAAATATATGCTGTGATTTTTTTCCCCTTCTATTTTTTCTCCAAAGGTTAAAAAGGTTTATTGGGCTTCACTGATGGAAGTTATGAAGGCACCACTGAAATGGATGGAAAGAAGGGTCTAATAATTAACTGAAACTATTTTTTTTTTTTATTTTCCCTTTTCTTGATTCCAATTTTTCCAATCAGCTAGTTTTTATTTGGGGTTAAACAAAAATATGCAAAATACTAATGTTGAATATTTTAAAGTTACTCCTTATAAAATGAAT